>CM053580.1:300987944-301034736 GCA_028627135.1 Pseudochirops cupreus
GGGGGAAAGACGGGGAGAAAAGATGTAACTCAAAAAAATTTAATAAAGAATCTCATAAAAAAAAAAGAAATAGAAAAAAAAAATAAAAAAAAAAAGAATTAATACTATTTTGTCCAATTATTATCAAGATTTAGGTGAAAGGTTCATGCTTTGACCTGATGGGTCTACCTTTAATTATAAAGCCTAATCATGTTTTAGCATCTTGCAGCTAACATATTTCCTATTTATACCATCATTTTTTGTGTTTAAAAATTTGTCTTTGTAGATTTAATCTTGTTTGTCACTTTATCTTTGGGTTATACTTTCTACCTTCTCTTCTGTTTTGTACAGACATACCTTGTTTTATTGCATTTTGCTTTATTACACTTTCCAGGTATTGTGGTTTGTTTTTTGATTACAAATTGAAGATCTGTGGCAACCCTATATCAAACAAGTCTATTGGTGTCATTTTTCCAACAGCATTTGCTCACATTGTGTCTTTGTGTCACATTTTTAGTAATTCTCACACTATTTTAGACTTTTTAATTATTATATCTGTTATGGTAATCTGTGAGCAGTGATCTTTGCTGTTACTACTGTAATTGTTTTGGGGTACACAAACTATGCCCATATAACATGGAGAACGTAATTAAAAAATGTTGCGTGTGCTCTGACTGCTCCACTGATCTGTGTTCTCAATCTTTCTTCCTCTCCTTGGGCTTCCCTAGTCCTTGAGACAGAACTGTTTTGAAATTAGGCCAGTTAATAACCCTACAATAACCTTTAAGTGTTCAAATGAAAGAAAGAGTCAATTGATGGGCAAATTTCATTATTGTCTTATTTTAAGAAATTGCCACAGATACCCCAGACTTCAATAACCACTGCCCTGATTAGTAAGGAGTCATAAATACTGAGGCAAGACTGTTCACCATCAAAAATATTATGACTTGCTACAAGGTTGAATGATGATTAACATTTTTTCAGCAATAAAGTATTTTAAAATGAAAGTGTGTAGATGTTTTTAGACATAATACTATTGCACACTTAATAGACTATAGTATAGTGTAAATATAGCTTTTATATACACTAGGTGTAATGGTAATGGTGATTTGAAGAGCTTCCCTACCCCTTAATAAGTCTAAGAGAATTTGAATATCTTCCTTGCCCCATAATAGGCTGAATGTAATCTCATGGAGTCTATGGTAGGAGTTGGAGCAGTTAGAGCTGGAGGGAGGGGAAGATACACCCAAGGAGACAGCTAGGCTTGTGAGGGTTTGTGGGAAGGCTAAAAGACAGTGTGGCTCTCTGTGGTGCTATGGTAACTTCTTTGTTGCTATGATAGTTTCAGCTTTCTAGTTTTGGGAATCAGTTTTTTTCTGGTGCCTGAATAAATGTTTTGCTTCTTTCTTCTATATGGAGAGTCTGTTATATTTTGCAATTGTGAACTCTGCTGGTATATTCATAGTTGCCATCAGCTCTATGAATATTGTGTTGGTGCTACACTAGGAAACCAAAAAAATTGTGTGACTATCTTTATTGCGATATTTCTTTTGTTGCAGTGATCTGGAACTAAACCCACAATCCTAGGATCTATGCCTGTATAGTCATCCTCCTTATCAACTCACATTTTATAAGATGCCATGCTGTCTTAGCCATTGTCATAAGCCTTGAGAACAGAATTCCTATATGCTTCTTTATGTCATCCCACAGCTTATCCTACAGGGATCACTGGATGCATTCTGCTCTCAGTCTTGACATTGTAGTTGCCATGTGACCAAAGGCTCCCTTTGATTTATATACTTAGGACAACAATGGGATTATTATTTTCAGTGTTTCCTTTTTTAGATCAACAACAACCCTTCACTGACCCATCTACTCGGTACATATCTTGTATACACCTAGTTATCATGTTGCTTCCCCTATTAGACTAGAAACACCTGGAGGTCAGGGCCTATTTTTGCCTTCTTTGTATCACCAGTACAACACCTGGCACAAAGTAAGCACTTGATAAGTGCCTGTTGACTGACTAATTGCTGGGCAAGTTGTATCTCCAACTGTATTTATTTCTTTCATGTTTCAATCTCCAGAAAAAAGGAATATTGAGAGATATTTTAAAATCATCCTGTTCTTCTACTTTCAGATTCGAAGGAGGCACATAGCAGTTTATGGGCAATATGGTGGCCAGCCATGTGTTGGGGATGCTTTTGAAACACAAGCGTGTGTACCTACAAGGGGGTGCCCAGCAGAAGTTGGATGTGGAGAGCTTTTCAGGTGTTCCTCAGGTAACTTGTTTGCCATGGTCTTTGAATGTGCATGGGAAATTTAAGGGGTCTGTAATATTGGAATGGGATACTACCATTTTCTTTTGAAGGCCAAACCCTAATAGAATTTTGATTGACTTATTGCATACACCCTCCTTTCTGAGAGCCCTGAAATCTAAAGTGATATACCTTGTAAGAAGAGGTGGCACAAGGTAGAAATATAGAGGAACCTCTGCTTCTAACGTCAGTGAGGCAAACAGAGAGAAAGCAGTAGTGCTGATAGAACTTTTGAGGTGCCACCTATAGGTTGCACCACTGCATCAGAACATTTTCATTGGTGATATGCTTACCTAGGAGCAGAGAGGTTTTAGAACACTCTCATTCTAACGTTGGCTCATAGCACCATAGATTTACAGCTGGTTGGGACCTTAGAGATAATTTTATCATTGAAACACAAAATATCAGATTTAGAAGGCTAATCAGAGGCCACATTGTTCAATCAATAACTGGAAAATAATTCCCTCTACAAGAGAGGCTCTAAATCTTTTTATATTGTGGACCTATTTTGCAGTCTGGTGAAGCCTATGGACCCCATTCACAGAATCATGTTATGCTTCCTACGTTCATATTAGAAGGAAATGCTAAATTTAGGTTAGTGGTTAGTGAAAAAATATATATATATATACACATGCACACACACACATACACATCTATCTATCTTTATTTTCATATTTTATGTATATATGTGTGTATGTATGTATATATATATATATATATATGTATGTATATATATAAACTTTTTTTCTTATCTAAATTCACAAAACCCCTGAAATCTATCCACAGACCTTTTGGGAGACCCAAAGACCTCAGGTTAAGACTCTCTGCTCTACAACACAAATGAGAAATATGATGGTATAGTGGCTGACATTCTGGTCCTGGAATCAGGAATATTGGGCTTCTGATTATGTCTATACCTTAGCTGCATGACAATTGACAAGTCACTTAGCCTCTGAGTCTCAATTTCCTCATCTATAAAAGGAAAAGAGTTGGATTGGACAATAGACAAGTCTAAATCTATGGTCCTGTGTTTCTCATGACTGAGAGGTGATCTTCTACCCTTCTCTTGGAGACTTCCAGTGAGGGGAAACTCATGACCTTTTGAGGAAGCCCATTCCATTTCTGGACAGTTCTGTATGTTAGGAATGATTCAGTATGTTTCTTATACATGACTTGAAATGATCTGGCAGCTTTGTGGTTCAGTTGTTTCAGTTGTGTCTGACTCTTTGTGACCCCATTTTTTGTTTTTGTTTTTTTGGCTGAAGATCCTGGAGTGGTTTGCCATTTTCTTCTCCAGTTCATTTTACAGATGAGGAAACTGAAGCAAATAGGGTCAAGTGACTTGTTAAGGGTCACATAGCTAGGAAGTTTCAGAGACTAGATTTGAACTCAGGAAGATGGGTCTTTTTGGTCCCAAGTCCAGTGCTCTATCCACCATGCCACCTAGCTGCCGCTCATTTATTGACTCCTATTTATGACCTCTGTGACCAAACAGGACAAATTTAAATCCTTTTTTCCCCAGATGAAAGCCCTTCAGATACTTGAAGATAGTTTATTTAGAGGTGGAAGAGTCATAGGTTGATAGGAAGCCTTGTAGTCCAACCCCCTCATTTTATAGAAGAGGAAGATAAGACCCAGGACAAATGCTAAGTGATTTGCTGAAAGTCATAGAGGCAGTGTCAGAATTAGTATTCAAACCCAGGTCCTCTGACTCCAAATCCAGCCTTCTTTCCACTATGCCATACCTCTAGGAAAACAAACAAACAAAACTACATCAAGATCTTGAAATTATGAAATCAGGTCTTACCTCCATTGTATCATGTAGCCCAGGGCTAATGAAATTCCTGTATCATTAGTTTCTCTTCTGTAAAACAGAGGAGAATAAAGATTGGCAGCCTTCACTATAACGCTGGAGGGCCTTGAATCACATTCACATAATATTGCCAGTGAAGTACATGCGTAAGGAAATTTGACATGTTTCAGAAAATGGTGCAATTGATTTTTCCTCTTCTGTTCTCTTTGTTCCCCATATTTAGGTCAGTGTCTTAGCAAATCACTGGTTTGTAATAGAGACCGAGACTGTGAAGATGGCAGTGATGAAGATCTATGTGAGCTCCCTGAAGGCAAACCTTTGTGTGACATTGATAGACCTCCTCCTCATGTAGAATATACTGGAGCAGGGTAAGAAGCAGGGTTCCACCTGGTGTCCGTTGATTAGCACCAATGGCACCATTCTCGTATTAGTTACACAAGTCTAAGCAAATACTATTCTCTTTTCTATTATTTTATCCATTTACCCATAGAAATTTGGCTACCACTTAAAGGAAAGGTGTGTCAAACTTTTCCCCTTGTCCTTGTTGATTTGTATATATAATGGCAAGAACATAACCAAGAGAAGGTTAGGAGAAAATGAACATCCATTGATGAAAATGAGGCAACAGACTGGAGAGTCAAAGAAGACAAAAGAGACACATATACATACATAGAAAGAGAGAAGAAGAGAGAGAGCACAAGAGCTACGAGAGAAGAAACCAACGTATTGTGCCACACTAGTTGGCTTCTCAAATAGAGAAGAATTACAGGATTATCCCTCTAAAGCTAAAAGGAACCTCAGTGGCTCTGTAACCCAATCTCATCACTTTACAGATAGGGAAACTGAGATTCAAAGAGGTTAAGTTAAAATGTTTCCTTGAGGTATGTTCAGTCAAGATATTCTTTTTTCTAGGGACATTTTAATTTTCAAAGAAAAGTTGGAAAAAGCTGCACTGAGCATTTTCATGTTCATTTAATTTAACTCTTTCATTTTATATATTGGAAAGCTGTAGTCCAGAAAGTGAGGTGTTTTGCCCAAAGCCACTTTCTAATGTAGCTTCAAGTTTTCCTATTCCATGGAAATTCTGAAGACCATTTATAGCTTTTCATATTTGTGATAAGCCATAAAAGCTTGAAATGTTCTATATAAAAAGATAGTCATCAATGAGTCTCACAATGAGTTGTTTTTTTTAAACATAGTATACATGAAGGCCTAGAATGGACTCAAATTAGGAGTCAAATTGCCAAAATGTAATTAGTTTCAATTGGTTTTGGGGGAACTGTCCCTCCTCAAGAGCCACCTTAGCTTGGTACAATGGAGAGTGGTACATTGGTTGGTCTTTTAACTGAGCTAATTTTAGCTATAGATATAGCTGTAGACATAAACCGTTGCCATAGATACCACTGTGCTGCAGCTGGTGTAGCAAATATGCCCTTAATCTGTTTTATTTTCCATACATTAGCGTTAGCAACTACACAAACCATAGACATGTGGAAAACGCTTCAAGATGGTTTGCATTAGTGGTCTGTCCTCTCTCTCCAAGCTCAATTGAACAGATGCTTAGCTGTAATGAGTTTTAGAGTTTAAAGACTTCTCTAACTTGTGCTTTTCCAGCAATTGCCATTTTGATTTAAAAGAGTCTCTTCTCTCATTGCAGGTTTAATGTACTAACTGGTCAGATTAAGGACACAGTTATCAACACAAAGAGTTTTGGTGGTCAGTGCAGAAAGGTGTTCAGTGGTGATCAGAAAGAATACTACCGGCTGAGTGCAAATGTCCTCTCCTACACATTTCAGGTATTTGATTTAACTGTTGAGCTTCTGTTTCCCTTCTCTTCTTTAAGGAACATGTTACCTCTATGGCCACCTTGGATCTCTCATGCGTGATTTCTGTATGTTGACATTCATTATGGTTTGGGCAGGGCTCTTTGAGGGGCAGCATGGTACAGTGGGCAGCTACATGACAGTGGATAAAATATCAGGCCTGGAGTCAGGAAGACTCATCTTCCTGAGTTGAAATCTAGCCTCAGAAACATGCAGGCTGTGTGACCCTGGGCAAGTCACTTAACCCTGTTTGTCTCATTTTCCTCATCTGTAAAATGAGCTGGGGAAGGAAATGGCAAACCATTCTAGGATCTTTGTCAAGAAAACCACAAAGGGTCTCAAAGAGTCAGACACAACTGAAAAATGAGTGAGCAAAATCCCCAAACTACTGGTTTTGGAGTGAGAGGACTTTGATTTAAATCTGCCTCTGATGTTTACTACCTGTGTGACCTTGGTCAGGTGACTTAATGTCTTTGAACCTCAGTTTCCTTATCTCTAAGATGATGAGATTGGGCTAGAGGGCCAAGGAGGTTCCTTTTAGCTTTAGATGGATAATCCTATAAACCTTCCTTATTTGAGAAGCTAAGTGGCAAAGTGGATAGAGTGGATAGGACCTGGAATTGGGAAGAAGACCTGAGTTCCAACTTGGCTTCAGAACTGCCTCAGTTTCCTCATCTGTAAAATTGGGATAATATCATGTGTCCCATGGAGTTATTGTAGAGGATCAAATGAAATAATATTTGTAAAGTGCTTTGCAAATTTTAAAGCACTCCTTAAGTGCTAGCTAACTAAGAAGCAGTGTATTTAAAGACCCAGTGACAGGAATTTGTTAAAACTGAGTTAGAAAGGCAGCTAGGTGGTGCAGTGGATAGAACACTCATCTTCTTGACTTCAAATCTGGCCTCAGACACTCATTAGCTACGTCACCCTGGGCAAGTCACTTATCCTTGTTTGCCTCAGCTTCCTCATCTGTAAAATGAACTGGAGAAAGAAATGGTGAACAACTCCAGTATCTCTGCCAAGAAAATCCCAAATGGGGTCTGGAAGAGTCAGACAGGACTGAATAACATTAATAACACAGTTAGAAGTGAAGTGCTATCAAACCTGGAAATCCAAGTGCAGTAAAGGGGAGCCAAGGGGGAAGCACTGTGCCCAGGACTGTGCTCTTTCCTTTTGCCTGCATGGTTTCAGATGATGTGTGGGTATGTACAGTGACAGCGCTGGAGTCATGTGGCTGTCCTTGGTTGTTCTCATGCATATGATTCTATTCCAGGAAAATCCAGTTATTCATTCATTAGTAAACATCTGCTGGACACCTAATATGTTCAGGGTCTACCTTCCTCAACTTATGCATTGTTCACCTCTCTGCCTTCTCCGTTCCAGCCACACAGGGCGGCTGGATGTTTCCCATACACAACATTCCATTTCTCATCTCTGCTTTTCAACAGTCTGTCACTCCTACCTGGAATGCACTTCCTCCTCCATTCCATCTTTTAAAGTCTCTAGATTCCTTCAGGGTTCAGCTCAAGAACAACTTGTTTTCTGGGGTCTTTCCTGAGTCCCCTACCTTCTACTGTCCTTGTAAGGAAATAACCTTGTGTTTGCTTTGTATACAGTCTCTGTTTATTTATAACCTGGTGTACTTACTGTTTTATTGACACATGTTGTCTGGCAGCTGGTGGCATGGTGGCTAGAGTCCTGGGCCTGGAGTCGGGAAGACCCTAGTTCCTGTCTGACCTCAGACCCTTATTAACTGTGTGATGCTGGGCAAGACACTTAACCTCTGTGTGGCTCAGTTTCCTCATCTATCAAAGTGGTATAATAGTAGAACCTACCTCCCAAGGTTGTTGTGAAGACCACAACAGAATTGGAAATTCTCTTCTTCATTATTTTTCCTTCTCTTGCAACTTTTCTGTCCCACTTTCTTCAATCGTAAAATGGAGAATAAGAATAGCGCCTACCTCCCAAGGTTACTGTGAGGACCAAATGAGATAAATATTTGTAAAGCACTTTTAACACAGTGTCTGGCTGATTGTAGCAGACTAATAATAATAAAAGCTTGTCTCCACCGATCCCCTGCACCCCCTTAGAATTTAAGCTCTTTGACATATGTTTGGTTTGTTTGTTTTCCTATCCCAGCACCAGGCACAATGACTGACACATGAGAAATTATTGCTGTTTGATTGATGGAAGGCACCCTGCTATAGCTGCTCTGAGGGAAGGAACATGAACAAAAATGGTCATCAATGTCAAGATGTTTATAATCTAGCACAGGGGATAACATGTGACTGTTAAATGTGGAAGAGGAAGGTTGCCATTCAGAGATGTCTGAATGAAGTGGACATGGAGTTCATGTGTCCCATACGTTGCCAAGTCTTGTAGATTCTACTCTGTAGCATCTTTCATTTGTGTCCCCTACTCTCCTCTGATCCTGCTGTTGCTCTGGGGCAGGCTCTGGAGCATCACCTCATGCTCAGACTATTGCAGTGGTCTGCTGGTGGGTCTGCCCACCTCCAGTCCCGCCCCCACTCCTCCTAGCCCCTCTTCCATTCAGCTGTCCAACTGATCTTCCTCAAGCAGGGGTCTGACCATGTCACTCCCTTCCCTCCTCTCAAGTCAATAAACTCCATTTGTTCCCTATCATCTCTAGGATCAAATGCAATCTGGCTCCCTCCTACCTTTATAATTTGCTTATGCCTTTCTTCCCCACTTTCTTCATTACTTTACAGATAGGGAAATTGAGATTCAAAGAGATTAAGTTAAAATGTTTCCTTGAGGTATGTACTCTGTTATCCAGGGACACAACTTCCTTGTTATTCCTCAGAAAAGGCACTTCTCCTGCCTCTGTGCCTTTTCACTGGTTCTTCCCTCAACCTCTCCCCAGGTCTAGACAGCTTTCTCTCCATATCTATACCTCCTGCCTTCCCTGACTTCCTTCAAGTCTTAGCTAAAGTTCCACTTTCTGCAAAAAAACCTTTCCCAGGTTTCTTTAATGCTAATGTCTTCACTTCAAGAAGACCCTTAATTTATCCTGCATCTTATGCGTACATAGATATTTTAATGTTGTTTCCCCCATTTGAATATGATATTCTTTTTTTTTTAAATTTGCTTTTTGGAAGGGAGAAGGTAGGGCAATTGAGGTTAAGTGACTTGCCCAAGGTCACATGGCTAGTTTTTGTGTTAAGTGTCTGAGGTCAGATTTGAACTCAGTCAGGTCCTTCCTGACTCCAGGGCTGGTAGCTCTATTCACTGTGCCACCTAGCCACCCTTAAGAATAATGATCTCATTTTTGCCTTTCTTAGCATTCCCAGCACTTAGCAAAGTTCTTACCACATAGTAGGTGCTTATTAACTTGGCTTCAGAGGAAGTTCACAACTCTGATATTCTGAGATTCTGTAATTAGCTTTGCTCAGCTCTTTCTCTCATGATAGGAAATTATATATCTTGTTACTTGATCTCTGAAAATGTTGGAGTCTCAGCAGACATCATTATGAGAAGGGAAGGTCACAGGAGAGCCTACAAGGATAGGTTTAGAATCAGAGTTTTTTCTTACCTTCTCCTAGGGTTGTGCCTTGCCAGCATCTTCTCAAGGCACTTCAAAAATGATCCATGCTATTTTATAAATTCAGAAAAGTTGCAAGAAGAGGAAAAATAACAAAGAGAATTTCCAACTCTGTTGGAAAGTACTAGTCTGAAGAGGAGGAATAATTGTGTTAACAGTATGCAGCCTGGCTTCTGTTTCCCACAGTATGGCATGGTTTTTGGATTGGCATTGAAAATGACTTTCAGGTCACTGAATTTGAAGATGTTTGACAGAAGTAAGGGGAAATTCAGCTTGTGGTAGAATAGGGAAAGGGTCTTAGCCTGGGGGAAAGTAAGGTGGATAGTTGGAAGAAACTTTACAATCCAAACTTCATCATGTCCCTGAGCCAGGGAAGGTTCAGGAAAGTGTAACTCATTTTATACTGGTCTTGAGAAAAACCTATAAGGATAACTGTTAGTATGTTAATTGTTAGGAAATTTTTCCATATGTTGAGCTAAATCTCTTTTTTAATCAAATTAGAAATTTTTTATTTTTAAATTTTAAAAATTTTATTAAACTTATTTTTTTTTGAGAGAACATAGTCAAAGTGGATTCCCTAGACAAGACTACCCCCCCCAGGTTCGAAGTGTGCTATGGCTCCAAATTCACTTAAAACTATAGTAGGATGATGTGTCAGTAATATGAGTACCAGATTCCAATCTGCCTATCTAGATGTAGTAGGAGGAAAAGATATTTCTAAGCAATCAAAAAGCATCTACTGAGCATCCAGGTAGTGGCTAGTAGTGAGGTAAAAATATCTCTATAGTAAGTAGTTGGTACTTTTTTTTTTCTGGTCTGGACCTATAATTCCATTGGAAATAGGAAACTTCTACTAGTGAGTAAATGCCCTGTACCAATGAGGATCAGCACCTGTTCTCTAATTTATAATTTTGGGAGGTGCCTGAGGGCAATGAGAGGCTAAGTGAATCAGCCCTTGTCACAGAACTAGTAGGTCTCTGAGGCAGAAATTGAACCCTCATCTTGTTGAGTCTCAGGCCAGCTCTCTGTCCATTATGTCCTGACTGTCTTTTGGAGTTACAAGTGTGTAGAGCTTAAAAGAAAGTAGGTCAATTATATTAGTGTAGAGGTAGATCATGTCTATTGTGATTTATTTAGAGAAAATTTAGTTTTCAAATTGACTATAAAATATTGACTATAAATATAAATATTGACTTTAATATGATTTAATTACTTGATGAGCTTCAATGTATGTCCTATAACTCATACTTTTTGCTCATTTCTGTTTTTAAAATATTTTATTAATGTTTTCTATTTTTTAGCACTCTAGCAATATTCTGGTCCCCATACTTCCTGTAGACCCCTACTTTTCCCAAAAAAACAAGTAAAATCAACTAGCTGAGCCAATATGTTTGATCGTTTATGCAGCAGTCATTAGTCATATTCTCATGCTTCTATTGAGAGGAAGGAGGCTAGTTTCCCCATTTCTTCACCAGAACCAGTGTTGTATTTCTCAGATTTTGCACATAGAAGAAGACCTTTGCAACCCAACACTTAATCATGTTCCTGAGCTACGGAAAGTTCGGCAGAGGGTAACTCAGCTTACCAACTGGTGTTGAGAACAATCCAAATGATAGCTTTTGGCAATGTTAATTATTAGGAAGTTTCTCCTTATATTGAACTAAACTGTTTATTGTTGATTTGAGAGAATAGACATTGAAACAGATATGGCACCTGGGGCATCCATCCTCCCACCTCAACTCACAGAGTACATCCTTCACTCAAGACTGCCTCATGATCAAAGTGTGTCTTATGGGTTTATAGCCACTCATAAACACAGTAGGATAATATGTCAGTAATACGAATACCATACCCCAAACTTCTAGTTTGCATAATAATAGGCTGCAATGGTAAGTCTAGATAATCGAAAAGCATTTGCTGATTATCCATCCAGGCAAGTTGTTGTAGAACAGAGGGATAGATAGTTCTCTTCTAGGTAATTGCTACTATTGTTTTCCCCCTAAAATCTGGACCTGTGATGTCTTTGAAGTAGAGAACTCCTACCAGTGAGGAAAGTCCCTCTGCCAATGGGAATCAACCACTCTTCTGCTACTAGTCAGGGAGGCCATGTAACATTCCAAGACATCTCATTCCATTTTGGTATAGCTTTCATTGGGAACAAACTTTCCCTGACATAAAATCTAATAAATTCCTGTAACCCTTATCCATTTCTTTTGGTTTGCTTCTCTCCTCTTGATAATTTGCTTGATTAGAACAAATCTAATCATTTGTTATATGACAATTTTTTAAATACTTGAAACAAGTTATGTTATTTTCCTCATTTTTTTCTTTTCCATACTAAATAGCCCTTTTTCTCCAAATTGGTGTGGATTTAAAGCCCATATTCTGCTTGCTTTCCTTTGGACATTCTCTGGTTTATCTGTGTCTCTCTTAAAATGAAATTTGATTGGCTTTTTTTGGTTGCTGTCTCTGACTTTTGACTCAGATTCAGCTTTTGATTCACAAAGACCCCTGGATCCTTTGCAGACTGATTGCTGCCTAGCCATACCTCTCTCATCATGTAGTAATGAAGTTTACTTTTTTAACTCAAGAGGAAGACTTTGCCCCTTGACTACTTAAAGGATTGTCAGTAAAGTTCGCATGTGGCAAGGTAGTATATAGACATGACAGCCAAAAAAAGCAAATGGTGTGGGATTGGCATAAGGGAAGTATGTCTTGTCTTTGTATTCCTCAGAGAGTGAGGACCTCTAGGTGGGGAAGTTTGTTAGTTGATATCTCTCTCTGAATAAGTGAGAAGGAACTAGGGAAATGACCTGATGTGGTTGAATTACAAGGGATGATAACCACTGACCTTACTTGGGTTACTATTGTTATTTTTCAAATATGTGCCATATTTTCCTATCTCTACTTAGGCAGTTGGTGCCTCTGCCTGGAATTCCTATTGTTTCTCTTTCCCTCCTTTGATATCTACCAATTTCCAATGTATCCTTCAGAGTCCAGTTTAAATGTTGTCTCCTCTAGTTTTCTCTGGTTTTGTTTTCTCTCTGTTATCTGAACTCATTTGGCATACTTTTATTATATTTCATATTATATCTAGTATCCTAGTTATAGCATAGAGAGGCAATATGGTATAAGGCCACTGGAGAGTTGCTCTAATCTGTGAGCTAGTGTAGACCACTGGAGAGGTGCTCTAACCTGTAAGCCAGGAAGATCTGGGTTCACATTGGCTTCACCTTTTAGTGATGTAGGCAGAAAATTCTCTAAAGTAGGAGTTATTTCAATGCAGGAATTTCCTGTATCAATGAAATTATAGGACAAATCCTTATTCTTGTGGCATCCACTTGTGTATGTCCTGTCCCTCCGACTAGCCTATACTTTTCCTTCTTTCTTTCTTTCTTTTTTTTTCGGAGGCAATTGGGGTTAAGTGATTTGCCCAGGGTCACACAGTTAGTAAGTTTTCTGAGGCCAAATTTGAACTCAGGTCCTCCTGATTCCAGTGTCAATGTTCTATTTATTGAATTATCTACCTGCCCCAAGCCTATACTTTGCAGATGTGCAGAGATGGTTTCATCCTTCTTTATATTTCTCACAGTATCTCACACAAAGTAGGTGCCCAGTATACATATATCGAATGAATGAATATGCCTTTGTAATTGCAGTCAGTCTATCCTTAATTATCTACATATGGGTTACATGCAATTTTAAATCTGGGATGATTCTTTTATTCTACTACCTAGCACATACCTCATAGTGATTTCTCCTCTTTTCTGCTTGGCTAACATACACCATTAGGAAAATTAAACTAGTATGAACATTAGCTTAAGCAAGTAAAATGTAATTCAAAACTTCAATTTGTTACAAAATCATTCAATACATTTCCATTCCAAATAGGATTTTTTTTTGCTCATTTGCTCCTCCTACCCCTTCCTGCCACTCATTGACTCAGATCCTTAACAAGCTAAATGTATTATTCACTTGCCCAAGACATTGTCATTATGCTCAGTATTGTGTAAAGGTTGTCACTGGGAGAAACAGAAAGCATTTTGTCCAGAGCTTGGATACTTGCTACATTTTTGAAATGCTTTTGATATCACATTCCTTGCCTACTACCTTTCTTCTTATATTCTCATGGCACAGCCTTAGTTATTTAATGTTGCAAAGTGAAGATCTTTGTTTTGCATTTTGTACACAGGGAAAAGAAGCCTTGAGAGTAATGGAAATGGGCAAAAGTCTTTCCAGGGACAGAAATGGTAACAGTCATTCTTTGTGACTTCTGAGATAAGATTTAGGCATGAATAAAAGTCTCCTTTTCTTCCAGGTGAAAGTAGACAATGATTTCAGCTATGAATTTTATGATAGTAGTTGGTCTTATATCAAACATATGGAGACTCATTTTACATCAAATAGTGGACACAAGTATACGTCAAACAAAAATGAAAATCGAAATGAAAAGGTTAGTAGAAATTGGTAGAATATATAGAGGTCAATGGGTGAGAACAATTTTCTTTAGCAAAAGTCAACTGGTGCCACTAGTGAGTGGTACTTCCCGATTTACTGAAATATGATGTTTCTGATGGATCATTAACTTTATATTTAGCAAAAATTAACTTAATAAAAGGGTGAGTTTTCATGTTTTTGTCAAAAATGAATGTATCCTACTATGAAGGAGACAAAATAATCTATTTTTTGAACATACGTATTATTAAACTGTACTGATGAAGAATTTATTTATAATTTTATTTTCTTATTAAAGATTTTACTCTTGTTCAATCTCTTCAGCTTTTTTTTTCTTTGATAGAAAACTGATGCATTTGAAAAAGTTTCCCACTAGAGAAAACTCCTTAACTTTATAGTTGAAGCTACTAAGATTCTCCTAGCCCTTATAAAGTAAAGAAATCCATGGTCACTCACTGCACCTTTTTTAGTCACTTCCATAAGAAAATGGTAATTAGTTTCTAATTGGTGTGTACATCAACATAACCGGAGGATGTTAATTGTGTTGGACAAAATAATCTTTGAGACTAAAGAGGTTTTTGAAAAGTCTAGGATATGGATTTTTCCTCAGAAATCTGAAGCACTTCTAAAACACTTGACAATTGAATGTTCTTGAGTCTCTTAGGCATCTGTCTTGGGAAAAATAAACAGTTGAGATAAGTTGAGCATTAATATAATAGCTATGTGCTTGTTTGCTTAGACATGGAGGGGGATGATTGTTATTCATAATGTGCATATTTTATAGCACATTTGCAGAAAGTCACTTTCCTAATAATGCAAGCCAAAAGATAGCATTTACTACCTGAGTATATGATGGTGGGATGAATGAGTGAACAGGCAAAATTTATTTTTTTGTGGAATATTTAAAATTTTAAGAGAGGAAGCTGGTGGCTCAGTAGATAAAGCACTAAGCGTGAAGTCAGGAAGACCTGAGTTCAAATCCAACCTGAGACACTTCCTAGCTGTATGACCTTGGGAAATTCACTAAATCTCTGATTGCTTGACAAAGTGATCCAGTGGATCCACTGAAGAGGGAAATGGCAAACCACTCCTCAAATAAGCTCCAATAAGCAAAAATTAACTAAATAAAAGGGTGAATTTTCATTTTTGTCAAAAATCTAATGAAGGGTCAGATATGACTGAAAACTCAACAACAAAAATTTTTAAACTTTGGTAGACCCTCTTGGTTACAAAGGAGATTTTTTATAGTCTAGATTTACCTTGAAACTGATCTAAGGAGATTTAGTTATTGGAGTACCAAAAGGACCTTTTTATTTCACCTCTAGAATATTAAAGCATATTAATATTGCCATTCCCCAAGGGACAGCATTAGAGTAAATATCCTTAGGATTGTTTTAATGCTTAATGAGTTTAGTCCATATACATTAATTGAGTGAGTCTGTGCTTCCCTTCCAAGTCTGAGAAAGAATGTAATTTACCACCTAAGATCGTGGAGGTCATTTAAAGAAAAAAGACATTGCAGTCATTCCACTCAGGTGTTTTTGGTGGAGGTTAGAATTCCAGAAGACTCCTTGAATGCAGTATCCAGAAGGGTCAGTTGTGGAATACCATAGGAAATCATGAACAGGGTTGATAGAGGATGGGGAGGAGGGGTGAGGTGCATATTGGGAATGGACCATTCTAATTTATTTTTGCTCTTCCTCTAGAGTTATAAACTGATGGTTATCCAGAACAGTGTTGAAGTAGCTCAGTTCATTAATAACCAACCAGAATTATTAAATCTTGCTGAACTCTTTTGGAAAGATCTCTTCCACCTCCCTTCTCTATATGACTATAGTTCCTACCGAAGGATAATTGAATTGTATGGGACTCATTATCTACAGTCTGGGTCCCTAGGAGGAGAGTACAAAGTTCTCTTTTATGTGGACAAAGACAAAATGAAGCAAGATGGTATGATTATTTTAATTGTGCTGTTATTCTGTACTTAGTTGCATATTATTCCCCCTCCTATGCTCTGTGAACTAGCCAAAACGAGCATCTTCTCTGTTTATCACATACAGTAATCTATTTCCCATTTCTGTGCCTTTATATGAGCTGTCTCCCATGCCAGGAATGCTGTCTTTTCTGATGAACCAATATTCCATGAAGTACTGTTGTATGGACAAAAGAACTAGTAGTGCTCAAGGTGTTCTCTGTACAAACCTAAGAATTTTAGGGTCAATCAATGTCTATAGGACAAAGTTGTATTTGTCCCAAATCATAAACACATGTGTTTTCATTGGAAACATCTAGATTTAGAAGAATGAGGACTTGTGCATCACCATGTCCAAATTCTTCTTTCCACACAGTCAGGAGAAAGTTATACTAGTTGCCTCAAGTTAAGATAATCCTACCACGAGCAATTAAGGGAGAAACCACATTTGTACTACTCTCCTAAATTAACCATATACTCTCTAGACTGGCTTACTCTCTTTCTCCTAATATGCCTTCTTTTCCATCTCTGTTCCTTTGCTCACAATTTTTCTTGCCAGGGATGCCCTCACTTCTCTTTACCAAGATAATCCTGCCAATTTTTATAAGCCAAGATTATCCTCATTTTCTTCATAAGGCCTTCTCTGGCTACCTGAGCCAGAAACAAATTCTTCATCTTCAGGGTTTCTATGAAATGTGTTGTTTGTATTCCTCATCTGACATTTATTTAGCATCTGATATAATTGATTGTATTTGTCTTTTCTCCCCAGTTAATCTGGAACCTCTTTCAGAGCAGGAATCATTTCTTATGTTTCTATACAACCTCCAGAGTGCATGGTAGTAGGTGCTCAATAAATATTTACTGACTGATTTCTATCTTCCTTATCTAACAAGACTGACTTTGCAGTCCTAGGAGTAATTCTGCTTTATCTAACCTTTCTCTTTCATGACTGATACCTTATACTAGATTCTTATACATCCAAGAATGTTGTTTAGTCCTCTTCTAGCTATGAAACTCTCACTCATTAATACTAGTTTGCTTTTTGTCCTCCGGGACATGAAGATCAACGCTTATAATTAGGAAGCAACAGTAAACTCATAGGAAGGATATGAAACCTGGTTCTTCCAGGTTTTTACATTTTTCAGTGACCAAAGTTAGCACAGAAGCAAAATAATTTTTCCTAGGCTACTACATTTCAATGTTTCCTTAAAAAACTGATTCACAGATTATCCTTAGCTTGTTTTAAGAGGTCGTCTTCTTTTTCATTTTAAAAGTAATGAAAAGTACTTGTTTTTGGCCTTACAACTGAATGACAACATTCCAAGATTGGCCATTTTGTTCTCTTTAAATTGATTTTTTTTAAAAAGCACAGATTTAAAAAAAATTTATTCTCTAAATTCTCTTCCCCCCTCCACTTGTTGACAAGGCAAAAGAAAAAAATTACAAATATGCATAATTGTGTGAAACAGATTTCTGTATTATCCATGTTTTCTACAAAAAAGCAAGAAAAAGAAATACGTTTCAGTGTGTACTTGGAATCTATCAGTTCTCTCTTTGGAGGTGGATAGAACATTCCATTATGAGTGCTTTGGAATTGTGGTGGGTCATTGTGTTGATCAGAATTGCTAAACCTTTCAAACTTGTATATCATTACAGTATTGCTGTTACTATATAGATTACTCTTCTGATTCTGTTCTTTGTACTTTTCATCATTAAATAGGTCTTCCTAGATTTTTCTGAAACCATCCACTTCATCATTTCTTATAGCACAGTAGTATTCTGTCACATTCTTATATCTTTTCAGTTGCCAATTCTTTGCCGTCACAAAAGGCACAGCTTTATATATTTTTGTACATTTTAATATTGCTTTACAATTTACAAATTGATTTTCATAGGTATTATTTGATTGGCTGAGGTTTCCCAAGTAGTAATGATAATAAAGGAAGGAAAAAACAAAACAAAACACATGAAGCCTGAAGTTAACACAGAAAATTAATTATATTTTTTTCTTCCAGATTTTAGCTTTCATGATATGCTGACATGTACCTCAAAAGGCTTGAATTTTCTTTTTATTAAAGTATCTACACAGAAATGCAAGGCACTTATTGAATTATTAAAGTCGGCTTCAGGTAAATTCAATGTTTCATCAATTTGCTTATTAACTTTTAAAAATATTTTATAAGATGATCAATGTTTGTAAAATTTCCATGAAAAGGTGAGAAGTATGTATCCTTTTTATAATTCACATTCAGTATTTGCCAGAGATTTGTCATATCCAGTTTTTCTAACTGAAGGAAAAAGAGTCAGTTTGTCGTAAACAGCATTTTCCCTCTGTCTCTGTTTCTTTTTGTCTCTGTATCTCGTTCTTAGTGTTTATTTCCTATTTGAAATCTTTTAACTTTTGAAGGAATATTAAACTTGGTAGAGCTAAAGAAAAACATTAGAGCCAATTAACAGGAATAATCAGGGACTCTTGTTTAGGCCAGTGATGGAGATTTAGCCTGGTATATGAGGACACCCATACCCACGAGCTTCTTCTGTTAATTTTTCCCCTAGTATCCTTTCTTGAACAATCTGCCTTATTAGGTTTGCATTGATAGCAGAAATTTGCTGGGTAACAATGGAGAATATATTGGATCAGAAGACTCCAGAGGATCACTTGTTTCTTTCTCTCTTCTGAAACACAAGTAAATGAAGACATTAATAAGTGGAATAATTCCTTGTATCTATAAGTTAAAAAAAATACAATTCAAGCTGAAACAATAAATTCAGCAAGCCTTTTATTCTGTTCCTGTTGAGATATCTCATCTCTATGAGGACTTGACACATTCCTTTTTCGCCCAATGTTTTCCTTTGACGAAAGTATATTATTGTCCTCTGTTCTAGACTTGTTTTCTTCCTGTCAAAT
The DNA here is from genome assembly GCA_028627135.1 of Pseudochirops cupreus. Taxonomy (NCBI): domain Eukaryota; kingdom Metazoa; phylum Chordata; class Mammalia; order Diprotodontia; family Pseudocheiridae; genus Pseudochirops; species Pseudochirops cupreus. Next base: position 301,006,775 of record CM053580.1, read on the forward strand.
CCCTCTAGTTTAGAGAGTTCTGATTTCTCATACATTTTGATCTAGAGAAGGGCATTGGACCATAGAAGGCAGGACCCATTATTTTTGCCAGCTAGACTTCGGTGTTTCTGCTTTCTGTGGGTGTCTTCTTTAGCTTCAGCACCCTCTGGTCTCCTTCCCTTCATAGAAATAATTCCTCAGTCTGAATCCTTGCACAACAATTATAGGTCTGCCTCTTGTTCTTATCCTGGGACCTTTCCAAGAAGGGATTTTAAATGGACTTTCATAGATATTTTTCCTTTCTTGGTTTCATTTATTCAGACACATCCTTTCTGTTTCTCCTGAGGGGCATTGGGGCTTAGATAATAGCCAACTGAATCCAAAAAGATTTGGATTCAACTCTTACCTCTCCCATGTGTTGGCTATGTGATCCTATACAACTCCCAGGCAACTCTGAAAGCTGGAGAAGTTCTGGAAACCTCCCTTCTCTGTCTAGAAGGCTAGATTCCCAGATAACAGTGCCTAAGGAATATAAAATTCCCTCTCCGTTGCAGGAGTTTGGGGTACATGAATATTGTTTATGGACTAATCTCTTGGGTTAAGTGGACATGCAGAAGTCTGCCTCTGCCATATACTTTTTAAAAAGAATTTAACTTTTTCTGTGAACAAAACTTTGTTTTCTCTATTTCCCACCTCATATCCCCACTCTTGTTTGAAAAAAAGGAAAACAAAATCCTTGCAACAAATATTCATGATCAAGAAAAACGAATTCCCACATTGGCCATGTCCAAAAAATATTTGTCTCATTCAGTATCTGAATCAATCCTTTGCCTTTCTATCAGTAGGTGGTCAGCGTGTTTCATTGTTGGTCTTCTGCCATTTTGGCTGGTCATTGTGCTGATCAGAATCCTTGAGTCTTTCAAAGTTGTCTCTACAATGTTGTTATTGATTAATGGTTCTTGTTCTTTATTGTGCATCATTTCAGATCTTTAAGCTATCCTTTTCATAATTTCTAATGGTATAATAGTATTCCATTAAATTCATATCCCATAAGTTGATTGGTTACTACCCAATTGATGGGTATCCCCTTAGTTTCCAATTCTTTTCTACTTACCAAAGAACTGCTCAAATATTTATGTACTGATAGATCTTCTCCCTCTTTCTTTCTTCAGTCTCTGTGGGAATAGGCCTAGTACTTGTATCCCTGAGTTACAGAATCCGCACAGTTTAGTTTCACATTCAAAGACATGTGCAAGGTTGTATCTACCTGTGTCTTGTACTTCTGCTATGATCTGCTCCTTGAAGAACAAAACTGTACATGGGCATGGGTTACCCAAACCCCCCAGAGCACAGATTTTCTCTATTGCCTTCTGGTCGGTCTTCTCAAGGCCAAAGGGAGAGTGGGAGACAGAGAGATAGCATCTTAGAGCTTGATTTTCAGTCCATAAAGAGGTGTAGCTCCTCTGACAAGAGTCTATCCTCTGAGTTTCAGTCAGCCGATCATCAAGAGCTCCTTGTGCCTTTCCAGTGGTCATATCTATAACCCAAATCGAGAGGACCTTTAGATGCCTCCTAATTAAAATCCATGACCTATGATTTCAAGCTGATTTGGGAATAGGATTCCCCTCATTACTTCCCTTGTATTGGAAACACTTTGAATTACTGATGTGACTACTCCTTTCAAAGGTTCAGATCACAACTCATTTTGTCTTAATTAAGATGTTACCTATACTTATATTTTGTACGTTACGCTTCTGTAATTCTGAATGCTGTGTGTTGTTTGTGAATGCTTTCTTATGCTTTTACATTTTATATTTTATATGCCTTTATTTTTTATTTATTTGTATGTTTACATTTATTTATTTACATTTATTTGTATGCCTTACATATCCTTACTTGATATTTTTAATTCCTTCTTGTACAGGAACGAAAGACAACTTACTCCATGGTAATGCAATTGTCACGGGAGGAAGCCCAGCTTTGGTAGCTGGTCTTAGTTATATAAATGTAGATGATCCTGCTGGAAATAGAGCCCGGTATGCTTCATGGGCTGCAACTGTGGGACAGTATCCCCAAATAATAAAACAAAAGGTAGGTGATGTTTTACTTAAGGCAACAGGGAGCAGATATGTTTATTTGTACCAGTCAAATGAGATGGGTAAACAGACTGCTCTAATTAGCATTTCCTGCAGTCAAATTCTGCTTCATATAGTAAAATGTATGCATATACCATAATAAATAATTGTAGATACATTAACAAGTATACTCCTATTTTATCAGGAAAAGTCTAATGCTAATGCACTAAGTCTGGTGCTAATGCACTGTAGTGCAAGGGAAATTAGCCACAGAATTTCTGTTTCTAATCATTAACTACTTTTTTTTCCCCCCTTGCCTCTATATTCAAAAGGAGCTAAAGCCTCTGGGAGCAGGTCACTTGGTCTTGCCTCCTTCCTCCAGTGGTCTAAATCTACTATATCTATGGCAGACTGATGTCTATTTCTAATTTTTAAGACTTTCCAGGTACAGAGATTCCACAGACTTTAGGGACTTCTCATTCTTGAATTAAACCAATCATTCTTCTAAGTCAAACTTTATTCTGCTAATTGAAGTCTTGAGATATAGTGGGAAAATACTGGGTCTAGAGTTAGCAAACCTAGGTTGGAATCTTGGATCTCCCACTTGGTAGCTGTGGGATTCTATTTGTTCAAGTAATCCCATTCCATCCCATCTCCTCCAACAGATTGGTCCCTCTGTCATGCCCACTCTCACTTATTTTCAATGTCTTCCTTTCAATTAGCTCATATCCTACTGGCTACAAGCATGACCATGTTTCCTCTATCCTGAAAAAAATCCTCACTTGATCTTTCCATCATGGCTAACTATTGTCCTTCATCTCATCTGCCTTTTGTAGCTAAACTCTTCCTAAAAACTGCCTGGAATAGATGCTTCAACTTTTTCTTTTCTTACTCTTTTGTTACAATCTGGTTTCTGACCATATCATTCCACTGAAACTCCTCTCTCCACATTTACTAATGATCTCTTAGTTGCCAAATTCAATGGTCTTTTCTTTTTAAAATTAATTAATTTATTTTTAGCTTTCAACAGTCACTTCCATAAGCTTTTGAGCTGTAAATTTTCTCCCCCTCCCTCTCCCCACCCCTCCCCAAGATGGTGTGCAATCTGGTAAAGGTTCTACATATACATTCATATTAAACATATTTTCACATTAGTCATGTTGTAAAGAAGAATTCAGACCAATGGGAGGAACCACAAGAAAGAAGAAACAAAATGAAACAACAAAAAAGGGAGCAAATAGTATGCTTCCATCTGCACTCAGACTCCAAAGTTCTTTCTCTGAATGTGGATAGCATTTTGCAGCGTGAGTCTTTTGGAGCCATCTTAGATGCCTTGCATTGCTGAGAAGAGTCAAGTCTATGAAAGTTAGTCATTGCACAATGTGACTGTTACTGTGTATGATGTTCTTCTGGTTCTGCTCACTTCACTCAGCATCAGTTCATAAGTTCAGATAAAGACTTTCTGAAGTTTGTCTGCTCATCATTTCTTATAGCACAATAGTATTCCATTCCATTCAAGTACTACAACTTGTTTAGCCATTCCTCAATTGATGGGCATCCCCTCAACTTCCAATTCTTGGCCACCACAAAAAGAGCTGCTATAAATATTTTTGTGCATGTGGGTCCTTTTCCCCTTTTCATGATTTCTCTGTGATACAGACCTAAAAGTGGTTCAATGGCTTTTTCTTAATCCTTATTCTCCTTGACCTCTCTGCAGCCTCTGATACTGTCGATCACTCTCTCCTCGATGCTCTCTTCTCCATAGATTTTTGGGACACCACTCTCCCTGCTTTTCCTCTGCTCTATCTGACTGATCCATCTCTGTATTCTTTGCTGGATCCTCCTCCAGATCATGCCCTCTAACCACAGGTGTCCATCAGGATTATGTTCTGAATCCTCTTCTCCCCCTATACTACTTCATTGGGTGATCTTATCAGCTTCCATAGATTTAATTTCCATCTGACTTCCAAATGTGTGTCTTCTCCAACTACCTTTCAGACATCTTAAACTGGATGTCCAACAGCCATCTGACACTCAGTATATATAAAACTGAGCTCATTATCTTTCCCCCTTAACCCTTCCCTACCTTCTCTTTTACTGTAAAGGACAACAACATCCTCCAAGTCCTTAAGGCTTAGTAGTTTTCCTGAATTCCTCACTATCTTTCACCCTTTATCCATATCCAAGCTATTATCAAGGCCTGCCAATTTTACCTTTGTAACATCTCCTGAAAACACTCCTTTCTCTCCTCTGACACTGCCACTGATCTGGTGCAGGCCCTCATAACCTCAGGCCTCAATGACTACAATAGTCTGCTGGAGGATTTGCCTGCCTCAAATCTCTCCCAGGTCCAAACCATTCTCCATTCAGTTGCTAAAGTGATTTTCCTAAAACAGTAGTCTGATGATGTCAATGAGCTCCTCAATAAAGTCCAGTGGCTTCCTGTTGCCTCCAGGATCAAATACAAAATGCTCCGTTTGGCCTTCAAAGCCCTTCATAACCTAGCCCCCTCCTACCCTTCCAGGGTACTTACACCTTAGTCCCCAACACATGCCCTTTGATCCAGTGGCACTGGCCTCCTGGCTGTTCCCTAAACAAGATGCTCCATCTCTCTGCTCTGGGCATTTTCTCTGGCTATTCCCCATGCCTGGAATGTTCTCCCTCTTCCACTCTGACTACTGACCTGTCTGACTTCTTTTAAGTCCCTACAAAGATACTATGTCCTATGGGGAAACCTTCCCCAAACCCTCTTAATTCCAGCGCCTTCACTTTTTATTTCCTATTTATTCTGTATATACTTTGCATATATTTGCATATTGTCTCTCCCATTAGATTGTAAGCTCCTTGAGGGCAGGGACTGTCTTTTGCTTCTTTTTCTCTTCAACATTTGGCATAGTGTCTGGCACATAGTAGGACCTTAATATTTATTGAACTGAATTGAATTGAATTATGCTTTTTGAGCCTCTGTTTCCCCCTCTTATAAAGTAGTGATAAATAACTTTACAAGACCAAGCCAGATAATATAAACCATAAGGTGCTAAATGGGTGTTAGGTATGTTATTCTTTTGCATTTAAAGTTCATTTTCTTTTGTTTTTCCCTTGGTAGAAATGGAGAACTGCTGGACCACAACTTCCTCATAATCCTTCATCTACCTGAAGTCATTTTCTCTTTCTTCTTATAGAGAATCTACCTTCTTCTGCCTCTTCTTGACTTGCCTAAGTTCTCAGTAAAATTTTTAAAAAATGAATTGGTGTCTTTTAGATTTAGAAAAAGAACAAAACAGAATTAGCAGGCTATTTCGTAAAGTAGTCCATGTGTTTATCTTGTCTCTGCCCTTATAGCTCACACCTCTTTATGAGCTTGTGAAGGAGGTTCCCTGCGCATCTGTCAAAAGACTGTATCTAAAAAGAGCCATTGAGGAGTATCTGGCAGAATTTGATCCGTGCCACTGCAGGCCTTGTAAAAATGGTGGCTTGGCGGTAGTTGTGGGAACCCAGTGCCAGTGCCACTGCAAACCTTACACGTTCGGTGTTGCCTGTGAGCATGGATTCCTTGTGGACGGTCAGGAAGGTCAGTACTCACTTCATTTTCCTGAAGTTATTTTTGGCACTTAGGCATCTGACTACATCATTGGCTTGGTGGAGATTGAATGAGTACTCATCCCTTGGTCTTCTTGCTTCCAGTTTTAAGAAAGGCATGTCTACTTCTTCTTCTTCCCAGAATCTTTCCCTTCAGGGATGTCTCTTTATAGAGAATCTGGTACCTAATGGCTTCTCTCTTCAAGATGGAAGGCAGAAGAACCAGATCTTTTCTGTTTTTCAGGTTCTCATCAACTCTATTGCTCAGGCAGACCTGGAACATTGGGTCATCAGTCTCTACCAATCAAAAAGCCTTATGCAAATGAGTTTTGAGGGGGCAGTTACATTACTCCAGTGTTGTTGACAGGCAGTGTGTGTGGGGTAATCTTAAGAGCACGACTAAGAATATGGGGATTTTGATTTTAGTTCATCCTCCACCTCCACCCCCATCACTGATCATCTATTGGCTAAATTACCTCAAGCATGTCTCTTAAACTCTTTAAGCCCTGGTTTTCTCACCGAGACAGCATGGCATAGCACAGAGATCTGGATTTGGAGTCAGATATTTTGAATCCTGGCCCAGATGTGGAATATTGTTTATGATGCGAGACTTCTGTTGATGCATTGGTTGGTTTTGCTCTATTATTCCTTTTTTCTTTTTTATTCTTTATTACATAAAACTGCTTTGGCTTGTAGTGGGTGATTAATAAAAGCTTGTTGACTGTGTTATTGCTTACAAGGAATGCCTTTCTGGATAGAGGAGTAGGCTGTGATATATTTGGAAATGAGAGTAATTTAAGAACAAAGACATCAATTGAATTTGAAATTAAAAAAGATCAAATGAAAGCACTATGTACTTAATGTAAGATCCTACTGTAATTGCTACTAGAGTAGAGTCAGCTCTGATACTAACCAGTATGAGGGACCACATTTGTTTGTCTGGAAAATTTCTTCTTAATGCATCACACCCAGAAAAATCATTTGGGGATCAATGAAAGTCTTTAATTGTATGTTCCCTCCCAGTCCCAAGTAAATGCATAAACTAGGAATATAAATTTAAGGTCTGAAGAATTAACCTCAAAATTCAGAAAGCCTTTATTGAGTTATGACATTCTTCCCCTAAATGTCTCTTGACCAATAGGAATTGTTGATGGAGGATGGAGTTGCTGGTCTCCTTGGAGTACTTGTATGGCAGGGAGGAAAGTGAGGAGACGAAGCTGTGATAATCCGAGTCCTAGTGGAGGTGGCAAATCCTGTACTGGAGAAGCATTTGAAACACAACCTTGCCAAAATGAAGAGTTGGAGCATTTTCGGTAAAATGAAAAATCTTTTGAACAGTCTTGTGAGGAATACAGTATCACAAACATAGTAGTTAGAGGGGTGTGTGTGTGTGTGTGTGTGTGTGTGTGTGTGTGTGTGTGTATGTGTGTGTGTGTCTCTGTGTCTGTGTCTGTGTCTGTGTAAAGTGCATTGGAAACCTTTCAGTGCTATAGAAATGTAAATTATCATTATGCAGGGGAAAATTCTAGTGAATGAATTCTTGCCTATCAAGGGGGGGTAATTCTGACCAGAATACAACTTGATTAATCAATCCATTCATATTTAGTGAGTATCTATGAAGTGCATCTTCCACCAAGGTCCTATTCTGATGCCTCATCATGATGTGGTAGTGACCCTGAGTATTCGAAGTACTGTGCTAATGGAACACAGGCACCATGCAATGCTCTAAGGCTGGAAAGACTCTTAGTATGATCTCAGTGACAGCTAGTGCCTATTGTTGGAGGAACAACCTAGCTAACTATGGAAAGGTTCATCACTAAGTAGATTGGACCTGATGATGATTTTTTTTCCTCTGTAGCAACATATGAAATAGACAAAAATAAAAAAGAAACGATCCTTGGTCTTGTGTGTCTCTATTGCATTTTCACAAAGATAATGGGAAGGTGGTCTTGAGACTCATATTGTTTTAGACTAATTATAAGTATTGATTTAAATGGAAGAGACAGAGAAATAGACACAGAGAAAGGAAGACAGAGAGAGAATGTGAGACACAGAGAGAGAAAGAGAGAGAAAGAGAGAGAAAGAGAGAGAGAGAGAGAGAGAGAGAGAGAGAGAGAGAGAGAGAGAGAGAATCTTTGTCCAATGACCAACAACTGATGTAATATTGAAGGAAATGAACCATAGAAATATTGACATTCTCATGATAAGTGAAACCAGAAGGCATAATGAAGTTTCTGAAAAATAGAAAGATGTCTCACAGGTTTTCCTTGGAGAGGAAAATACAGTGCCTTGGGCACTCCTTGAGTTGGCAGAGGTGGTTTCACTATGTTACCAAAGACAATAAAAACATAATTTCCTGGGACCCTTGGTGACCTTGTCTTGCAGGAGTGCATGGTGAGTGTAAGTAAAAGACCACCATGGAGACAAAGGCAGCTGGTGCTCCAACATCTGTTGCATGACACAAAACAGCTAAGTTTATGAAGAACTTTATCATGATTCTCCAAACCAAGATAATATATACCTCAATATTTAATTATTATGATGTGAAGGTTGACAGAAATGAAAAACATGTTAAAATATGGTTCAGGATAAAGAAGTGAAAGAGGCCAAAGATTTACAAATTACTCAGAATTCTTATGTCTAAATGCATAAACACTTTATTTTGAGAAGAGTATCAGAGGGAACTGGAAATGACAAGTGTTGGATAATAACTAAAAATGTAATTTACTCTATCTTAAGAGGCAGGAAATGACCAGTTAATGACATGGGAACAATTTTAAAATTAGCTGTTTGGAGGCAGGCAAACCATGACCAGCAAGAGTCAAGGTCAATGTTAACATCAAATTTAAAGGAAGGATATGGATGAGAAGACATTAAACATAATTATAACTCCAACTTTACCTAGTTAAACTAGATATTGGCTCTTTAAAAGGAGGGAAACAGGGCATTTAGTCAGATTATCACTATTTCTTATAGAACTGAATAGAATGAAGAGAATAAATTGGGTTATACCTGAGAACTGAATAACCCTTTCAGTGATTCCTATTTGCTCCATTGCACAAAACTCCATTTAACACCAACATTCTCTGGAGACATCTTGTGGCTACAAAACATTGAAAACCATAATCTCTTGAGAATCAAAATTAGAAGAGACTGAAAAGGGCAATCAAGAGATTTATATGTTAGGGACCAATAGGGAACATATTTCTTATGATGACTTGTGTACAAGAAATGTCTTGAAAAGCATCATCTAGCAAATATACCCTTGGAAAGAAGGTAGGGCTGGGAAGATCAGGAGAAGGAGGGATAACAGATCACGGCCCAAATAAGGGCTCCACTGGTGCCTGTAGTCAGACAGTTCTAGTCAACAAATATTTATTGTTTACTACGTGTTAGACAATGTGTTATGTTCTTAGGGACACAAAGAAAGGCAAAAACAATTTCTACCTTCAAGGAGTTTACATTCTAATGAGGAGACAAGACTCAGAAGAAGGCCATCTACACTTTGAGTAGATTGTCTATTGATAGAGGATTTATGGGAAGATATAGATAAGAATTGTATATGATGAAAAAGACACCATGAGTTCTGATATATAGTGTTGTAGTTAGTACCTATTTAGGCATTTATAAATGATTTGCTAAAATATTGAAGTATCAATTATATAACAACCATGTCAGGAGTTGGATTAGTTGATGGGAGATACTAGATTCTGTTATTACTTTCTGCCTTGATTCAGTCACAGAATCTCAGACTTGTAAGTGATGTTTGAGGTTGTGGTACAGTTTATTTATTTTCAAAATTTGACGGATATTTTTCATTTTAACAAAAAATTATTTCTCTCTCATTTGTTTCATTGAAAAAAAAGAAAAGCAAAACCCTTGTAACAAATATGCATAGTCAAGAAAAAAAATTCCCATGTTTGGTCATATGAAATACATACATACATACATATACATACATACATACATATGTGTGTGTGTGTATCTGTCTCATTCTGTACCATGAGTACATAGTCTCTCTGTCAGGAGGTGGGTAGCTTGCTTCATCTTTGGTTTTCTGGAATTGTGATTGGTCATTGTACTTGATCAGAGTTCTTCTGTGTTCCAAAATTGTTTGTCTTTTCAATGTTGTTGTTATAAATTATTATCCTGGTTCTGCTTACTTAGCTCTTCATTAATTCATACAAGTCTTCCAAGGTTTCTCTGATATCATCCCTTTCATCATTTGTTACAGTGGAAGGATACTCCATTATATTAATAAACCATAATTTGTTCTGCCATCGGTAGCACCCCTTAGCTTCTAGTTCTTTGCTGCAAAAAATAAAATAAAATCTGCTATAAATATTTTTTTTGTACTTTTGAGACCTGAAGGGACTATTCTAATAAATCTTCCCTTACTTACTGATTTAGCTACTTGAAATTTCAGCATATATGTATTTTGATTTTGTCTTGTTAGTTGTCATATTGCTGTACATACATAAACATATTCCCCTAACACACAAACAAAAGAATGCATCAGCATATACAATAATGCACAAATCTCTGCAGACTTAAATAATGATAAAGGCCTTTTCTGTTCTGCTTTCTAGTTTGATAGAACCACATTGCTTTGATATGTCTGGAGTACCCACGCCTTCCTGTCCATCACCACCTCCCTTGGAAAATGGATTTGTTCAAGTAGGTTTTCAGTTTTTTCTTTACCTTGAACCTTTCTTTATGTTTGGGTCATGCTGCTTTAGTTCAGTCGCACAGAATCATAGAATTTTTGAGTTGAAGAGGACCTTGCAATCAAGTAATTTAACCTTGCTTTTTGCAAATGGGAGAAACAAGTTTCAGAAAAATAATTTGCCAGAAGTCACAAAAATCTCCTGACTTTGACTTCCAGCAGTGAAAGTTTTACTACCCCACAGAATCTATCCAAGCCAAAGGTCTACCTCTTTCAGAGAAATAATCCACAAAAATTTATTATAAATAAGTCCTTTTGACCCCCTTTTCTCCCCTTTCCTATTTTTTCTTTGTTTCTTTAACTGATTTGTGATTTTTCTTGCATACAAATTACTGAGCATTTATTAAGCTTGAACTCTAGGATTAACACAGTGCTAAACATTAGGAATACAAAGAAAAAGTGAAGACAATCCCTGCCCTCAAAGAACTTACATTCTACTGTATGGGAAAGAGAATAAAAATTATCCTTTCTCATTTTCTCCCTTGTCCTCTTATTAGAAATGTAAGCACATTAGAGGTCATGTCATCCAAAGTATAAAACTATAGTCAGATTTGTAAATGCAGAAACAAATATCCTTGGTACTGAGAATGAATTTCCCCCTAAGAACACGCCAGCTAGGCAGTCCATTCTGGATGGACTATCCCAAGGAAGTCCGTTAGACTAGTAGACATTTAGCTAGTGAACTGTCAGTTACCTATAACTGTATTTTAGACATTTTTATAGTTCAGATGGGAAAGGGAATGTGATTTGTCCTGAACGAACACACTTCCTAATTATTTGACAACATGAGAATTTACCCTCTTTGCTTTTAGTTCATATTAAACCAGGAGCTTCAACTCTTCAACTTTCGAGACTTTCTTACTTCTCAACACATCTAGTGTTGCCAAAGCAAATATTACTCATATCTTTAAATGGTGCTCTGACCTTCATCAGTGCAGGTGCTAACCCACTCCCATCGTTTCATCCTCACTGAGTCTTGTCCTTGCTCTTCCATGCACCTTCCATTAAGGACGCTTGGAGTCTTCCTGTAAGGTTTTTGCGTTTTGTGGGTACTAGCGCGCCACCTTGATTACTTGATTGTTATCCGTCACTCTCGCTATATCTCTAAATTCTAGCTGTAGAGGTACCTAGTTGGCACAATGGATAGAATCCTGTCATTGGAATCAGCAACAACTGAGTTGAGATCTGATCTTGGACACTTTAGTAAGTTCCTGTATGACCATGGGCAAATTATGTAATGTCCTGTAAAAATGGGGATCATATTAACACCTATTATCCAGGATTGTTGTGAGGATCAAGTGTGATCATATCTGTAAAGTATTTAGCGCAGTCTCTGGCACACAGCCATCTTTTTTTTTTCTTTTGGAGGGCTAAAGACAGGGCAATTGGGGTTAAGTGACTAACCCAAGGTCACACAGTTGTTAAATGTCTGAGGCTGGATTTGAACTCAGGTCCTCCTGACTCCACGCCCCGTGCTCTATTCACTGCACCACCTAGCCACCCCCCCCCCCCCCATGTTAGACTCTTAATAAATACTTGATCTTTTCCCTCATCCCCTTCCCCTTTGCTGCATGACTGACTCCTTTTTTTCAATTGTACATTTTCTGGGTGACAATATTTATGCCAATTCTTGTACTATGGCTTTATTGGAAACCTGCTGCAGCCTACTTGTATCCATCATGTACACATGTAAACATATTCATATGCCTACATATTACATATAATGTGTACCTAATGTATTTATCTACAATATACAGACAAACTATTTTCTCACTTAAAAGTATGATTCTCTTCCTCTGCTTCATGTTCTGAGCTTTCCTCACTTTGTTTAGGATACAGGCCCATCATTTCCAGTTGGAAGAAGTGTGCTTTATACATGCCAGGAGGGATATGCTCTTGTTGGAGATCCTGTTGCCAAATGTGGAGAAGATTTAACTTGGAGTGTTGGGGAAAAACATTGCCAGAGTAGGTACTCTTAATTATAAGGTCCTACTTAAACCTAGAAATTACAGTTGTGTCACACTGAAAAGAGTGTACTGAGACAAATGGCTGCTTATTTTGGGTCCTGACATCATTTGCTTTGGAAACTGATTTCGTCATAACCCAGCTTCAGAGCTACACTGAATAATCCACTTGGGGATATTCTGCATTGCAGTGAATGCAGCTGGGTGCTGGGATAGATAGAGGCCTGAGTCTGAATACTCCTTTAACCATTAGATGTATGAACTTAGGCAAATCTCAGTTTCTTCATTTATAAGATGAGGATAATTATAGTGTCTTTCATACAGGATTGTTGAGAGAATCGACCTCGATAATATACACAAACTACTCCACAAACCTTGAAGTTCTATATAAATGTCAGTTATCATTATTAGTTATTATTCAGTTCTTGGAGAATTCTTTAACTTGTTAGAATATTACCCAGATCTCTACTTAGGGTTCCATCCCAGCTATATCTCAGCCGCTGTTTCACAAAGTAAGGTAACAAAATGGAAAGAAAATTTTGTGAGTTGGTTAATGTAATTTGTTGAAAATCTTAGGCAGTGAAATGAATGAGATATTAGTTCTATTATGAAAACATGTAAGAAATAGAGCAAAGTTTTCCCAACTCTGACTATTAGTAGTCTTGTAAAAATTTCTTATAGTTTTTATCATTTTTTTTCTTACTTTCTTTAGCTATGTGTTTCCTCTCTTTCTATGTGATATATTTTCACCTTGAGAACCTGGGCTAACAATGGTAAGTAGGTCATAAGTGATAGAGACAGAAGAAAATGAACACTTGACAGCCTTAAGAGTTATGATGAAAAAACTGTCAGCTGAAAATTTCCAGAGAGTAGAGTTATGTTAATCTTCTGCAAATATACCAGAACATGGCATTAGGCAAAATCTCTGTGGGAGATCACTCAGCTAGAAATTTTGAGGTTTAGCTAATTTTGCCTCAAATGGGTAGGCTGACTTTAAGGTCTCTGCATTCATCAGTATAATTTAATTAAAATTTTCATTTTACTTCTAGAGGAAGAATATGTATCTTGGTCTTTCAGAAAGTTCTCAAGAGTGAATTTCTCAATCCAACTCTTTCTTCCACTTATGAGCAAGAACAAATCAAAAATATCCATGCACCACAGGACTGTGATAGTTTGGAAATTTAAGGACCCTTACATTCTGCAACTTGACGTTCTCTTTAGAAATAGGTTGTGTCTTGCCTGTCTTGGAAAAAGGTCTCCAAAGTGATCCCAAGAAACCTTTCTATGAGGTTGGAGAGAAGGTGACCTTGGCATGCTCAAGGAGCATGATATTGGAAGGCCCATCTCTATTCTCATGCAGCTCCAGTCTAAAGTGGTGGCCTGACATGAATTCACATTGCAGATTAAAAGGTAAGTTGTTCCATGTTTTCAGTGATTCTAGTCCAGCAATTTAATTAAATTCAACCAATTTATTCAAGGCCTACTATGTGCCAGGCTCTGTGCTAGGTGCTGAAGACACAAAAGAGAAAAATGAAATGAAATCCTCTCTGTCCTCAAGAAGCTTATGTGACATGTGCAGGGGGAATTAATTTTATCTACATATTTTGGTTCATGTTCAAATTGCCTTAACTTTGGTCATTTTTTTTTGTAAATAGTATTTTTTCCAATTACATGCTTTAAAAATTCATTTTTTAAAATAAGATTTTGAGTTCCAAAATTTTCTCCCTCTTGCCCCTCTCCCCCAAGACAGCAAGTAATCTAATTTAGGTTGTACATGTGCAGTGATATTTAACATATCTTATGATCACTTTTTGCACTACTAAAAGAAGTTTTCAACATTCTTTTTCAAAAAATAAGATTTTGTGTTCCAAATTTTTCTCCCTCTCCCCTTTACTTCCCCACCCTTCCACCCTGACAGCAAGTAATTTGATATACATTACACATGTGCAATCATGTTAAATATTTTGTGATCACTTTTTGAACTGCTAAAAGTAGAACCAATCTGTATCCAAGGCATCAGAACATGATACAGACGTATATCAGAATTTTGACGTCACCAGCAAGCAGAGCAACTTTGAAGAGACTAACAACCAGGCCTACAAATATCCCACAAAAAATGAGCATGGACGCTTTGAAAAACCCCCCAAACAGAGGGGAATGGAATTTTTTTAAAGGTATCATGGATTTTTATTTTAGATACAATTCAAGTATTATTTTTAGATACCAGGACATAAGGAAAATAATGAAAAACAATTATAAGTTCAAAAAATCAAAAGATATCCTAAAAGACATTGATATGTACAAAAACCATGAATATAAATTCATTTCCAGCTGACCTGTCATCAGACATACACATGTATTTATATAAAATAAAATTCATTTTATACCAATAAAAAGCTGGGCATAGCAAGCCTCATGAAAGGAACTTTAGCTTCTAATTAATGCATCAGTGTTATGGCAGAGGAAAACAAAGTCCATCTATTTCAGATGTTTAACCCTCTTAATTACAACAAAGAAGAATTCCAACCAATGCTTGTTCTTTAACATTGCTTTGTAAATCATCTGAACAGATTTACAACACAAATCCAATATTTGATATTTCAAACAATTCTTCTGCAATGGTTTGTTTTCATTTCTCCTAAAGCTTGTTCCAGTTGCTGAATCAAGTGGAGACAGGTAGCTGGGTCAGTCTGCAAAACCTGGCTGCTATGCTCTCCATCCTGACTTAGGTGCAGCTTTAGAGTCATTGCTGGTTTAATTTGTTGTCTTAGACATCTGCTAGCAAGCTGTACATCTAATCTCCGCTCAAGATTGTGGTAACTGGGTAACACTGGTGCCAACTCACTCAGAATTGCTCTGACTTCCTTTCTGCTGTCAAGATAAAACTGAAGCAATAATTTATTCAAGTCTTCAGTGAATCCTAAAACAAGCACAGAATCTTGGAAATACAGTTCAGAAATCATGAGTTTTGAGCTTTCAGTGAGTAGGTATGTTAATCCCTCAACTCCATGCTGGACGGGAATGGAATTTGTGAAAGGAGGACTTTGAGATTCTTTGGGATTTTCCCCCATCCTTTCACTGCATGCAGGGTCCAGATGGTAACTGATGTCAAAACCCCATTTTTCTTTCCCTTGTGCTTCTTATTTTATTTGTTGACATTATTGAAATTGTAAATTAAATAATAGATGTCCTTAAAACTGCAAGAGAGAATTTCAGGAAGGAAAAGACAGCTGCGTTCAATAACGCTGTCCTTAAAAGTGGCAAAGAAGGCATTCTGAACACTTAGCAGACTGAGCTCTTCTTTTTAGTGAGGCCCTCAGATGGGAAGGCACTTAGAAAAGTCAAAGTATTTCTGGATACAAATCCTAGGGTGTGTGAGATTGAGAGCAGAAGGCACTTTAGGGATTGTATGGTACAAATTCCCTCCACCTCCTCTAGTGGGGAAACTGAGGCCCAAGTAGGTCAAAGATGTCTGAGAAAGAATGAATTTGGTTGAAATAAACTCCTTAGTCTTCTTAACTTTGAAAACCTGACATGAAATTAAAATAATATAGTTTTTCAGTTATAGGCACAAAGGGACCAAATTGCCACTGCCTGCTTTACATATTCAATTAACTTAAACATTTATCAAGTTTGACTACAAAGGGGTCTTATGTTTATCCGTGTTTGCCTCTTTTAGACTACTAATTTATCTTTCCATTATCATTATCTAGAACTAGATTCAATTCAAGTTAACGTTGGTTAAATGCCAGTGGGTGTGCAATGCCCTATGATAGGTTTGGGAGATACAAAGACAAAAATGAAACATCTTTGCTCTCATGAAGCTTATATTTTGCGTTGCAAAGGGCAAGGTAAGAGGTTACTTCACCATCTGACATTGTCATGTGGACTCAAATTTTGTTGGAAAAGGAAGGATTGCAAAGAATTATGTTACATGTGGACCTTGATCATGAAATGAAAACACCACAGAAGTAGAGAGATAGGAATGCTAGACATTATCCTATTTAAGACAAATTATGATGTTCTCCTTAGTTATCAAAGACTATTATTAATGGAGAATAGTTTGATTTCACATATATACTGAAGCCAGAATAACCATGAGTTTATTTGTGATATTAAAAATAATGCACCTGGATAAAGATATCTAAAATGAAGGAAGACGAAGTGGTTCAGATGGGGTTGCATTTTTGTTATGAAAGGATTGCATATTTATTTTTTTTTAAACTTCTGCTTTCAGGTATTTTGCTCAAAAAATTATTTGGGATGATATTTCTTCCATTTAGGAGAAATTATTTGGGAATAATGATTTTAAGCAAAAAATATACTTTCAGAGTGTATTTTTTGAAGGACTATGATAATTGGTTGATTGCTTTTTTTAAACCAGGCTAACTAAAAATGCCAAGCTATCTGGCATTTATTCAACCTTATGCTTTATACAATTCTGGTAGGTTTGGGTCCTTGGCTTGATTGATAGAAATTTGGTTTTGAAAGAGTAGAATTTTTAAAAATTGCAATATCCTGAATGGTACTAAATTTCTGAAAGTTCCAAAAAAGATACATTTTCCTTTCTTTTTTGCTTTTTGGAGGGGAGAAGGCAGGGCAATTGGGGCAATTTGAACTCAGGTCCTCCTGACTCCAGGGTGGGTGCTCTATTCACTACACTACCTAGCTACCCCAAAAGATACATTTTTGGCTGACAAGTCATATGAAGAAAGCAAAAGACCTTTTTTTGTTTCATTTATTTTGACTCCGACTCTTCAGAAGGAGAAAATCTTTTTTTTTTTTTGAAGAATTTATTTATTGCCTTCACTGATGCTCAACCTGCACAGCTCACAACAGAATTTATACACTTAGTTTTCCCTGGTCACAAAAGATCAGTTATTGACTCATTGAATATTTAAAACCTGTCTAATTTTAAATTTTTGTGAATGAGTATACATTTGCAATTAAAAATTTGGAAAATATCTCTGCTAACCATTTCTTTTTCTCCATCCCCTCCACCCCTCACCCCGGGTTCCTTTAATTCAAAGAGCTGTATTGTTTTTATTGATATATTTTACTTTAATATCACTTTCCTTCATGAGTCCTTTTCCTTCCCTCTAAGGGAGCCATCCCTTGTAACAGAGTTAAAAAAGAAAGAAAAAAGAAAACTAATTTGAGACTACCTATTATTCAGTTTCTTTTTTATTTGTATTGAAACATCTCATTTGTAAAATGGAGTGTGCTAAACGGCCCAGACATGCACAGATTTATAAGTTATCTTGTCATTAGTCTTCATTGGCTTGGTTTCTGATGCTATAAAAGTCATCTCAAGTCTTCTCAGGATGTGAGTAGAATTTCTGTATACATCATTTACAAAGACTATTTCTTTTTTTCCTACTTAATAGAATTTTATTTTATTTTCCAATTATATGTAAAGATAGTTTTCAACATTTACTTTTATAAGATTTTGAGTTCCAAACGTTTATTTTCCTTCCCTCGCCCTCCCCAAGACAGCAAGCAATCTGATATAGTTTTAAACATATTTCCACATTAGTCATGTTGTGAAAGAAGGATCAGAACAAAATAGAAAAACCATGAGAAAGAAAAAAAGAAAATAGTATGCTTTAATATGTATTCAGACTCCATAGTTCCTTCTCTGGATGTGAATAGCATTTTCCATCATGAGTCTTTTGGAATTGTCTTAAATCATTGTATTGCTGAGAAGAGCTAAGTCTATAACAGCTGATCAATGCACAATGTTGCTGTTACTATGCACAAGGTTCTCCTGGTTCTACTCACTTCACTCAGCAAGAGTTCATCTAATTCATTCCAGGTTTTTCTGAAATCTGCCTGCTCATCATTTCTTATAGCACCATAGTATTCCATTACATTCATATATCACAACTTAAGCCATTCCCCTATTGATGGAAATCCCCTCAATTTCCAATTTTTTTGTCACCACAGAAAGAATTGCTATACTTACTATTTTCTATTTTCCCTCCTTTTTCATGGTTTCTCCCTTTTGTTTTAATTTTTCTTTCACAACATGACTAATGTGGAAATATGTTTACTATGATTGTAATGGATAGTCTATATCAGATTGCATGCCATCTTGGGGAGGGCAGAGAGGAGGCTGGGAATTTGGAACTCAAAAATCTTATAAAAATGAATGTTGAAAACAATAAATATATTTTTTAAAAAGAGCTGCTATAAATATTTTTGTACATGTGAGTCCTTTTCCCTTTTTTAATGATCTCTTTGGGATATAGACCTACTAGTGGTATATACACAGTTCTATAGCCCTTTGGGCATAGTTCCATATTGCTCTCCAGAATGGTTGGATCAATTCACAACTCTACCAACAAGGCATTCATGTTCTAATTTTCCCACATCTTCTCCAACATTTTTAATTTTTCTGTTTTGTCATATTAGCCAATCTAATAGATGTGTTATGATACCTCACAGTTGTTTTAATTTGCATTTCTGTAATCAATAGTGACTTATAACATTTTTATATAATTTTAGGCAGCTTTAATTTCTTCATCTGAAAAATGCCTCTTCATATCCTTTGGCCATTTATCAACTGGGGAATAATTTGTATTCTTATAAATTTGACTCAGTTCTCTATATATTTTAGAAATAAGGCCTTTATCACAGATACTGGTTATAAAAAATTGTTTCCCAGCTTTCTGATTTTCTTCTAATCTTGGTTACATTGGCTTTGTTTGTGCAACCCCTTTTTAATTTGATGTAATCAAAATGATCCATTTTGCATTTCATAATATTGTCTATCTCTTATTTAGTCATAAATTCTTCCCTTCTCCATAGAGATGACAGGTAAACTATTCCTTTCTCTCCTAATTTGCTTAAGATGTCACCCTTTATATCTAAATCACGTACCAATTTTGACCTTATCTTGGTATACAGTGTAAGATGTTGTTCTATGCCTAGTTTCTGCCATTCTATTTCCTAGTTTTCCCAGCAGTTTTTGTTAAATAGTGAGTTCTTATCCCAGAAGCTGGAGTCTTTGGGTTTATCAAACAGTAGATTATTATAGTCATTGACTACTGTGTCTTGTGTACCTAACCTATTCCACTGATCCATCATGTGCTATGTTATAATAGAGTTTTAAATCTGGTGTGGCTCGGTCACCTTCCCTTGCATTTCTTTTCATTAATTTCTTTGATATTCCTGATCTATTGTTCTTCCAGATGAATTTTGTTATTTTTTCTAATTCTATAAAATCATTTTTTGGTAGTTTGATTGGCACACCACTGAATAAGTATATTAATTTAGGTAGAATTGCCATTTTTATTATATTAGTTCTACCTCCCCATGAGCAATTGATATTTTTCCAGTTATTTAGATCTGACTTTATTTGTGTCAAAAGTGGTTTGCAATTGTGTTCATGTAATTCCTGGGTTTGTCTTGGTAAGTAGACTTTCAAATATATTATATTGCCTATAGTTATACTAAGTGGAATTTCTCTTCTCTTGCTATTGGGCATTGTTAGTAACATATAGAAATGCTGATGATTTATATGGGTCTATTTTAAATCCTGCAACTTTGCTAAAATTGTAAATTAATTCAAGTAGTTTTTAGTTGTTTCTCTAGGATTCTCTAAATATACCATCATATCAGCTGCAAAGGGTGATAGCTTTGTTTCCTCACTGCCTATTCTAATTCCTTCAATTTCTTTTTCTTCTCTTATTGATAAAGCTAACGTTTCTAGTACAATACAAAGACCATTTCTTAAGGAAGGGTTTTGTTGTTGTTGTTGATCTGAACCTCTATAATTTCATCTGTGTAAGAAACTTCTGGTATGAAAACTTTCTCTGCTGATGCATATCAGCAACTCATCTGTGGGATGGCAAGTTGCCTAGGATGCTGAGTTTTAAGTGGTTTTCCTATAGTCCCACAGCTAGTATGTGTCAGAGTTAGGCAAAACTTGAATCCATGATTTCCTGTATTCAAAGCCCAATCTCTTCACTACTCTATACAATTTCTCAAGGTAGCTCAACTTAGCCAGTCAACAAGCATTTATTAAACACTTACTATGTGCCAGAGTGCTAAGTGCCAGAGATAAAAAAGGGCAGCTAGGTGACACAGTGGATAGAGCACTGGGCTTGGAGTCAGAAAGACCTGAGTTCAATTCTGCCTCAGACACTTAATAGCTGTGTGACCCTGTACAAGTCACTTAACCCTGTTTGCCTCAGTTTTCACATTTGTAAAATGAGTTGGAGAAGGAAATGGGAGAAACCATTCCTGTATTCTTGCCAAAAACACCCCAAATGGGGTTACAAAGAGTTGGGCATGACTAAACAACAATGGAGATAAAAATAAAGGCAAATATAGAGTCCTTGAATTTAAGGGACTCACCTTTGATTGGAGGAGACAACATGCAAACTACTATGTACGTAGAAGATCTCTTTGTCAAAATCTCTCTCTCTCTCTCTCTCTCTCTCTCTCTTTCTGTGTCTGTCTCTATTAATCTGTGTCTATTTATCTATCTATCATCTATTTTTCTATGTGTCAATCATCTATATCTTCTATTATCTCCCATTTTATATACATATATACACATATATATACATATATACATACATACATATATACACATACATACATACATACATATATATATACATATATACACACACACACACACACACACATATATGCACATATGCAGACCTACACACACACACAGGGTGTCCTAAAAGTCTTAGTGCAGTTAAAAGCTTAAAACCGCACTTAGACCTTTGGAGGTAATCTATAAATATATTTATATGAATTAATCTGCAAATATATATATGTATTCATATATATATGAATTAATTATAGAAGTAAGGAACCAGGGGTGTGGGAAGGGGACTGGAAAAGGTCTATTCTAGAAGCTAAATTTGAGCTGAGTCTGAAAAGAAATAAGGGAAACCAAGAAGGAGAGATAAGGAGGGAAAACTTTTGAGGCATGGGAGACAATCAGTGAAAAGACATGGGAGATGGAGTATGGTGTGAGACGAACAGTATATAGGCCAACGCTGCCTGATCTTATGTCATAAAGTGTGCAAAGGCTAGAAAAATTCCAGGAAGTGGCCACCTTGTAATAGGTTTTAAAAGCTAAACATAGTATATTATATTTAATTATAAAGAAATGGGGGGCACTTGAATCTATTGAGTAGGTGGAGGAGGTAGCTTGGTCAGAACTGAACTTGAGAAAGATGACTTTGGCAGGTGAGTGGGTGATGTTTTGGAGGACTGGAGTAGGAAGAGACTCAAGGCAGGGGACCAACCAGAAGACTAGCATGACAGTCTAGGTATGAGGTGAAGAGGCCCTATACCAGAGTAGTAGCAGTGTCAGAGGAGAGGGGGACATAAGCAAGAAATGTTATTAAGGTAGAATCAACAATACTTGGCAACTGATTGAATAGGGGTGATGAGAGAGAATGAGGAGTTGAAGATAATGTCTCGGTTGCAAGTCTGAGTGATTGGGAGCAAGGTGGTGCATTCAATATTAAAAGGAAAATTAGGAAAAGAGGAAGGTTTGGGTATAGAAATAATGAATTGTGCTTTGGACATATTGAGGTTCGGGTATCTATCAGACACCTACTTCGAGATGGTTAATAGGCAGTTGGTGATGTGATTGTAGGTCAAGAGAAGTTAGGACTGGATGAATAGATTTGAAATTCATCTGTATAGATGATGATAATTGAACCTATGAGAAGTGATGAGGTCACCAAGTGACACAGTGTAGTGAGAGAAGAGAATGTCCTCAAGATAGAACCTTGGAGGACACTCACATTTAGAAGATGTCACCTGGATTTAAAATTAGTAAAGGAGATTTAGAAGAAGTGGTCACAGATGTGTGTGAGAAATACCAGGAGACAGCAGTGCAGGGATGTGTTGGAGCCAGCTTGAACTGACTCATAAGAGACAATTGTTACATTTTTAGTGTGAAAAGTTATACTTTGGAATTGGCAAAGTACAAATGAGATCTTGATTTATTGTTTTATTGATTGTCTGTCTAGACTTAAAGTGATGGGGAAAATATTAATTTTCTCAGATTAAACTGAAAAGTATGTCATGTAAATTTTTCTCCCCAAGAACTAGTTGGTATATGTGTATTAACATGCCCATAGGCAGTGTCACAAAAAACTTAGAAAGAAGAGAGCAGGCCAGGGAAGAGAATGATGAATAGTGTCAGAGGCTGTCAGATACTGTAGAGAGGTCATGAAGGATGAGGATGAGAAATCCTATAAATTGGGAAATGATGACATCATTATAGTAACTTTAGAGAGAGAAATTTCATTTGAATAATGTGGTCAGAAGTAAGATTGTACAGAGCATAGAATTGAGTGAGAGGAGAGGAAGTGGAAGCACTGATTGAGAACAGTCTTTTAAATTTTCTGCATCTAGAAGGCAAAAAGAACAAACACGTCCTGTTTCTTTGTCCTGAAAGAGAAACATGACATTCAAAGTCAACACTGGTTAAGAATTTAAATTCATTTGTAAAATATTGTGGAGAAGGATGGTAGAATATTTTGATTAGTATCATTTCATAAAACACCAAGAAAAGGTTAAAGAAAAAAAATTAGTCTGGAAAAAAAAAGAAGTCTAGTAAGACTAAACCAAAGCATCCCAGACACTTACTAGTTGTGTAATCCTGGGCAAGTGTTATGGGAATCTGAAGAGCTTCCCTGCCCCTAGACCCTTTGCTAAAGTGGCTTAAGTGACTCTGAGAACCTTCCCAGATTTGAAAGTATACTCTGTCCCCTAATAGGCTGAATGTGGTCACATGGAGCCTGTGGTGGGAGGCTTGTTCTTTAGGAATGCTCACGCCTTGTCGCTTTGTGATTGGGCAGTGGGGCAAGAGGGCTATGACATTCTCTGATCTAGGAGAAGGCTATATATACACCCTGATGTGAGGTTTTGCTTTGGGGCTCACTTTGAGAAGAGTTGTGCGATTTGACCAGATGAGACTCTAGAAGCCATTGAGCCCCCCAGCTTTGAAAAACCCAGATGTTGATACTTCTCTCTCTGTCAACTGAATAGGTATGGATGTAACGGTCAGACGGTTGGAAGCCAGTCTGCTGATCTGTTTCTTTGTCTGCTTGTAACTTGTGTTAGTTACTTGTGTTTGCATTCTCTGAAGTTAAGGGTGCTGACTTTTCCCCCTGAACTAGGTAAACGATATTTGTTTGATTGATTAAAGTAAGATTGTTAACCTATTTTGAGTTGCTTTCCTTTAAAAAAGCAGATCTAAGAACGTGTGCTAGCAGCCGCCCTGGGCATACTAGGGTGCTTGCTGATACAACAAGTCATTTAACCCTGTTTGCCTCAGTTTCCTTATTTGTAAAATAAGTTGGAGAAGGAAGTGGTAAATCACTCCAGTATCTTTGCCAACGAAACCCCAAATGGGGTCACAAAGAGTCAGACACAACTGAAATGACTGAACAATAACAACAAATCATCCCAAGAGCATCTAAGGATAAAAATAGAAGGACAACAAACAGATAAAAATAGAAAATATATACCAAAATTATAACAAATTATTTTATCAGTGATAATGCATCTATGATAATAATAAAATAGGTAGCATTTATATGTCCTTTAAAGTTTGCAAGCACTTGCATCTTTTATCTACTTTTATTTGATTCTCATGCAGCTGTGTTTTTGTGAGGTAGCTAGTGTTAATATCCCCATTGTGCAGTCAAGGAAACCTTTCTCAGAATCACACTCAACTAACTAGTAACTGTCTGAGTTTTCAGTGCTGGTTCTCATGACTCCAAATTTTATACCACTTCCCAATGACATTTGGTCTCTTAAAGTTCTCTTAAAGCACAAGGTTCCTCTTGTGCTCCAGGAGGAATTAGGACCTTAAAAAGATGGGAAGAGCAGGTGTGTGTAATGCTCAGAGGAGATCCATGTTAGAGGTGATATAAAATTGAAGGCAATGAGGAAATGATGATGCACAGAGGAAGTATGTGTTGGAGGTGATGTAATATTGAAAACAATGAGGTACCGATTCCCAGGATACTTGAAACACTTTCAATTTCAACTTGTATCTCTATGTATTCTCTATCCAGCTCTGACCTGTCTTCAGACCCCAAGGCCTAAATCTCTATCTACAAGATATATCCACCTGCATATACTGCTAGCACCTCAAACTTATTAAGTCCTAAGCCAAGATCATTATCTTTCTCCTTAAGTCTGATCTTGGAGACTTTCTGTCCATGGTACTGACATCCAACAAGCTTTCCCAATTAGAAACCTTGGTGCTATTTCTGGCTCCATCCCTGCTTTCAGCTTTTGTATCTAATCAATTTCCACATCCTGTCAATTCTTCCTCCAAAATATCCCCTGTTCTTGTCTTCTTCCGTGTACTTCCAATGCCACTACTCCAGTATGGGACCTCACTACCATCGGCTTGTACCATTGCAACCACCTCCTAAGAGATCTTTCTGTCTCCACATGTTCCTCTCTCTGATCAGCTCCTTATAATGCTACCAGAATAATCTGTCTTCAAAGATTTTCATGTTATTTATGAATACTCAGAAACCTTCAGCAGCTTCATAATTGCCTGGCATTTTAGGTTCCCAGAAGTCTGATGCTATGTTACCATTCTAGTCTTATCTCATGTAACTCCCTGCCACATAAGTTACATTCCAGTCAAACTAGATTACCTACCATTCTCCAACATTCTTGCCGTTTCTCATATTGTTTCTTCCACCTACACTGTCCTCCTTCTTTCTTCATCTATTACTTTCTTCACATCCTTTAAAACTCAGCTCACATGCCTCATCTTCCATGAAGACTTTCCTGAATCCCCAGTCATGAAGGACCTTCTCCACCCCCTCTTCAGTTCTCCTGCAACACATTGCTTTGTACATTTTTAATTTGTTTATTGGTTATTATTCTTTTTTATGGTTATCTGGACATAAGTCTTATGCCTTTACTAGTCTGCAAGTTTTATGAAGGCAGGAAGCATATTTAAACATTTAGGTTAAACCTAAACCTTGTATCTTAACACTATTAGAATGTAACAATCTTGAGGGCCAG
Source organism: Pseudochirops cupreus (assembly GCA_028627135.1). Lineage (NCBI taxonomy): Eukaryota > Metazoa > Chordata > Mammalia > Diprotodontia > Pseudocheiridae > Pseudochirops > Pseudochirops cupreus. Next base: position 301,032,139 of record CM053580.1, read on the forward strand.
GATGGTTCTGCTTTTGTCTTTGTATCTTTATTGCTTAGTGCATGAGCAGGAGCTGGCTTTATTAACCATTCCCACACAGTAATTACTTAACAATGTTTATTTGAATGACTATGATGAAAAATCATCTTGCAGTGAAAGTCCTGGAAAATTCAGGTGTTTATAATTGTACGTTTTCCACAGGGTATTTAGGCTTCCATAAGGTACCTTGGACCTCTACAAAACAATGTTATGGTTGTTCTTCCGGTTCCTAGCTGTGGTCACAAGGAGGAATGAGGGGGGAAGACCATGTTATCAACATTTTTCATCTACTCCAATAATTATTCTAAACCCATCCCGTGGGTCAGGAGGGTCTTGCTGGTATATAAAGTGCTGGGGCAGTTAGGTAGTACAATGGATAGAGCAGCTAGCCTTGGAATCAGGAAGAACTGAGTTCAAATCAGGCCTCACACTTACTAGTTGTGTAACCTTGGGCAAGTCACTTAACCCTGATTGCCACCAAAACCAAATACAGTCTTGTTACTAGATCTTGAGGGTCATAGTTGTCTAAATATCTCCTTTTAGAAATAAGGAAACAGATCTAGGAGGCTTAGAGTACTAGTCTGACTGCTAATGGAATTAAGTCTTATACATCAAAGAATTAGAAGTGGAAGGGACATTAAAGATTACCTAGCACAAATCTTTTATTTTATAAATGGAGAAACTGAGGCAAAGAATGGTTAAATGAATTGCCCAAACTCATGCACATAATAAGAGAGACAGGTTTTGAACCTGGGTTACCTTGGGACACTTGTAGTGTTTCTGGATATGTCATGTCCCTGGTGAGTCTTTTGTGTTACCCTTGCACATAAGACTTGTAACAGAATTAAACAACCCATGGTATTTCTGAATAATAAAGTTATTATTAGTAAGAGCTACTAGGAGATCTACTCCTATGTGTAAATGAAACTGGCAGATGAGCACTGTGCATCAGTACACTCAGTGTATGCAAATTCCCATGTGGAAGGGTCTGGGTAGCCTGGGAATGTGCTGGACCCTGATTACAAGTGGTAACTTATTTTGAGCAGTTTTAAAATGAGCTTCCCAGTGCATAATCCCTTACAGTTTCAGAACTTTTTAGCAACTAATTTTAGCCCTTAAAATGATAATCTCATGGACAACTGAAGAGTTTTTTTCCTTTTCTAACCCAGTGATATCTTCTGTATTGTTTCCCTTTAGAGGACATTGAGAAACCAGTATTGACAACACAGCAATGCCAGCCCTGGGAGAAGCTGCAGAACTCTAGATGTGTTTGCAAAATGCCATATGAATGTGGGTAAGCTGTGTCTCTGCTCATCTCTAATGGTTTTGCTTAACTCAAGTCAGATGAGATTGGAAAGACTTCAGTCTGTGTTAGATAAGACAGCTTTGCTTGCATAGGTCTAAGTCACCAGTTTTTGTTTACATTACAATACAGGGGTGTTCTGTCCAGAGTTGCCTGGGTCACCAGAGCTGTCAGTAGGCAGTTAGCCCTCATGAAATCTGATTAAGGGAGTATAGTATGACTGAGAAACAGCTGGCCAGCTCCTTGCTTGGGAAGATGGAGCAACATGACAGTGATCATCTGAGGATTTAGAGGTTTAAGAGATAATTAAATTACCTTGGGAGGTAAACTCTCAAAATAATAGTCATAGAAAATTGAATAAAGACATTTCTATTTTGTTTTTATGATCATTCTTTTAATAAAAAATACCACTCAGCTAGAAAACTTGAACTTTGTTTTGTACAAAGTTGAAGAGTTAAAAAGCTTACATAGTGAGAAAAATAATTAAATCCAATTCAACAAATATTTATGAAATTCTTACTGCCTACAAGTGACTTGACAAGATGATGGGTGGTGGTGATGGTGGTGGTAGTACTGGAGGGGGGAGATAACAAAGTTTATAATTTAGTAGTGGAAATGAGACAAATTCACAAATATCTGTAATAGGAATAAAACTATAACAATTACACAGGAGAGGTACAAAGAGTCATGCGAGATAACAGATGACATTTACAATAGTGCTTATAAATTGCTTTACGTAGATTTTAACCCTGTGAAGTAGCTGCTGTTATCATACCCATTTTAACATAGGAGGAGACTGAAGCAGAGAAGGTTGGGTGACATGTCGAGGATCACACAACTAGTCAATGTCTGCAGTGGGATTGAAACTCAGATCTTTTTGATTTCAACTCCAGTGTTCTATCTTCTGTTCCATGCTGCCTTTCTGAGGAATAATAGTTAGCATTTCTATAATTCTTTAAGGTTGGCAAAGTACTTTGCATGTATTATACGATTTTACTCTCAAAATGACTTTTGTGAGATAGGTGTTCTTATTATTACCAATTTACAGATGAGAAAACTGAATATAAGAGAGGTTAAGTGATTTGACTATGGTTACACAGGTAAAAAGCGTCCAAAGCAGGATTGAAGACAGATATTCTTTTTTTTTAAAATTTTTTTTATTTACTCATTTACTTTTAATTTACAAGATTCAGTTCCACAATCACTTGAGGTTCAGATTTTCTCCCCTCCCTTCCCCCCCCCCCCATGGTGGCGTGCAATCATGTATAGGAGCTGCA
>CM053580.1:301034836-301056826 GCA_028627135.1 Pseudochirops cupreus
TCTGAGTTTAGGTATCTCCTTCCATCCTGAGGCTTGTAGAGTTGTCTTTAGCTGTGCATTGTTGAGGATAGTCCAGTTTATCAAGGTTGGTCATCATATGTACGATGGAAGACAGATATTCTTGATCTCGGCTCCAACACTCTATCCACCATACCACCTGGTTGCTTCAAGAAAAGTTTACTTCTGAAAAGGAAATTTTCACGGAGGAAGATGAGGCATATTTGATGGATCTTAAAGGATGACAAGAATCTCAAGAAGGGATAAGATCGTAGATGTTGGGGGGTCTATTTGAGGGATTGGGTTAGGAGACAGAACACCATAGGAGCAAAGACCCAAAGGCAGGAAAAGTAGGACAAAACTGTTGAACAGCCAGTACTCCAGTTCAAATAGAATATAGTACACGTAAAAGTTAGGACAGAATGCTGAAAAGTCTGGTTGGAGCCATATTGTGGGGCCCAGGAGACCAGGCTAAGGGGCAAGTACTTTATTTGCAGAAGAGGCACCCCCTTTTGGGCAAAGGTGACTCAATTGTGTGATTTCAAGTAAGGGCACATGGGTACTATATCGACTTCACACACTTTGGTTTTTCACTTCTTTAGGGGTGACCAGGTTCCAGCAACTGATTCATATTAACCAGACTCACAAGAGACGTTTTGGTAAATAGAATGCTAGTTTATTAATTTACAAGAAGAAATATAATTGTCAGGTGTCTAATACAGCACCTTGTACATAATAGGTGCTCAATACATATGTCCTAAATGGGATTGAAAAGTAGTCATATATTTATGTTAAATGGACAGTGCATTTTCCTCCCAGTAAATAAATCCACTTAGTAACAATTGGCTGCTGAAAATTTTTATACCACCTTAAGATTTACAAAGCATTGTGAATACATTCACTCTACTGGATTATTTGTATAAAAACCTGAAAGACATGTAGTGGGAATAAAGTTTTTTTGTTTTATAGTAGAAGAAACCAAGAGTATGAAGAGACTTGGCCATGGTAACACAACCTATAAGTGATATAGTCAGAATTTGAACTCAGACTCTCTGAATCTGTATCCAAAGTTTTGTCTACTACTTGAGAAACCGAATCATAAACCGATCATAAAGTTGCTTAGCAGTTATAGAACCACAGTGAATGTTACCTAATCATCTCAAAGAACCTGGTGAGCTACCTTTATCTACTTAAGGAGTAGATAAAGCAGCCTGGCTATTCATGCTATCTGGTCAGGGCAACAGCTATTTAAGCAAGTTTTTTACTTCCCTGCTCCAGAAAGAACATTGTCCACTCAAGCTGAATTTGATTAGGACATCAAAATGCCCTGAAATATAATAGGACCTTATCTAAGAAGGCATATAATATAAATAATTAAATAGATAAGGTCAGATTGCACTCATTTTAAATCTATATGCAGTGATGTGATGGCCTTATGGACAGGAGGTAATGAATAAACAATTTTAGGTGAAACTCATCTTCTCCTCCTTTTTCCCCTTTTGTTTGAGCACCTATTATTAATTCTCTAATTGCAGAGAAAATACTGTCCCAAATTGTGATGAGGGAGTTACCTCACTGAGGAATTCCTTATGCCAGTGAAATCACAGATCCAGTCCCCATTCTGGGATCTTCACAGGACACAAAACCCTCAATATATGGCATCACCAAATCAACTCTTTGAAGTTGACTCTATATTTTCCATTGTAAGTGTGGTCAACTCATGATGCCAAGTAATCAGACAATAATTGAATGACTATACCAATTCTTAGAAACCAAAGGAACTATTCAGTCCAGTTGTTTCAATCACAGGATTCAATCACAGGTATCACAGGATTTAAAGCAGCCTGAAGGAAGAAGATAGAGGCTATCTAATCAAACATCTTATCTTATAAATGAAGAAACTGAGACCCAGAGAATTTAAAATTTAAATGACTTAACTAAGATCAGACAGGTAGTAATTAGCAGAACCAGGATACATCTTGAGTGGATAAAGCTAGAGAGATACCAAGGAATTCACCCATGACTTTCCCACAGAGTCTACTCTCCATGGGTCAGACTGTATCCTGTAATACCATATATAGTATACAGAGAGGTTCTGTTCTTGGTAAAATAGGGTACAAAATGTTAAGAGGAAAGGAGAAGAGGGAAAAGATCCTTTTTCCTCAATAGTTATCACCCCTCTAGTCACACCACTGCTAATTAGGTCTATTTTTCCCCCAGTCAGAATACTTTTTCTCAAATAACAATAAACTTTCCTGGCCACTAACAAGGCACAGCAATTATCATCAACTTTGGCAATAATAAGTATTATAATTATGATTATAATAATGAAGAACATTACTTCTCAGGGCAATATGAGTCTAAAATTAAAATCCAACCTAATAAGTAAAAAATACCCAAAACTGATTATATTTTACACATACGTGGTTTTTAAATACAGTTGTTGCTCAGTTTTTCAGTCATGCTCAACTCTTCCTGACCTCTTTTGTAGTTTTCTTGGTAGAAATGCTTGAGTACTTTGCCATGTCCCCCTCCCCCACCATTTAACAGGTGAGAAAGCTAAGGCAAACAGGGTTAAGTGACTTGCCAGAGTCACATAGCTAGTAAGTGTCTGAGACAAGACTTGAACTCATGGAGATAAATCTTCTTCATTCCAAGCTCAGTGCTCTATCCACTGAACCACCTTGCTTCCCTTTTTAAATACAATGAACATATTAAACAATTTTACCTGTCCCCTGTCAGTTATGCATGTTTCTGGATCCCATGAACACTGGAGAGTTTGAATGGTGAGATGCAAGTCATTGGCACTAAGAGGCACTCTAGTATAGATGAATTTGCAATAAGAAAGCTTCCATTTGATTGCCAGTTCTGGCACATACTTGCTATTGGATTGGACAAGTCCCTGTCTCTCCCTAAACCTTACTTTCCTCATTCACAAACCAAGGTTTAAAAATTCTTGCACTAGCTACCTAAAAAGTTAGAGGAAAGTGATTTAACTTTACAAATCTCTATAAAAATATGAACTATTATTAAAAATTAGAGAATTTCATAGGATGCTGGAGGCAGGTAGGTGGCTCAGTAAACAGTGCACTGGACTTGGAGCCAAGAAGATTGGAGTTTGAACTCTGCCATAAATGCCTATTAGCTGTGTGCCCCAGAAGAAGACACGTTTTTTTTTCTCATTTTTGGCTTCCTCATCTGCAAAATAAGGCACCTACTTCCCAGGGTTGTGGGGAGAATCAAATGATATAATACAGGCAAAGTGCTATGTAAATGTTAGCTATGCTCAATATCTATTATGATTAGGTGACTTGCTCAGGGCTCACATAGCCAGTATGTTTCAGAGGCAGGATTTGAACTTTGGTCCAAAATTTTGGTCCAAAATGCGACACTGCCTATTCCATACTGAGGAGAATGTAGTTTACTATAATTAAGTAGCATGGCAATCTTTAATGTGGTATATCAATTCTAGCTTTAGTCAGCATTAATCATGGTTTGCTTTGATTGGTTTTGCTCCTTACTGCTTCTCCCCCTTCCCAATTCATTTAGATTATCTGCAGTCTTTTATTTATAGACCTGATGTGAGTTTTCATATAATTTCAACATGATACTCAGATGCTGATAACAAAGCAGCTTTGCAAAATCCTGGCCTTTTCAGCAGAGCTGAATAGTTCTATTTAATATGTTTAATAAACAGATTAAAGGTTAGATACTAAGACTTGTTTCCATCATTCAAAGAACTCCAAGTGAATTTTGCTTCCAGGTGAAAAAGACAGTATTTGAGCTAAATTAAAACACATACAAACCACGAATCTAGTCTCTTCCCCCTATCCTTGGGTGTGAAAAGTGCTTTAGAAACTGCAGTTTCACGAATAAACTGAGTATTTCTATAGCCCTCTCTGAAATACCTTATTTATCCAGCTTTGTCAGGGAATAAGATGCTTCACATAAACGAATTTTCCAGGAGACCTTTTCAGTATCCAAACTATTTTATAGTAGTTGCTCCGAATGCGAATACTTCTAAACAATATTGCATAATTGCTTGATTTCTTTAGTGGTGAATTCTTTATTTTGATCTTTTCATATTTACTTATGGCCATCCTTTTTGCTGTCTATTACTATGCGATGCTGTAACAGAGTGTTGTTCACAGGGTATCTGGAGAGACACCATGGCTGCTTGCTATTACGTTAAACGGTCCCAGCCTGCTCTGTCTCTACCCGTTTGCTGTCAGACCATGGAAGCCTTTATTTTTTTGTTATTATTTGTGACACGGGTGCCTGCCTCTGGGAGCTGCTTCTGTAACACCAGAGTTCCTCCCTCTCCTCATTTTGCTTCTAATCTCTGTGTACAGGGAACTTAATTAATCACACTTCACAACCCCCACTGTGTATAGAGTATGAATAAATGTGTTCAGAGTGAAAGCCTGAAGGCATCCTCAAGTCCATGGTCCTTGTGACCTATTTTGATGGTCAGCTCAGAGGCCTTTTTTGCTTTCTTCTTAATTCTCAGCTATATTCTGGTTAGTTGAGGTATTTGGATAAGTCACCTCTGTATAATTGAGTAGCATCTGTACTTAGAAAACCTTTGGTTTAGAAACCACTGCCTTCTCTTTGTGGCTGAGTCATTCGAAGGGGTACAAAAACCAGTAATGCCAGTTTATTTTTTTTGTTTCTTTTTGTCACAATTTTCATGAAAGCTAACCCCAGAGTGAGAGTAGCTAACAGTGGAAAGAAAACTTTCAGGCTGGTTGTCTCTCTTTTTTTCAATTAAAAATTTTTTCCCAATTAAGCAAAATCTACTTTTTCTTCCTCCTGCATCCCCTCTCTCCTCCACTGAAAAAGGAGGAAAAATAAAGCCTTTATAAGAAATATGAATAGTCAAGCAAAACAAATTCTGGCATCGGCCATGCCCAAATAGTTATAGATATAGATAAATATAGACATAGATACAGATACATCCATATATGTAGATATATGGATATAAATATATATGTGGATATAAATATGTATGGATGTAAATATATATATATATATAAATATGTGTGTGTGTGTGTGTGTATATATATATATATATATATATATATATATATATATGTATATATAATGTCTTAATCTTCACAGTGAATCTATCCCTTCCCTATCTGAAAATGTATAGCATGTTTTACCTCAAGTCCTCTGGAATTGTGGTCAGTCATTGCTTTGATCATGTTTCTTAAGTCTTTCAAAGTTGTTTGTTTTCACAATGTTGTTGTTACTGTGTAAATGATTCTCTTTGTTCTGCTTACTTCTCTCTGCATCTGCTCATACAAGTCTTCCCAGGTTTCTCTAAAACTTTTCCCTTTATCATTTCTTACAGCATACTAGTATTCTATTATAGCCTTTTACCATAACTTGTTCAATTATTCCCCCATTGATGTGAACAACTTTAGTTTTCAATTCTTTACCAACATAAAAAGAACTACTACAAATAATTTTGTATGTATGGATCCTGCTACCCCTTTTAAAATCCTTTTTGTGGGTAGAGACCTAGCAGTGGTATTGCTAGGTCAAATGGTATGCACAACTTAATAACTTTGGAGGGCATAGTTCCAAATTGTCCTCTAGAATGCCTGGATCAATTCACAGCTCCATCAAAAACAGTACATTAATGTACCTCTTTTCCCATAACCTCTCCAACATTTGTCATTTTCCTTTTTTGTCAATTTCGTCAATCCGAGGGATGTGAGATAAAACCTTCGAAATGTTTTAATGTGAATAGCATAGCATATTTTCATATGAGCTTTGATTGTCAGATTAACTCTCAAGCTATTTCAGTATCTTTCTTTATCATTGTTGTCAATGCTAAAAATACCTGTTATTTAGCATTGTAAAATCCTTGTATCATTTGAGAAAGCATCAGAGATAGGCATGATACAAATATGGGAAAAAGAAAAAAAATGACAACACAACGTATGATGAGTCTAGAGCATCCAGCCTTGGGGATACTATCTGGGTCATCTTTGGGAGTTAGGAAGTATTTGTATTCATTTAGGAGAAAATCCAGTCATATTTGCTTAATCGAATTCTCGGAAGATTTCTCCCTATTCTGTATGATTGTGAATTATGCCCATTTAACTAATGAAACAACAAGGGTACCAAGGTGCATCTAGTCTGTAGACCTGTGAGAATCCTAAACTCTCAGGTTTTAAAGTTGTTTAGGTCTTTCTGATAGGGACGCTTACTTGTTCTGCCATTTGCGTTGTCAAGTACAGCATTTCCCAAGTAACAGTTTACTTAGAATCATCAGATTTGATTTAGACTAGGCTCAGAGACTTTTATGGAAGGAAATTCCACAATTTTTGATTATGAACCTTTAAGAGAAGCAGCATGGTATGGGGGATAGAGAGCTAGCTTCTGAGTCAGGAAGACCTTTGTTCAAATCCTGTTTCTGACACTTATTAGCTCTTTGATCAAGTCACTCTGTGTGGCCACTTTACCTCTCATCTAAGGGGCAGAACAGGTGCTCTTCACCCTGGAGATGCCTCTGCTCTTCTGCCCTTCTGATTGGTGAGTCCCTGTCTTGGATCACCACTTCATGAGGTGGACAGTCCATGTTCATTTTGTTCTCTGTTGGACTCCTCACTGTTCAGACTTTTCTACCTCCTCCCCAGCAATCTTGTTCCTTTCTCTTTCCTTTTCCAATTCCTTTTTTTTTTTTTGCTTTTTTTTTTTTGGAGGGCAATTGGGGTTAAATGACTTGCCCAGAGTCATACAACTAGTGAGTGTGTCAGGTGTCTGAGGCTGAACTTAGGTCCTCCTGATTCTAGGGCTGGTGCTCTATTCACTGTGCCACCTAGCCACCCCTCCAATTCCTTTTTAATTGTTGTCTTCTTCCATTAGAATGTAAGTTCCTTGAGGGTAGAGATTGTCTTTTTGGTTTGTATTTGTATCTCAAGCATGTGTGCCTAGCACATAATAAGCCCTTAATAAATGCCCTTCTCCCTCTTCCACTTGGTAGAAAGGGTTCATTCTTTGTATTTTTACCTCTTGAGTTTAACACAGTGCCTGGAATATACTTAATAAATTCTTGTTGATATATGGAAATGCTATAATTTATTCCATTTTTTTCAGACCTTCTTTGGATGTTTGTGCCCAAGATGAGAGAACGAAAAGGATTGTGGCTTTGACAATTTGCAAGCTGCATGTACTTGAGTGTATGGGGAGGAATTACACTCTTACTAATAGTGAGAGCTGCACTGTACCTGCTCCAGCTGAGAGAACATGTGGTGCATGTTCTGTGTGGGAAAAATGCAATGGTAAGAGACAAGCATCACATGTAATTGTAAGAGTAATGACTAGTAACGATGGACTATTTTTGTGGAGGGTTTTTGGTATTGTGACTAGCACATAGTAGGTACTTAATAAATTAGTAAACAAGTATTTAGTAAGTTCCTACTTTGTTCTGAAAACTGCTTAGCAATGGGGATGCCAGGAAAAGCAAAAGACAATCCTTGATTTCAAGGAGATAACAGTCTTATGGGGAGACAACATGCAAGCAATTACATACAAACGAGGTATCTCTTTATCTCTGTATCTGTATATCACACATATATTATACATAATAAATTATAGATTATCAGCGGAAGAAAGACATTAGTGTTAAAAGAGATAAAGAGATCAGGGAAGGCGAGATTTTAGCTGAGACTTGAAAGAAGCCAGGGAAGCCAAGAGGGAGAGAATAAGGAGGGAGAGAAGTCTAGATATGAGGGACAGTCAGTGAAAATGCCTGAAATTGGGAGATGGAGTGTTTTGTTTGAGAAAAAGCAGGGAGGCCAGTGTCATTGGACCATAGAGTACATGGTGATGGCGGGTGTGGCAGGAGTATACAGTAAGAACAGTGGAAAGGTAGGAAGGAGCTAGGTTTGGGAGTGCTTTAAAAGCCTAAGGCAATACAGAGCCACTCAAATTGATTAAATAGGGTCAAAATTCTGCTTTTGGAAGATCAGTTTGGCAGCTGAATAGAAGATGGATTGGAGTGGGGGGGGGAGACGATGCTGGGAGACCAGCCAGAAGTGGTAGTCTGGGTATGAGGTAATGAGGGCCTGTACCATGGTGGTGGTAGTGTCAGAGGAGAGAAGAGGGGGTATATACAAGAGCTATCACAAGGGTTGGGTAACTGATTGAATATGGGAAAAAAATGCTTGTAATTGATGATATTAGTATGAGCACAATTTAAAATCCTAGGATTTTCTAGGTTTTTACAATAGAGGTACAAAGCACCTCCCTAAGGATTTGGGGGCCCCTTCCCAGGCCTTTCTAAGTTTGAACTGTCTTTTGGTCCAGCCTAGCTCTACTATCTTCTATGTTATCACTGTCAAAATTTAAACTGAGGTCGACATACTGAACTTCAGCCACATGTATTTTACTCTGGCTTGGAAAATTCCACAGCTGCTTCCCTCATAGAGACAATGACGGCCCATTATGTTGTGCTCCCAAAATCATCGCAGCTGATATGTTTATATTTCCAACCCCTGAGCTCTGTTTATAAGGTATGCGATCAATCTCTCTCCTACTTAAGACCCTCCTCAGGAGGACGGTCCATTGACTTTCAAGGAAAATGTAGACCATTTCTCCAAATGTGTTGACTTCTTTCTCATTTCCCAATAGACCTTTATAATTTCAGTTTTATGGGATCCTGTGTCATAGACTAGAGGTGATGGTGGAAGTGGGTCTATTTAGTGTCCTGGTTCCCTCTTATATCACTATTTAAATATGAATGTAAAGAACTGGACAGAATATCAGCACAGGATTCCAACTAATAAAAGGACTGGCATAGGCCCCACTGCACGTTTAGTCTTGGTAGAGTAAAGGAACATTAATTCTCTGGTGCTTGGTCCAGGAGCAAATCTCTAATTCACCAAATCTATGCCTTTTGGAGACAAATGCTTCCAATTTGTGATTAACCCCTTCCTTTTGTTTTCTAGCTCAGATAAATAAATGTGTGTGCCAAGAATCAGCAGCTAATTGTGTGGAAGGAGGACACAGCATTTGTGTGGAAGTGGATGGGAGCGAGAAGACCATGACTGAATGTGAGGCTGGCGTCCTTAGATGCCAAGGCCTTATCATCTCTGTTACCAGCATAAAGCCCTGTGGTGCAAAGAGCAAATAGGTGCCATTAACTTGCTCAGTATTTTAGCCTGAGAGTTCTCCGAATCATGTCTTTTATCTATTTAGTTTGAGCAGCTTTTTAGACTTAGAACTACATTCTTGCCTCTCTTGCCTATTTTTTTTTTCTGCTATGCCACCCATCATCCCAGCCATACATATATACATATATATATATACATACATACACACACACATATATATGTGTGTATATATATAATAAATATTTCATTTTCCAAAATGTGCTTCAAGGACTCTATTTTCATTTCACAACAGACCACATCAATTAATCAATCAAATAAGCATTTATTAAACACTTGTTGCATACTAGTTACTATGTGAAGTTCTGGGAAATCAAAACAGGTAAAACCAGTCCCTGATCTCAAGGAGCTTATATCCTAATGGGAAGACAAATTTACATAAATAGATATATACAAAATATATACAGAGTAGAAGGAAATTAATCTTAAAGAGGAAATAAAGAATCATTCCATTCCCTGCCCCCAAGGAGTTTATATTCTACTGGGGACAAATTGTTTACATACCACTGATAAAACACATTATGCAAACTGGTCAGGAAAACACAGACCACAAGTGCTTGATTTAGACAGATGGAGGTTGATGAATGCCCTTGAATGCAAAAAAAGAAAAAAAGTATAATTGTTTCTCCTCAATGCAGTCAACTTGCTTCCAATTTCTCTTATTTAATCAAGTATAGACCCTTCTTGTCAGGGAGTCTAAGTGTTAAAAGATCAGAGTATTATGTGTTTTATCATAATGAAAAGAGGTACCTTTCAGTTTTTTAAAAGATTACAAACACATTAAAATCAATGTCAGTCATTCAAAGAAGCATTTTATTATTCACTTCCAATGCGCCAGTCTTTCTTTCAAACATTGAAGATACAAAGACAAAAGCAAAATAGTGACTGTCCTCAAGGAGTTTACATAAAGAATGAGACAAAATTTATATATACAGATCCATTCAAAACACATATAAGGCAGGTGCAAGGTAACCTTGAAGTTGTGCAGTCATGTCCTATTCTTTATGATCACATCTGGGGTTTTCTTGGCAAAGATACTGGAGTGGCTCCTTCTTCAGCTCATTTTATAGATGAGGAAACTGAGGCAAACAGGGATAAGTGATTTGCCCAGGGTTACACAGCTAGTAGCTGTCTGAGGCCAGATTTGAACTTAGGAAGATGAATCTTCTTGACTCCAGGTTTGGCATTCTATTTTCCACTTGAAGGGGAAGGAACTAGAAGTGCTTCGTTAAGAATTTTCTCATAAAGTTGTTTTTTTAATTACTTTTCTCTGAAGGTGACTCAAAATGGGAGCCCCTTTATCCATAGTTTTGAGAAAATTTATGCACATTGAGCGACTGAATAAGTTTCATAAGTTAATATGTTCCAAACTGTTTTTTTCCCTCCTAATGTAAAGCATATCCCTATCCTTTTCATAGGATTTGAGGCAAAATTGTTGGAAGATTTGTCTCTTTCTGTTTCTTTCTTTCTCATCTTCAACATGGAAACAGAAAAAGAAGGTGGGGGTAGTGGACTGAGTGAGATTAAAATAATATGAAATGGATTTATACACACACACAACTCTATTCTTTTGTTGTTGATAAATTGCAACAAAACTGCCATAATTCTCAACTGTAATTATTTTAAAACTTGCATAAAAGAGAATTTCTTTTGCATTGTTTAACTAGTCCTTTGAAAGGTTTACCTTTAGAGAAACTTCATAGGAGGTTGTGTGTGTGTGTATGTACATGTATATGTAATTAGTGTATTCTTCTTATCTTAAATGTTATATGAAACCCAATAACATTTACTTTTTTTTTTAAAAAAGAGGGCGAGTCCTTAAAAAAAACCCATTTCTACTGATAATTTTTCTTTTTACATTAGAGTAATTTCTGTTTACACCCATCTTTCTGCCAGTCTTCCCTCTACCTTAGAATTCCTTTGAAACAAAGAACAAACAGTCAAGCAAAATGAGCCAGTTGTATCTGAAAGCATGTGTGACATTCCATACCTGTTCATTTAAAGGGAGACAGGTGGCTATATTTCTTTATTTCTTCTCTGAGATCAAGATTGGTCATTATTATATTCGGCTTGATTTTGTTGTTCCTTTAATTTACATTGTAATTATAATATATCTTGTTATCCTGATTCTGCTTACTTTGCTCTGCCTTAGTTCACATCTTTTTTACATTTTATAGAATTATTCATTTAGTCTTTTTATTACAATAATATTACATCATATTCACATTCAATATTTTTTTTCAGATTTCTTAAATCAATAAATACTTGCTTTGATTCCTTTTTTTTTTTTTTTTGCTTTTTTGGAGGGGGGAAGGCAAGGCAATTGGGGTTAAGTGACTTGCCCAAGGTTACCCGGCTAGTAAATGTTAAGTGTCTGAGGTTGGATTTGAACTCAGGTCCTCTTGACTCCAGGGTGGGTGCTCTATTTACTGGCTCACCTAGCTTCCCCTCCCACTTTGATTCTAATGCTTTGCTGTCACAAAAAGTGATGATACCTGTTGTTTGATATATTTGAGACATTTTCTTTCTGTCTTTAACCTCTGGTAGGAGCAGTAGCTTAACCCTTCTCTCTATACAGGTTAGATTGTGGTAGTCTTTAATTTTTTTGCTTTCTGGAGGGGGAAGGCAGGACAATTGGGGTTAAGTGACTTTCCCAAGGTCACACGGCTAATAAGTGTTATGTGTCTGAGGTCAAATTTGAACTCAGGTCCTCCTGACTCCAGGGCTCTATTCACTGCTCCACCTACCCCTCCCTCCCCTCCCTCCCCCCCGATCGTGGTAGTCTAAAAGGTGCTGAGACATTTCTTGGGACTTGGTTGACTCAGGGGACTAAGAGCTAAGACTGTTGATAACACTTCTTCATCATGATGATGAGCGGTTCATTCAGCTCAATCAAGCCAAAGGATTCTCAATTTCTATTCTCATTGAATATTCTTATCCTGTTATTGCCAAATAAATCTGATGAATAACTTGTTAGTGTCTCATTTTGTTACAGAATAAAACTTAAACCATGAGGTGACTGATCTGAGTCAGGCTCAGCCCAGAACAACCTACTTGGAGGTTTTTGTTCCCGAGAGTAGGATCTTTTGGTGTAAAGTTATAAAGAATTAATTCATTTTTCTCACATAAGTTCAATTTGTGTTCCAGAATGGTTGAGTCAGCTACAAGGGGTCATCAATAGTTTGCCTTACTTCCCACAGCCCCTCCAACATTTATTTGTCTTTTGTCATCTTTGCCAGTTTACTGGGCAACTAGAGATGTTTGATTTTCATGATTCTTATTATTATTGATTTAGTATAACCCATCAACGATTGTTTACTAGTTTGCAGTTATTTTGAGAACTCTTTGTTCCTATCCTTAGACCAATTGCTGATTTTTGAAAGCCTTTTAAAAGCTTCTCTGAGGTTGAGTTTTTTCCCCCTACAGGAATTGTGCTGTCACCTTGGTTTTAAATGTCCATCTTTTGTCATTGAAAAACATGTATGGTTCTGCTGAAAACTTAATTAGAGCATCAAGTCGTATTTCTCAACTTTGGATGTAGTCTATTCAAGCTTGTGCCATTTCTTATTTTTATAGAAACTTTGTTAAATATGATTTAATGGTGATACTTTTTTCTTGGCTGCTCGTAGCATTATCTCTTTTTCTTTATAATTTAGGATCTCAAAAATGGTCTGCCTTCATGAATTTAATTTTGAGTTCTTTTGCACAGAGTTGCCAAACTGATATTATTAAAACAACAATCTTTCCATTATGTTCCCCTCATCAAAATGGTTTGCTCCTAAAACAAGAGCCAGGGCTAACCTAAAGACATCTTTTTGGATGTACTCCATTGGCATGAATCACTTATTTATGAAGTACTTGCTATTTACCAAGCACTGGGGACTGAAATAAAAAGAATGAAACAATCTCTGACCTTAAAGAAGTTAACACTTTAATAGGAGAGCTGAGCACAAATGTTAATATGTACAGAATAAATATAACTAGATTAAGTGCATATAAATACAATGAACTTCAATACACGATAAGGAGAGAGGACACTAGCGGGTAAGAAGATTAGGAAAAACATTGTGATAAAGGCAGTGTTTGAGTTGAATCTTGAAAAAAAGGTGGAATCCTAGTAATCATATATGAGGAGAGTATCTTCCAGTCACAGGGGATGGCCAATGCAAAGACTCTGAAGTATCAAGGAGATGAGAAGAAGGCAACTGGTCCACTGGGTGGACTATCTATAGTAGATTTATAGGAAAGTCTGGATAAGAGTTACAAAGGATAGGTAGACATGAATATCTTGCCAATATGCATCACTGGAAGAACTAGTAACATTGATGAGATCCCAGATGTACTGGAGTATTGAAATATCTTTAAAGGAATATGATTTAAAAAATCATTGTGCCACTAAACAGTTTAAGTGACTCATTCAGCTCCCTCCCTTCATTTTCCTCTTTTATACGAGAGGGAGTTTTGTTCCTCACCTCAGTTGATATGGTACCTGAAGGCCTAGGATGTCATAAAAAAAAGTACAGAGGAAGTATTAAAAAGTTTTTCTGCAACTACATAACAATTTGTGATTGTTTCTTAATCAACTTGAAAGAATTTTTGGGACTTGGTCATTAAATAAAGGCAACTGACACTATACAGTTTAGTTTGGTTGAGAGGATCAATCAATCATCCCTTGGGACTATATATAAAGAAGCAATTCATTCTGGTGTTGAGGAGTCTAGGCTCAGAAGCAATTTGTAGGGGAGACCCAGGTGGGGGAAGGGGAGACTTCATTACCCTCCCCTCTTCTCCAATTAGCCACGTCATCACATCTATTGGTCCAGTAGAAAACAGTACATCCACCTTAATGTTGAGATACACACATGAGGATAGACATGGTTACAGGGAGAGAACACCAGAGAGAAGAAGCATCTTAAGTCAGTCAATAAATATTTATGAAGCATCTGGTAAGTAGCAGGCACTGTGCTAAGTTCTGGGGATATAAAACAAGACAAAAAACAGTCCCGGCCCTAAAGGAGTTCACAATCTAATGGGGGAGACAACAGTAAAATAACTATGTACAAATGCAGGAAAAATAGGAAATAATTAACAGCCAGAAAGCACTACATTAAGAGATGCTATCTCCCCCCAAGAGGGATTGGGAAAGAAAGGCTTCTTGTAGAGGATGAGATTTTAGTTGAAACTTGAAGGAAGCCAGGGAAGCCAATAGACAGAGACGAGGAAGGAGTGCATTCCAGGTATGGGGAACAGGGAGAGAAAATGCTTGGAACCTAGTTCTTGTTCATGGAACAACAAGGACATCAGTGTCATTGTATCAAAGAGTGTATGGTGGGAAATAAGATGTGAGAAGACTGGAAAGGTGAGGGTTGGAGGTCTAGGTTATGAAGGTCTTTGAAAGCCAGACTGAAGATTTTTTATTTGATCGTGGATCTGATAGGCAACCATTGGAATCTATTGGGGGAAGGAGTGACAAAGTTGGACTTGCACTTTAGGAAAATCATTTGGCAATCTGGAGAATGGGTTTCAGTAGGAAGAGGACCCACTATCATGCTGTTATAATAGTCTAAGCATGAGGTGATGAAAGCCTGCACTAAAGTAGTGACAGTGCTGAGGGAGACAGGGGGGCATATTTGAGAGATGTTCCAAAGGTGAACTTGAGAGACCTTGTCAATAGATTGGATATAGGTGGTAAGAGACACTGAAATGTTGAGAATGACACTTAGGTTGTGAGCCCCAGGGATTGAAAACTGGTGAGGTTGATAGTAGTAGAAATATTTGGAGGTGGAGAGGGATTGGGGGAAAGATAATGAGTTTAGTTTTGGACATGTTGAGTTTAAGATATCTACTGGACATTCAGTTTGAGATATCTGAAAGGCAGTTGGAGTTAATAATTGGAAGTCATAAAGAAATTGAATAGAAAAAGATAGATTTGAGAATCATTTCCATAAAGATGATAATTAAATCCATGGGAACTGATGAGATCATCAAGTGAAGTAGTATAAAGGGAGAAGAAAAGAGGGTCCAGGACAGAACCTTGTGGGATACTTAGAGTTAGAAGGTATGACTTGGATGAGGATCCAGTGAAGAAATTGAGGGAGAGACCAGATAGGTAGGAGAACCAGGAGAAAGGAGTATCTCAAAAAACTAGAGAGAAGAGACTATCAAGGAGAAGAGGGTGGTTACCATTGTCAAAGTCTGCAGAGAAGTCAAGAATGATGAAGATTGAGAAAAGATTGTAGATTTGGCATTGAAAAGATCATTGGTAACTTTGGAGAGGGCAGTTTTGGTGGAATGAAGTTAGAAGCCAGACTATAAGGAATTAAGAAGAGAGTTAGAGAGGCATTTATTGTAGTTAGTCTTGTCAAGGAGTTTAAGTTGATTAGAGAATAAAAAATAGACTTTTTGAACATCTATATAGAGAAGCAACTGCAAAGGGCAGCAGAAATATGGGATAATAGTGGATATGATGGGATCAAGTGAGAGTTTTTTTAGGGTGGGGGAGACATGGGCATGTTTGTGAGCATTATGGAAGGAATCAGGTGGACAGGGAGATCATCAGAGACAGGCAGTAGTAGGGAAGAGGTTGTAGATGAACTATAAAGTTGGGGTGAGAGAGGGGGAAATCTGTTGGAGGGAACAGGATAGAATGAGATCACTAGTGCAGATGGAAGGTTTTGCCTTGGTAAAGAATAAAGCCTCCTTTTTGTGTGAGACAGGATTGAAGAAAGAGATTATGGCAGAAGGCATATTCAAGCAGTGTGACCTCTTGTAGCACAGAAGAAAGCTGGCTATGTACATATAAAGAAGTAGCAAATCTTAGGAACTCAGCAAAGTAGCTTTCCCAGAAGAGACATTGAACCTAAAGGAAACTGCATGAGGACTTTTAAACACTGCTATTCCAGGAGATGTGAGTTATCCTTCACCATAGGTATATCCTATATGTATGCTTCACTACGCTTTTACTCCATTTGAGCTTACTCTTGTGAGTTTGTGAACCTCTGAATTTTAGAGAATGTTTTGTACCAATTGGTCTACATAGTAGTATCATAGTAGTAAATGCCTTTGCTAAGAACTAATTAGGTCCACTTGCTGATTGTTAATGAGAAGTGTACTGATAGGGGCTCAGGAACTACACTAGTAGTAATAGCCACCCATTGGATTATAAGCAGGAGCCAAGATAGTAGCCACTTTCTGGGGTCCTAACCCTCTAGTAAAAGTGAGAGTTGGAGGAGTAGCCCAGAAAAGTTATCATAGTAGACTTAAAATATATATAAAATGTCCTATATAAATTCTTAACAATCATAATTATATTAGCTGCCACAGCAATAAGGACTGAAAAATTGTCTATTGATGTAAATATGACCTACTCTTACAATGAAAATTTCCCTTTAGATCCAAACTTAAGACATTTACTCTTTTCTCTGAAGGCTTGAGTTTTGTTTTGCTGTTCCCTGAGGTAATTCTGGGACACACTAGCTTGATATAGGAAATATAAATCTAAGTTGTTATTGCTGAATGTTCCACAGCTTATTCCATTTGTCAATTTCCACCCAGATACAAATAATATTTCATTCTTCAAGTGGACCAGGAAGAACACATTGTCTTCTGCTGGCAAAGTCAGATTCGGGGACGAATGGAGTTTGAAGAATCAATGATTTTCTCTAGAGACACCATAGGGGCAATGAAGTGGGTTTGAAGGCAGAGAAAGCAGCCCAGATGAAAATAGGGGAAGTGCCACTGGTAATGGCAATGCTGCAGAACTAGAAAAAGGAAGGCATGGAGCTCCCATCCTTCTCTGCAGTTGCAATCTTTTTAGGGGTGCAAATTCAGTGACTACTGGCTTTTGTTTTTATTCAGTTGTTTTCATCATGTTTGACGCTTTGTGACACCATTTGAGGTTTTCTTGGCAAAGATACTGGAGTGGTCTGCCATTTCCTTCTCTGGCTCATTTTGAAGATAAAGAAACCAAGGCAAAGAGGATTAAATGACTTGCCCAGGGTCACACAGCTAATAAGTGTCTGAGGCCAGATTTGAACTCAGGAAGATAAATTTTCCTGGCTGTAAGCCTGGTACTCTATCCATTGTGCCACTTAGCTGCCTATTAGCCTTTTTAGAAAAATTTCTTTTGCTTTTTGGAGGGGCAATTAGGGTTGTGACTTGCCCAAGATCACACAGCTTAGTAACTGTTAAGTGTCTGAGGCCACATTTGAACTCAGGTCCTCCTGACTCCAGGGCTGGTACTTTATTCACTGTGCCACCTAGCCACCCCACTTACTAGCCTTTTATGGGAATGCAAGTCAACATGGACATGGCCACTTAGCTCTTGTTTATTTGGGGAGAAGTTATTCATGTTGTGAATTATTTCATTAGTAGCTTATCCAAGCCCTATTTTTCTTTTTTCTCTTTTTCTGTCATAATTTTGACTACTCCTTTTATGGAGGGTGGTCCCAGTCAGAGGAAATGATTCTTAATCAAGCTGTGAGGCTGTGCAATTCAATTATATTCGATCAAAGAATTTGTTGAATGACTGTTTTGCTCTTAGTGCTATTCTAGGCACTACTAGAATCATTAGAGAAGTATGAAAAAAAGTACCTGCTTTCAAGAGGTTTTGTCACTTCACTAGGAAATATGAAGTATATGTATAAAACTAATACAGCAGGGTAAGGCAACAGTAAATCACTAAGTGCTGAAAGTATATAAATTATACAATTGTAGTTATGATAAGAAAAAGATCCACGTGGACTGAAGGCACAAGGGACACAGAACTTGAATTGGGTATTTCATGAATAGTATTTAAATAAGTGGAAAGAAAAGAGAGGATGTCATGGGTGATTGGGAACTGTGAGAAACATCAGAAGCTTGTATGTAGGGTATGCTATGTAGGACAGATGAGAATAATAATAATAAAAACAGAAGTAACTGATATCTTGGGTGATTGTTAAAGGAAAATATGCTGGTGGGGGCTTATGAGACAGAGTTTTAGGAGTATAGTCTCACAGGGTTTAAGGCAGCAACTGCTTTCTGTTGACCTAACCTATGAATGTGCGAGTAAGTTGGGGGAGTAGTCCAGGGAGGGCATGGTATTACGTTAGGATGTATAAACTGGGAGAAGAAAAAAGAAAAAAGAGGGGGATCCCCATGAGTAGGAGACAAGTAGGGATGCCATGGGAGATATAACAGAGCTTGAGAGGCAAATGTTGGATTGCGGTTGGGTGAAGGAGACGGGAAAGAGAGAATATGGAATGGTATTGTCTTGGTGCTTCCAAATTCAGGAATCTTGTCAGAATCCTGAGGATCCCAGAACCACATTAAGTGGCGTCAGCAAATTCCAATCTTTCCTTAGAGACTTTTAACAGATTTCAATGAGATAGATAGCATTGAATTTAAACTTGAATTAGTGAACCATGAGTTCTGAATTAATGATGTTTCTTTCTGGCTCTTCTGGGGTTGCCAGGAGGGAAGAATTACTGGGATTGGGTGAAGACTAGATTGTTATCCCTGTGGAGCCTTTAAGGGGATTGTGACCATTTGTGTATATGACAAAATAATAATTGTTTTATTTAATTCCTTGCATTTGCATTGTCTATATACCTAAAGCTTTTGGATTTATAGTTTGTTTGGTCTTTAAATAGAGTATTGCATAGTGAGGTCATGATTTGTGAAACTGATTACTTGAAATAGACCTAGGAAAAGGAGCAAAGGCACTGGCGACAATATTCTCTGAATATTCAGGGCCCTTGCAGTTATATTAATAGTGTTTTTTTGTATTACACCAGTTCACCCAGAAGATCAGATAGCCACTCAAATTCTAGTTGCAAGCAGGAAACTATCTGTTGCTAGTTCTTGTCCAGAAAAAAAATGTATAAAATTAGATGTAAACAAATTTAGTGAAATAGGCAGAGTTTCAGTTGATATTCCCTCATTCCTTTTCACTTCCCATTTTACCTGCCCACCCCTTCCTTCTTTCCCCCTTACCTCCCTACTCTCAATTCCATTCCCCACCTGAGTACTGACTTTCTCTTACTTTTTATTAGGCCATAAAGATTTTTCTCAAAGTTCTGCTCAGTATGG
This sequence comes from Pseudochirops cupreus, assembly GCA_028627135.1. Lineage (NCBI taxonomy): Eukaryota > Metazoa > Chordata > Mammalia > Diprotodontia > Pseudocheiridae > Pseudochirops > Pseudochirops cupreus. The sequence continues at coordinate 301,054,090 of CM053580.1, forward strand.
GTCCTAGAAACAGATTGGGAGCTCCTTTCACAACACAGACAGTAGCATTTCGTAGTTTCTTTAATATTCAGGAGCCAGAAGCTGATTTATGCCTGCATTTCAATTACTTTAATCTTTCAGGCAATTTACACATTCTGGGACAAGCAAACGGGTACCATGACAGGAGACCCTACATTTCTACTTGTCATCTCTACAGCCAAGGAGCATCTGACTCCAGAGCACCAATCACTTAGAAAAATATTGCTTATTCTGTTAAGGGTTAAGAAATCCAGATGAAATGATTATTCCAAGAGTGGGGGAGGTTAGAGAGGGAGCCAGGTGGGAGAAGCAGGAAGAGCAATGAAAGGCCTGGTAGAATACATAGGCCCAGAGCAATTTCCTGTCAAAGCCTGGAGGCTAGCAATCACTCCCTTATCATACTGAGATCCCTGCATTTCTATGAGAGCAGAACCAGACCATATTCCAGGACACGGGGCATTAGGTCCAGACTGCAGAAAAATAGGAACCAAATAAACCAGATGTATGACTTGTTGAGACTGCAGTCTTTTTCTGGATCCTTTTATAATAACAGTCCTCAACTGGGGGGCAGTTGAGAGGTGAAAGTCAAATGAATTTTCTGAACAAATAATAGAAATTTCTCTCAGTAAGGGAAAATCTTTACTAATGCTACCAAGAGAAAGGTACTGGCATTAAAGGCTTGAGAAAGGGGTTAAACAACTTCTTGTTTAGTCATTTGAACTATGTCTGACTCCTCAAGACTCCATTTGGGGGTTTCTTGACAAAGACACTGGAATGGTTTTGCCATTGCCTTCTCCAGTTAATTTTACAGCTGAGGAAACTGAGGCAAACAAGGCTAAGTGACTTGCTCAGGGTCACACAGCTAATAAATGTCTGAGGTCAGATTAGAACTTGGGTCTTCCTGACTCCAGGCTCCAGGCTCTATTCACTGCATCACCTAGCTGCCCTTAAGCAACTACGTAGTATAAATCATTCCTGAAGACTGCCTGGAAAATAAAGGGTGAGCCCTAATCATATCAATCAAACAATAAATATTTATTAAGTCTCTGTTGTGGGCTGGCTATACACTGAGCTATGGAATTGAGAATTGGAAGACAAAATTTCAATAGTTCCTGCCCTCAGGGAGTTTACACTCTAAAAGGGATATAACATGTGGACATGTAAGCGTGTGCAAAATATGTTCAAAGGAAATTGGCAGGGCCAATTTCATATTTAACTTTAGAGCCCCAGCCCTTAGCTTACTGACATGCATACAGTAATTGTTGTTGGGAAGACGTTAACAATTAATGTGACTGACAACAAACCAAATTTGATCATAGGCTTCATTACCACAAGTTTATCAAGGATGAGAAAGGTGATAATTGCATTCTACTTTATAATTTCTCCCACAAGAGATCACGCCTTCTTAGCTTGAATGCTACCAGCAGCAGGGAACCCAATTCTCATTAAAGCAGACCACTACCTGTTTTTTTGTAGGACTAATAGGGAGAAAGTTCTGTACTAGAATGAGACTACACTCACCATCTTGAAACTTTAAACCATTCGTCTTTTCCTGGGACCAAGCAGAATAAGTGCAGTCTTCCTTCCTTCTCTCATTTTTTTGCTTGATCATAGCTCTGTGTCTGGAATTCTCTCCTTCCTCACATCCTCCCCTTTAGAATCTCTATCTCTCTTCAAGGTTTATCTCAGATGCATTCCTCTTACATGAAGATTTTCCTGGTTTCTTCCTTGAAAATTACTTTTTTGGTGTTTATTTTAGACTTGTGATTTCTTGAACTCCTGGTGAGGAAACTGTTGACGTGTGCAGGTCAATATTTTTTTTCTGCAACTTAAAAATTTATCCAATTGTCCAGGGTCACTAAGAAGTGAAGTGACTTGGCACAGGATCACATGACCAGTGTATGTCAGAGGTTGGACTTGAACCGAGGTCCTCCTGATTTTGAGACCAGCTTTACATCCACTATACTATGATTTTTAAATTTTTTTAAACATTTTTTCAAATTACATGTAAAAACAACATTTAAAAAAATTAATTTGTTTATTTACTTTTAGTTTACAAGATACAGTTCCACAATCCCTTGAGTTTCAAATTTTCTCCCTTCCCTCTTCTCCCCCCCCTCCCCCCAACCCATGGCTGCATGAAATCAAGTATAGGATTTGCAAATACTTTCACGCTGGATATTAGTCTGATTGTATAAAAGGGTTTTAACCAATGGAGTGAACAATGGGAAAAAAAGAAACAAAACCAAACATGGAAAAGAATGATAGCATGTACATTGCTTCAGTCTCCATTTACTCTGTTCTTTCTAGATCTTTCTCTGAATGTAGATATCTCTTTTCATCCTGAGACTTGTAGAGTTGTCTTTTAACTGTGCATTGCTGAGAAGAGTCCGGTTTATCAAGGTTGGTCGTCACACATACGATGTGTCTGTGATTGTGTACAAATTTTTCCTGGTTCTGTTCTTCTCACTTAGCATCAGTTTGTATAAGCCTCTCCAGGTAATTATGAAGTCCATCTCCTCCCCATTTCTTATAGCACAATAGTATTCCATTACATTCATATACCACAACTTATTTAGCTATTCCCCAATTGATGGGCATCCCCTTAATTTCCAGTTTTTTGCCACCACAAAGAGAGCTGCAATAAATATTTTTGTACATATGGGTCTTCCTCTCACTTCTATGATCTCTTTGGGATACAACCCCAGAAGTGGTATTA
>CM053580.1:301057326-301067562 GCA_028627135.1 Pseudochirops cupreus
GCCTGTTCATATCCTTTGACCATTTATCAATTAGGGAATGACTTGTATTCTTATAGATTTTACTTAATTCCCTGTATATTTTAGAAATGAGACCTTTATCAGAGACACTGGTAGTAAAAATTCTTTCCTTTTCCCACTTCACTCTTAATCTTGGTTACATTGGCTTTGTTTGTACAGAAACTTTTCAATTTAATGTAATCAAAATTATCCATTTTGCATTTTATAATGCTCTCCAACTCTTCTTTGGTCATAAAGTGTTCCTTGCTCCATAAAATCTGACAGGTAAACTATTCCTTGCTTCCCCAGATTATTTACAGTATCAGCCTTTATACCTAGATTGTGCACCCATTTAGACTTGATTTTGGTGTACGGCATTAGATGATGGTCTATGTCCAGTTTCTGCCATACTATATTCCAGTAAAAACAACTTTTTGACCTTTTTTAAAAACAATTTTGAATTCCAAATTCTCTACCTCCCTTCTTCCCCTTACTCCTTTTAGAGAAGGCAAGCAATTTGATATGGAATATACACATGGAAATGTGCACAACATATTTCCATATCAGTTATGCAAAAGTAAACTCAAACAAAAACAGAAACAAGAAAATTAAAGTAAAAAAAAGGACACGCTTTTATCTGTATTCCTACTTTATCAGTTTTTTCTGGGAGGTGGATCACTATGCTGTGATTTGTGAATATTTCACGTTTCCTTTTCTATGTACATATTGTATCTCAGAATAAAAGTTCCTTGAGGGCAGGGCCAATTTTATATTTAATTTTGGGCCCCAGCCCTTAGCTTACTGACATGCATACAGTAAGCATTTAATAAATGCCTGTTGAATTGAATCAGATTGAATGTTGGATCACAAGCCATCATATTTTGCAGGCATTGATTCTTTCTCCTTTAGGGTGGCTCTTTGTTTTTTTAAATGCAAAGCATCTCAGATGCTTTTTGGGTGTATTTTAATACCACTCGATTGCTATCTCATTGACTTCTACTGTACAAGCTTCAGTTTGTCAGGGCCACTCTAGGTTGGGTGTCCAGACTTGAACACACTACCCTAGCTGTTGTTATACTGGCATTAAGTACAGTATAACTATCTCCTTAGCTAAACCCTCTATTTCTTCCTATTACAGCTGTACCCCCCTGCTCTCTCATCAGCAGTTTCGATAAAGCAAGCATTCAATCCATCTTGATCATTCTTAGATGAAAATGCTAAGTAAGACAGAGTTATCAATAGCACCTTGAATTACAGTAACATTTATATAGTCCTTGAACATTTGAAAAGTGTTTTATGAATATTATTTCATTTTACCCTTGCAGAAACCCTGAGAGGGAGGTGCTAGTATTGTTCCCATTTTACAGATGAGAAAACTGAGGTAGGTAAAGATGAAGTGCTTGCCCAAGGTCACACAACTAGTGAGTGTCTGAGCTGGACTGAACTCAGTTCTTCCTGTGGAGAGAGCTACCCTTTGTACCTACCTCCATTTGATCACCTCTTCTAATATGATTTGCCCGGGGAGAAGCATCAGTAATTGGTACTGAGCATTTGAGAAGCAAAACAGCAGGTATAATAGACAGAGTAAGGGACTTGGAGTCAGGAGTAGTGACTTGGAGTAGTTGTTGGTTCTGTCATTTTTGACTGTTCCTGACCCCATTTGGGGTTTTCTTGGCAGAGATAGATACTGGTGTGGTTTGCCACTTCCTTCTCCAACTCATTTTACAGATGAGGAAACTGAGGCAAACAGGGTTAAGGTACTTGCCCAAGGTCATACAGCTAGTAAGTATCTGGGGCCATATTTGAACCCAGGAAGAGTCTTCCTGACTTCAGGCCCAACAATCTATGGGCTATGGCGCCACGCTGCTCCTGAAATCAGGAAGACCTGATTCCAGATCTCATCTATGGTGCTTAATTGTTGTGGAAATGTAGGTAAGTCATTTAACCTCTCTGACTTTAGCCTCCTCCCTTGTAAAGATGAGGAGCTTGGTCTAGATAACTCCAAAAGGTCCCCTTCATCTCTAAACCTAGATCCTGCGACACTTGATAGGATTTTCTATAATTGTAGACAATATTCACATCACACTTAAGGTTTGCAAAGCATTCTGCTCCTGTTGCCTCATTTGATCCCCACACTGGCCCCGGGAGATAGGGGCTATTCTTTTATAGATTTTACATTTTACAGATGGGGAAGCTGAGACAGACAGAGCTTAAGTGACCTTCCAAGGGTCATATAGGCAAGATTCTGACTTCAGATTCAGTCCACTATTCCTTATGCTAGAGATGTGAAACATCCCTTCCACTTCCTCCAACCTGAACCAGATTAAAATATATTCAGGAAATATTTAACAAAATAAATCAGGCAGCTAGGTGGCACCGTGAATAGAGCATCTGGCCTGGAGTCAGGAAGATTCATCTTCCTGAGTTCAAATCTGGCCTCAGATGCTTCCTGGCTGTGTGACCCTGGCCAAGTCGCTTAACCTTGTTTGCCTCAGTTTCCTCATCTGTAAACTGGAGAAGGAAATGGCGAACCACTCCAGTATCTTTGCCAAGAAAACCCTAAATGGGATTGTAAAGGGTCGAAAATAACAAAATAAGTAAAACCACAATGAAACAGAGATTACATCACATTTTTGACAAGAAGTTAATAGATGACCAGCAGGGAGTTTGATATTGGGATCAGTGGATGGAAGGTTGGGTCTGGAATCAGGATGTCCTGAATTCAAATTTCTCCTCAGACACTTACTCCCGGCACAACCCTGGGCAAAGCATTCTGCTCACATTGCCTCATTTGATCCCCACACCAGCCCCAGGAGATAGGGGCTGTTCTTTTATAGTTTTCTCATCTGTCAGTGGGAATAATGACAGCCCCTACATCCACAGGTCTTGTCAAATGACTGTAAAATGTAAAATGCTTAACAGGGCACCTGGCACATGGTAAGGTCCCTATAAATGTCAGTGATTGTTATTATCACAGACCCAAGTTTCTGTGTCACTTTGACAGTGTTTCCTTACACCACTTTAGCTGCCTATAATTGCAAACTAATTTCTATCTGTTTGCTGAGACTGCTGAGTTAGTACTGGTTCCCAGGCTTGGGACACTCACTTAAGCCAGACTTCGGCTCTTTAGAGGTCTTTATAGAGAGAGGAGAGGGGCCCCTGTCAGGAACAGATTAGGGCAGAGATTAAGGTTAGGATCGTGCTGTTAGTTCATTGATGTCTTGGGGGAGGAAGGAGACAATGAATTCCCAAAGGATGTGGATGACACTGTATTGCTTCAGTCAGGAGCTGATGAGAAATTCCACTCGAACACCAGCCTGTTGGGGAACTGAAGAAAACAGTGGCAGATGAAATTTAGTTTGTGTAAATGGCAAGTAATGCAAAAAGACCAAAATAAACCAGTCGAGCCTGATTCATATCCCGTATGAGCTTGTGGGAGTTCTCTTGAATTACAATGGAAATGAATCAGATACACCAAAAGCCATGACCGGCTCGTGTGTTCAGAAGTTTTCTGAGAATAGAGAAGGGGAGCTTGTGATGAGGAAAGCAGTTGTCTGTTCAGTCACGTCCGATTCTTAGTGACTCCATTTGGGGTTTTCTTGGAAAAGATATTGGAGTGGTTTGCCAATTCCTTCTTCAACTCACTTTACAGATGAGGAAACTGAAGCAAACAGGGTTAAAGGACTTTCCCAGGGTCACACAGCCAGTGTCTGAGGCCTGATTTTTGAACCTCGGTCTTCCTGACTCCAGGCCTGGTGCTCTATCTATGTACCACCTAGCTGCCCTCTAGTAATGTGTAATGAGCATAAAAGATGGGCTAGTTTTGTGGAAAAAGAGCTGTGCCTGAAGTCAGGAGAGACCTTGATTTAAATTCTCCCTCCAACCCTTACTTGCTGTGGACTCACTGGCAAATCATTTAATATCTCTTTTCCTCATTTTCTGATCTGTAGAATGGGCATAATCATACCTGTAATATAATGTATATAAGATATTTTGCAAACATTAAAGTGCCACATAAACATCCAGTATTATTATTAAAAAGCAGACTGACTATATAGTCCCCTTCACAATGAGTAGGCAGCAACTGAGAAAGGAGCGTATTACCTTAATCAAGGGCCAGTTCTCACTTCCTTAATCCATCTCAGAAAGACTTGGCTGTATCAAAAGAGCTGCATCTCCCCATCTGATCCCAAGCACTGGATTAAGAGGGTGTTGGTCCTCCAGGTTTTTAATAACTCCTTATGCAAAGTTTCAAAATGATGATAATGGTGTATGTGTGTGGCAGTGGAGGGAGGGGAAACAATATCTGTTTTACTAAATACAAGTTAAATGTGCTATATAGAGCATGCCTTTTACCTATGGCAATGAATGCTTTCTCAATATATTTTCTAGCATTATAGTCTATAATATGCTGACTTAAAGTTGAGATATCAAACAGACTTCAGGATAAACTGTAAGTGGGAAACATTTAATAAAATAAATAAAGATACAATAGACCATAGATAATTTTCATATATTTATATATTATTATTATTATTATTATTATTATATAATCCACATATATAATACAATATGTATTATATAGATATTATAAAATGTTCCCATGGAAAAGAGCATGTATGTTTCCATGTAAGTCTGTAGTAAGAGACAGAAATTTTATAATATGATTTGTGCAAAATTTGCCCATTGAGATGGTCTCCCAAGCCAAAATGCAGTCTATAGAGATCCTTATGTATGATGTAGTGGTCCTGTTTCTATTTGAGTTTGACACCACTGAGCTATAATATGGTTGCAACTTCCTTTTTAGTATTCTATTCAAGGTCCTTATTAGAATACAGGAAATACTTTCACTATTTGGATTTTTGGTAGGGCATCTTCTACAGTAGCGTTTTTGGAGAAATTCACTTCTCTTAAATTCTTAGCCTCACTTGATGATAATAATCAGAGATCATTGTTTAATCAAGTTAGATCTGTTGTTGCTTCTACCAAGGAACCCTGTAGTAAAGTCTTAGTAACTACTTAGAAGATGCTTATTTGGAGGAAGACTTTTCAGGCTGTTTTTTTTTTAATTGAATACAGTCAAATTCTACTTTTGTATTTAGTAAACAATAAATTACTGTAGTAAAAATAATGACAACTTTGGGGTCAAGTGACCACTCCATCCTAAAACTCGTAATAGAGAGGGAGACCAGGAAAATTCTATCTAACAGATGCCCAAGATTTTGAGAAAGCAGATTTAAAGGATTCAGTTAAAGCACAGGAAAATCTAGCGGTTGAATATTCTGCAGAAGTCAGTCCAAAAGGGATGGATGCTCTGAAACAGTGGTTTTAAAGACCCAAGCAGAAATGAGTCTGATAAGTAATAAAAGGGAGAAGTATTTAAAGAAAAAACTATGACTGCCCTTGCAAATTTTTTTCTTCCCTACTTGCCTTCCCCTCCTTCCCCAACTGGGTTGATTGACTCTTGTCACATGTGGTGTTCATTAGGATTTCTTGAAATATAACTCTGGGAAACCAGGCTTTGATTAAACCCCTTGGGATTCAAATGAAGCTACTTGACTATGCCTTTAAACCCAAATCACTCTGGTTCTCACAGACTGGCCAATAATAGGTCCCAGCTCATGCTTCATTTACTTGTTGTTTGAGTTCTGATGGCTCAGAGCGAGTGTAAACAGCAATTGTTTTGGTTCTGGCCAGAAATCCTGATGGTCTACCCCTACCAAACTGATTCTTTTGTGAAGGCAAACAAGACCATCTTTTGCCTCAATCCTTACCTAACCTTTAATTACTGAATGGGTGTTGCCTCAGACAAACTGAGACCTGGGAAAGACTGAGCTTAAAAAGGCCAAAGTCTCCCACTGCGTCTGGGGTCATCTCCCATCATCCTGACCCATATCTTGCCTCTGAACTCTGATGACTCTGAAGGAGGGAGTAAGGCTGATGACTCTGTATGGCTCTGCCTCACTTAAATCCAATTCACTTACACATCAAGACATTACCCTCCTGACATTATTGATCCTCTTTGAAAGAAGGATGAACAACAAATAACATGACTGCCCTTGGGACTTGTATACCAAATCAGGTTTTAAAGAGACCCTTCACAAGGTGCTAATTTCAATGCTTCATCTGGGCATGGAGATGACTTTGGGTTCTCAGAGTTATATCAACATTATTAAACTCTGGCAAGGTTAGAAATGCTAGAAAGGGGGCAGCTATGTGGCGCAGTGAATAGAGCACCGGCCCTGGAGTCAAGAGGACCTGAGTTCAAATGTGACCTCAGATACTTAACACAAAACCTAGCTGTGAGACCTTGGGCAAGTCACTTAACCCCAATTGCCATCCAAAAAAAAAGGGCAAAAAAACCCAACAGAAATGCTAGAAAGGTTTCAGAGATTAAGAATTAGAAGGAATGTTAGAGTCCATTGAGTCCTGGTGAGGAAATCAAGGCCCATATAGGCTAAATGACTTCCCCAGTATTATAAGTACTTAAGGCAAATTTTGAAGGTAAATCTTCCTTACTCCAAGTTCAATGCTCTCTACTCACTATACCACATTGCCTTCAAGTAGGTAGTTAACAAAAAAAATCTGTTTGCTTTCCTAGGAAAAACCTAGCTAAATTTGGAAAGGCTTGTTACCTTTTCGTTACGAATTCTCTGGTCATGGCAAGTTATGAAACAAAGAAAAATACCAGATGGCCTCAATTCACTCTGAAATGATGGTGGTAGAGTGACATATAAGTGAGAATAAGGTTTTAGGAATAGTTTGGTTTTTAGAACTTGGCTTTTTTTTACCCTAAATGTGAGATCTTTGGTCAATGGCCAAGATGTCACCATGCTCATTGCTAGTGGATTATTTTTTTTTTAAACCTTTGATATACTCCTACAAATACAACCTTACAAGTTTTACCTTAACAAAGTGTCACTTATTATTTCTATGTCAAAATAATATATGAGATTCCTTGAAAAATGAAACAAAAGAGAAAACTTGGTTTAATGACCCTCTGATATTTAAAATCAGGCAAGGCATAAAACAGGTAGTTGTGTACTTGTCAAAAGGTGTTTGGTACTATCATGGAGGATATCTAAATATAATGCCAGTGAGATATTTACAGCACTCATGGAGGATATGAATATGCTGGTGTAGGTCTGCATCACAAAATGCAACAGAATCTCCACATGGAAGACAGAACCAACACATTTATTCAAACACTGGAAAATTGAATCCCAAGACCAGAAAGCCAAATCCATAATAGCAACCAAGAAGTTGGTACATATAACCAATGCAACCAACACCTACATACCCAAGGCTTCTCTCCTTCAGGCCTTCAAAATAAAACAGGCTCTCTTAAGCACAAATGCCCCTCTCTCACTTGCACTAGCTGTTCTGCCTCCATGCTGCTTGCTCTCACCTCTGCTCCTGCGCTCCCCTGCTCCTTTTTATTCTACCCTTCCTCTTCCCCCCTTTCAGCAAGCTCTGTCCTCCCCCTTCTCTTCCTTCTTTCTTCCCCCTTCCTCCCCTTCCCATGTGGGCTGCATGTGATTATATTTGGTTTATTAAGGGGCAGGGAAGGTCTTCAAATTCCCTTAGGCCTATTAAGGGGCAGGGAAGGTCTTCAAATTCCCATTACCATTACACTAGTCTAGAATCTTAATGGAAATGACATTCCTTATAAAATTGTGAGGTCCTCTGGATGATCATCTTTGAGGATACCAGGCTGGTTGCATCTAGTCATAGCATACTGCAGAGTCTGCTAAGAGAAATCTATAATCATTCAAATGAATTTGACCCAGTCATCTATACAGGAAAAATCCAGTTAATGAATATTTATGGTCTAGTCTATGATATGCAGTTGGATGGACAAGTCATTGGACTGATTCAGCAACACATATATCTTGGATAGACACTTCATATCATCAATAAAGTGGTTACAGAATTTAATTGGAGCAAGAAAGTAGGATGGATTGCTTTTGGGAAATTGCACAGGCCTTTCAATGACCCTAGGATTTTCTCTTAAAGAAAGTTGTTTTTTAAAAAATATCAATGTTTTTCTAGTGATTTTTATAACTATTAGTGAAAAGGGAGATATATGGTGGGCATAAGCAGATTGCAACATATTACCAGTGAATATTTTTTTTTAGAAAAAGCAGTATAAAGGATGCCATTAGACAAAGTTATGACCTAAAAAGCAAGTGAGGCAGTGGATTTATTTTCACTGAAGTCTTCAAGCTGGATGATCACTTGGTATGAATACTGGAGAAGGGTTTGGGGCTTTTTTGGTGGTTGTTTTGCTTTTGGTTAAGTATGGGTTGGCTTCGATGTCTTTTAAAGTCCTAAGTGTTAGATTTTGTGATTCTATGACACATAGATCTTTGATTTTCATTACCTTAGTTAACTCTGTGACAACAGATAAAATAGTCTGCTATAAATTATCAGTTATGAAATCCTGCCTATTCATATTTTCATTCAGGATACAATTAATACATGCATAGACCATTGTCATGAAGATTTTAAAGAGATGAGAAAGTAGGCATGTGTTAAATAATTATTGCTTTATTTTCAAATTTTTTTTTGGTGTAGTAATGCTATTCCTGATGTTTTCATTTCTTGTGTAATTTTTTTTCCCTGTGGGGCTTGAAAAATCACTCACTGAGAACCTTTGATATTATGCTCTCTTAAAACATGGTTTTCTTTTGTTTCCATTTTTGTCAGTTCTAACCCCTCTGTCTAATTTCATTTTCGTGGGCACCATTTCTACTTTCTCATATATAGCAGATTTCATGCTCAGATATTAGTCTCTAAATGTGGTTTCATCATCATTGTTGTCAAGAATAGATTGCTATAGGGACAGCTAGGTGGCATCATAAATAGAGTACTGGCTCTGGAGTCAGGAGAACCTGAGTTCAAATATGGCCTCAGACACATGACACACTTACTAGCTGTGTGACCTTGGGCAAGTCACTTAACTCTAATTGCCTTGTCTTCCCCCCTCCAAAAAAAAAAAAAAGAATAGATTGCTATAGGAAAGGGCAGATCTGGTTTACTGTACATCTATTTGTTGTCTTTCTTGGGTTATCTATAATTCTGATTCTGTGTAAATCATAGTTCATGATACTGAGTAGAGATTCATGCTAAGCTTCTTATAAGCTTATTTTTTTCTGTTGATTTTTACTGCTTTGTGAGATGAATTCTCATCTCAATCTTTTCTTTTAATTAGACTAATTTTTTTTGCTCTAACCAGTCAGCTGATTTAAAGAGTTGATTCTGAAATAATTCACATCTTAGGAATAAGCTGTTCCTTGACTGTAAAGCTATAGTCAATTTCATTTTTGTTTGTGATTCACTTCTTTTGCACTCTCTTCCTGAAGAAAATTTCCATAATATATAGGTATGAGGTTTCTGAGTAACATACAAGATTTTGGTGTTTTTTTCTTACTTCTGATTCATGTTTTCCAATATATTTTTCTCTTATTCTCATCTTCTAATTGATGTCACTGAATATCCATCAAATTACATGTTGTATTGTTTTATAGGACTTTATCAAATCCCTGTAGAATTTTTCCATTAATTCATCTTCTGCCATCAGTTTTGATATATAAACTGTAGCTATGTCTATTATGGCACCTTTTGTGCATGCTCATCAGCAGTGCTACAAGGAGAGAACCAAATACTCCAAGGAGTGATATTTCTTATGGACCTCCTTGCCTGTCCCTGGAGAACCCTTGAGCCATCCTTCTATATACATCATTTTTTTTTAATGTCTTCTGGTTTCATTTAAAGGGAATGTTAATGTGAATATATGTTGGAAAAAAGGTTTCACATTTAGAGTACCAACCAGTGTTTATAGTGGCATAAAAACTGCAAATTTTATTGTTCTGTTAAATAGTTTCCCCAACAGGGTAGACAAAAGAGTCCAGAAATTGATCTTTTATACTCTTTACCACCATCACTATTGAAGTAGAATGGGATGACATAGGACCAAATGACATTTTAAAAAACTGTTTCGCAGGTCATAACGTCTGTCATATATTGGTCAACTTGTTGATGATAAGCCTTGTTATACTTAACCTTGGGGGAGACGTGGAAGGCAGAATTTTTTTTGGCCAAGACTGTACTTAAAACTTTTTCAGGTTGGTTGAAACCGCAAAACCCAGAACATGCTTTCACTTCCCTTACCTCCCTTATCTCTTTCTTTCTTCTTCTCTTCTCTTCTCTTCTCTTCTCTTCTCTTCTCTTCTCTTC
>CM053580.1:301067662-301090902 GCA_028627135.1 Pseudochirops cupreus
TCTCCTCTCCTCTCCTCTCCTCTCCTCTCCTCTCCTCTCCTCTCCTCTCCTCTCCTCTCCTCTCCTCTTCTCTCTTCTCTTCTCTTCTCCTTTCCTCTTCCCTTCCTTTCCTGAACTTGAAAAGAAGAATTTGGTTTGCTGTCATTTGAAAAATTGTTTCCTCTATAATTAACTTTTAGATAGTATTTTAAACTTGTTTTCAATACAGTCTCAAACATTAGCTTCCAAATAGGATTAACCATGGAATTCCATAAATGGAAGTTGGAGAAAACCCCTGAGGGAGATCAATGGCAAACCACTCCAGCGTATTTGCCAAGAAAACCGCAAATGGCTCCACAAAGAGTTGGACTTTACTAAAACAACTGAACAACAACAACAAGGAATAAATAAGGCTAGAAAAGCAGGAGGTAGACAGGATACACAGCCTTCCCAAATCCTAACTTGGCTCTGGTTTTTGATGGAATTCTTTGTCCTTTGCTAGATCTTGGTTTTTTGTGTTTCTCTTCTCCATTTTCATTGGAGTTTAAGGATGTTAACAAAACACAGTACATTAGTAGTAAAGGAAAGAAACCAAGAAGTAAGAATCTTCAATCAATAGTACACTTGTCAGAGTGGTGCCCTTCTTCTGGACTTTCAGTGGCTTAGAGTCACGTCTTGTGCTTTTCTTACAAACTCCTTCTAGCTCTAAACTAGATAAGGATACAATGGGGTAAAGGTGGGTCAAATAACACCAACTGGAAACTTCTATCTGTAGACTCATTCTAGGCTTTTATGGGGGCATCAGAAAAGGTTCATTTTCATGTAATTTTATTTTGGAAATGATGAAAATAGTGTGTAGAAAGGCCAATGAAGCAATAGTTCTGGTTTCTTCCTCTGGACCTTTGGTCTCTTCTTTCCTTTTGAGCTAGGTCAGCCAAACCAAATGCTTGTGATTTACAAGAAGGCTCCTATCTCTCGCCATGGGGTTAAAGGGCAGAATGAAGGATTGCAAAATAACATGAGGGCAGAACTCTCCGGGACTATGCTGAACTTGTGAATTGTCTGAGCATACAGAGCACAGCAAGTCTAGTCTAAACATTATGTATAAACTCTTTAAAGGTCTAAACAAGATGAAAAGCAATAATAAAGACTGAAAGTCACATGGGTGCTCTTCAGGAATAAGTCAATATGGACGCCTCTGTTTATACATTTCAGCAAAAATCCTATAGAATTCTTACTTATGCTGTGGTCCTTGAGGACAAATAAATCTTGTTTTTCAGATAGCTGAGGGACAAAAGTCTGGGTATTTTTCTTGGGGGGGAGATGTCATTTTTTTTTAATTGTCCATATAGTCTCAGGAAAATTTTCCTACAGGGCAGCTTAGTAGGTTGGTACTAGTACCTACTTGCAATCAGGGTGACTATAGGGTTTTGAAAGAACATTTCTATAAAAGAAAAGAGAAATCAACAAGTTATCTCTATTCAAGAGAACTGGAGTTAGAGACATGAGAACTTTGGTTTGAGTCCTGGTTCTGACTTTTGCTAGCTATGTGACCACAGTCAAGTTATTTAGTTTCTCTGAATATTACTTTTATCATTGCAAAATGGGGATGATAATGTTTGCATAACTTGCCTCCTATGAGGAAAGTGTGTGAAAATCTTAAAAATACTACCTGCAGATGTTGTTATTTTAATCCTGAAAGAAATGTAGTCTCATTTGAACTTACAGTCAATATTTTCAGTATCACATACAGTGTTTGTATTACTTCTCCAAAATTCAATCCTCTATGCTGATCCCATGGGATCTACTGTGCTTCTGCTGTCAGGTATTGTCATCCTCTCTCAAGCACAGGCATCTAGGCACCCTAGGTACTACTAGCGGAAGTCTGAGCTTCTCTCCTGGTTTTTGGTGCCTAAAAGAAGCCTTTATCTGCACCTTTTGGGTCTCTACACACTTATTTTCAGGATTGCTTCCAAAACTACCCATAAAACACATACTAAACCCACAACAATGGTTCTCAGTGTCACATCTCATTTACTTTCCAGGAAGATGTAAAGGGCTGTGGGGAATATTGAAGAAGTGCCCTCATGGAAAGAAAGAGATCTTGGTGAGCTGGGAAAATAATGGTATCATTAAAAGAAACAGAAAACTCAGGAAAGAGCTGGTTTCGGGGGAGAGATGTTATATATAGTTTCAGGTATATTGACCTGGAGGTGACAGTAGGAAGAAGGAAATAAACATTCATTAAGTGCCCACTATATGTCAAGTCAGGCAGCTAGGTGGCACAGTGGATAGAGAGAAAGTGAAATTTAGAGGAAAAGAATCAAGATAAAGAAGATGAGAGAATTTAGGACTTTGCTCCTATGGCCATCATGTGGTTGATGATGCCTCAATGCAACTCTTGCTCTTTATTTCCCAAGAGAAAAGAAGAGGAAAGGGAAAGAAGGAGTTAAGGTAGCTAGGGGAAGGGAAAGCACATTCTGGGTTTGGCAGGTTCAACCAATCTGAAAAAATTTTGAGTAAAAGTTTAAGTAAAGAAAAGTTTAAAAAGGGATCCATGCAGCATGCTCTTGTACGTCCCTGATTCTCACAGCGGTCACTTCTGTAATTGAGAGTACCAGGTGTTGCAACGGATAAAGCCCTGGACCTGGAGTCAGGAAGACCTTCAGATCTGACTTGGGACACATACTAGTTGTATAATCCTGGACAAGTTAGATAAGCTCTGATTGCCTCAATTTCCTAAACTGTAAAATGCAATAATATGATAGCACCTATTTCACACGGTGGTTGTGAGGATCAAATGAGATAATATTTGGAAAGCATTTGATAAATGGGGCAGCGAGGTGGTGCAGTGGTTAGAGTGCTGGGCCTAGAGTCAGGAAGACTCATCTTACTGAGTTCAAATCTGGCCTCAGACACTTATGTGACTGACCACAGCTATGTGACCGTAGGCAGATCTACCTATTTACCTGTTTCTTATCTGTAAAATGAACTATCGAAGGAAATGTCAAACCATCCAGTATCTTTGCTAAGAAAACTCCAAATGAGATCACAAAGAGTCAGACATGACTGAACAACAAAACAAAACGGGCACTTAATAAATGTTTGTTCTTTTCTGTCTTGGAGCCTGTGGTGTCAGCTTGCGTCACTCCACTCCCTCTATCATCCCACATCCCCAAACAAAGAATTCCCTTCCCCATGTTGTAAAGTTTGTTTTCAGCTCCCTCTCACTTTCCACTTTGATGGTTCCCTTAATGTAGCTTGGGTTCAAGGGCCCTCATGTCTCTCAGGTCATTGACGCAATGACCCAATGGCATCTTTTCCTTTGACAGAGTGTTGTCAGCATCACAACTCCTATTCTCCATCATTTTATTCCTCCTCTTCTTAGGATGGTAACTTTGCTTTTCTGAGTCACAGTTTCTTTAGGTAGAAGCTGAGAGAGAATTTCTAAGATACCTTCAAATTCTAAATCAATTATCTTATGATCTAAGTGTATTGATCTACAAAGGTGGGGGATGTGGCCTAATTCATATGTGTCATCAACCGGCTGGATGATGGGAAAATGGATTTCATTCTGCCATACCTACAGTGGCTAATCATGGACTTATTTTTAATACAACTACACTTTCTTGTATCTCCCACCTGCCCTCCCTCCACCCACACTTCCTCTGTGTAAGCTCCCAGCTTCCACCTTCCTATACCCACAGCTAAAGTTTCCTGACTGCAAGTAGGCCAACCCATAACCCCCAGATCACCTTGTGGCTTTATCAAGTACCCCTTTGGGGGGAGGCTTTGTGTTCGGCAGATAGTGGCTGGATTGTGACCTGAATTGTTGATTGCATTACATTACCCCATGAACCCACCTCTTTTCTGACTTTACCTATTTCTTTTGAGGATACTATTCTTCTAATCATTCAAATTCAAAATCTCAGTGTTATCTTCTACTCCTCAGTTTCCTTCACCACACATATCTAATCAACTGCCACATCTTCCTATCTGTGCCTCCATAACATCTCTCACATTGGTACCCCCTTCTTTACTCACACAGCCACTATACTAGTTCAGATCATCTTCTAGCTGGTCTCCCATTCTCCAGTCTCTCCCCATTCCAATCTGTTCAGCCTCCAGACAATTGCCAAAGCAATTTTCCTAAACTACTAGTCTGACTGTGTTGCTTTCTTCCCAGTCTTATCTGATAGTCATATTGTAGACACAGGCTATGGTCATTGTTGGTTCCCTGGGTGACCCTGCCATACTGGGGCTGCTGGGTAGGGGAACATGATAAGTGGCAATGGGTGAGATCTTTCTCCTTGTTCTTATAGTGTCTACCACTAAGTAAATGGGCAGGCAGAATTTCATTATGCTGTGCAAATATACTTTTGGTAGCCCTGTTTGTAAGGAATTTAACTATGGCAAGTTATATCTATATGAGTAGTCTTTTGGATAGCCTTTTTTGGCGGTGCCCTGATACCCCAAAATCAAGGTCACCTTCTCTAACTTTCCTTCTGTTACATGTCTGTCTTATGTCCTGTTCCCAGGGGACTTTGTGTCCAGGGTTTCAACTGGCTACTTTGTTATAGGAATATTTAAGGTTCATTTCTTTTTTTAACTTTGATTTTATTTTACTTTTTGTCAAATTAAAAATATTTAAACAAATTTAACAATTTTAAGTAAGAAACATCAACTTTCTCTTCTCTGTTGGGGAAATGAAGAAGAAAAACAAAACTTTTATAATATATATATGTATATATATATATATATATATATATATATATATATATATGCATAGACAAGCAAAACAAATTCCCACATTGTCCATTCCTAAAAACCTATGTTTTATTTTACACCTTGAGTGCATCACCTCTGGATCATTAGGTGGGTGGTATGTATTAGCTCATTATTTTATGCCTTAAATTGTGGTGAGTCTTTGGATTTATCAGAGTTCTTAAGTCTTCACTTCAGCTGAAGCCTAATTAATTTTGCTTCTGCCCTTCATTTTAACTTTGTGGGAATCTTTATGTTTCAAGGTGTTTCTTGTAATCAACATGTTGAACTATGCTTTCTAATCTAGTCTGCTATCTTCTTTTTAGTGATGAATTCATGCCTTTCACATTTATGGTCATGACTTACTGTATATTTCCTTCCATCCTATTCTCTTATAACTTTTCTTCTCATTGGTTCCTGCCCCCTCTTTATAAATAAGGAGAAGATGATGAGAGGGAATGAGTTTACTCAGTATCAGTTCCTCCCCTTCTTCTCTTTCTGTTACCTGAATCCCAATCACAGCTTCCTAAATTTTCTTTCTTTCCTTTCAAATCATTCTTCAAGATCTACTCTGTTTAGAGCAAGCTTTGCTTAGGACTAATATCTCCCTTTTATTCTCCCCTCACCCTTTCTCCATCTCCCTCCCTTCTCCTCTCCCCTCATCCCCCACCCCTCTTTCCCCAATTGGTGAAATATATTTTTGTATTTTGTGTTCTAGTTGTGTAGGTATATGTGTGTATGTGTTTGTTATCCTCCCTCTTTTGACTTGTTTGGATGAGAGAGAAATCTGAATGTTGCTTATTTATTTTTCCTTTTACCAGAAACTCGGTATTTTAGCTATAATGTTCCTAGAGTTCTCATTTGACTGGTAGATTCTTCTATTCTACTTTGCACTCTGATTCTAAGAGATACGGGTAGGTTTAAAAAAAATCTTGAATTATGTCTGGTTTTGTTTTTTTGGGGGGAGGGTGGAGTCATGGATTTCAAGTGGTCCTATGGTTCTTTAATTATTTCTTCTAGAGTTGTTTTCCAGGTCAGTTGTTTTGGCCATGAGACACCATATATAATATACATACATATGTGCATACATGCACACACATATATGTACATATGTATTTATGTATATATGTTTACACACGTGTGTGTTTTCCACTCTTTTGACATAATTCTTGATGTCTTATTAAGGGATTAGTTTCTATTTGATCCATTCTGATTTTCAGAGAGTGTGTTCCTTGGGTAAACTTTTGTACCTCCTGGGCTGAGCGTTAATTTTCTTTCTAGTTATTATTTTTTTCAAGTTTAGCTTTTAGGCACTTTGGAGTCATTCTATTATTTCTGGGTTTGGCTCTTAACCATCCCCATCACTGTGATAGCTCTTTATGACGGTATTCTTTGCTTGCTCACTGTTCCAGACTATTTCCTGGGTTGGAATTTTGTTAGGGCTTATTCATATATACTTCTTGATGGGATGTGTGGGTTGAGCTTGTTTTGTCTTGGGTTTTACTGCTGATTTCTTGGAATATTGAGTGTTGTGGTATTTCAGGAACTCAGAGACAGTTCAGGCTGGGGACCAGCCAACTGACAGTGTTTCTAAATGATCTGAACATTGCCTTAGAGGTCTGAGCTCTGAATATTCCTGGCCTGGGTTTGGTTCTGAGCAACACATCCATGGGTTTGCTTCTTTTAGGAGTTCCAGTAGACTGCTGCTGGACCTGGCCACTGTGAGCCAGCTGTAAAGCTCTGTTAGTTCAGAATGACAGAACTAAACTTTGGTTTGATTTCTTTCACTGTTTATTCTGTTGCAGATATCAGACTGGACTAGACACTTGAACTGAAAGCTTTAATCTGATTTGCTACCAGAAGAGAGCCATAGGACTGCTGCTTGCTTCTGAATTTTTGCCTTTCTCAGTACATAGTTTAAGGTCCACCATTGTAACTCATCTTGCAATGCCACTTCTAGACATGGGTTTCCTTCTCAGTCTGTCCTGTATTTGTGTCCCTGAACTGAGTTGTGAGTGACAGAGCTACCATTTGGTACCTGTTTTTGCTTCTTGCACAAGGTCAAGCTCCTCTGTAGTTCTGGGACCTCTTCTTGTCCTGCTGCATAGCTTTAACTCTCTTTTGGTTCTTGTGCTAGAATGGTCCTGGATGGTCCTGACTAGATCTCATCCCAATGTCTGAAGACCTCTTGTTCCATCTTCCTATGCAAAGCTAATATAGAAAAATCACTCACTGTGACTTTTTTTGGATTTCCTACTCAGGACTCAATCTGGTGGGCTTTCTAGATCTTTGTGGAGGGGTAGTGGGGGAAAGACCAGCTGTAATTCTTCCAGCTACTCTATCATCTTCTGGGTCCTAAGGTTTAAAGGATGAGAATGAGTGGTTATCCATTGCAGGTTAAGACTTTAGATATATAATGAAATTAGCTCTATGCTCATTGTTTTGAACCTGGCCAACCCATGATGCTGAGAGCAGACAAAAAGGACAGAAAAATGGAAGGAGTGATGGTGTGGAGATGGAAATGATGAGAGATGTGGGCCAACCCAACATCTGAAGATTGTGGCTTGAAGTTGGGAGGGAGGCATAATAGCCAAAGGAATTTCTCTTTCGTTCTGACCTGCCCTCAACTACCTTATATGATATCACTAGTAAAGAATAATTGTGGATGCTCTGGAGTCCTTTACAGGTCAGTCCATGAGCAGCTGGGCGAGGAAACAGAGAGCAGGACTAACAGAATTCTGGTAGAGTGTCAGCTCCATGAAAAGTTTTGCTTTTTGTTTTTGTATCCCTTAATGCCTCACATAGTCTGGGATAGAGTAGGCAATTAATACTCATTGAATGATGGATAAATTGATTAGAAGTTGCTGGCAAAGCCAGACTACTGAGGGGGAAAGGAGAGACATCAGGAGCTGGTTCCTGAATTCCCAACTAACTTGCCTATGATTTCTTTGGAGTCCATGAATGGGAAAACTTTGAGGATATTTGCTAAATTCAACACTGGGGACCTGATCAAGGCATGTGAATTAGGCTTAGGAACTCCTGGGTTTAGGGCATGTGTAGACTGGCTGGTTGTGAGGAGCCAATCTATGTCTGAGAGAAGTAAGCATGTACATAGTCTATGGAGTAGCTGTTTTAATAGCTTTAGATTATATGTCTTTTACTTCCTTGGTCATAAATAAAGACTACACATGATTTAAAAATATTTTATCAATACTTTTTGCCACTCCTTGAAAGCTAAGGCACGTTTGGTGTCTCCAGGAACCTCCAGGTTGAGGGGAACGTACAAGTGCCAGGGGGATGAAATGTTAAGGGAATTTGAAGACCTTCCCTGCCCCTTTAATAGGTCCATGTGACCTGTTTTGAACTCTGATTCAGCCCACAGCTGAGTCACATGGAGCCCATGGTGGGAGAAGCTTGTCCAATGGGTGGAACAGAAAGAGAGAGTGAAGCAGAACTGAGGCAAAGCAGCTAGCATGAAAGGGAGAGGGAGGAATTATGGCCTATGGGAACTTGTTTGTGGGGAGGCCTAATGAGAGAAGGCTTGAGGATGGTGGTGCTCCCTGCATTGGTAATGTGTACCAACTTCTTTATAACCATGGTAGATTTGACTTTGCGGTATATGAATAAATACCTTAGCTTTGTCTTTGAAGAAGAGAATCTGTTATATCTTGGGATTCAAACCTGGAAATATGCCTGCATATTCATAGCAACTGCTGTGTGTATCGTATTGGGATATAGGGGAAGGAGGAGACTGAAGAAGTGTTGTCAGCACCTGGTCCCTCATGCCCTACAAAGGGCAGCAAACTAGGCAGGACACTCTAGGGTCACCTAAACATATAAAAGGTATTTTCTGGCACCTCAGAGGTTTAGCCCAAATCCCCCCAAAAGCAGTGATATGGGCAAGTTGTTAGAAAATCAGGAGTAATACCTTAAAAGCTAGTGATCTAGCTTCTGATAGAAGAATATAATTTATTCCAAAACCCAGTGATTCCAATAGTGGGTACTTTGGGCACTGTGTTAGGCAGGGGCTATTGTGACTAAGGGTTTATTTTTTTACATTGTGCTTGGTGACTCATTTGCCTACTTCATGAGTCTATGAGGCCCCGTAGTCTTACAGCAGTAGTATGAAACAAATATGAAACAAACAAATCCATCTGTAAGGATCCCTGTGGCTACATATTAACTTAGTTTTAAAATATACTATCCATGTTTTATTTTATATTTGTTTATTTTGTTAAATATTTCTCAATTACATTTCAGTCTGGTTCAGGCCACAACAGGAGTGTTGTGGACAGCCTCCACCATCTTGTGTTTGACACTTCTGGTTGAGTGTACTTTATTTAGAGGAATGGTATAATCACAGTCCCGGGTACCAAAATCACATAAAATGGCTGTGTAAAATAAAGCAAGCAGTTACTTGCCTCAAGTCCATTTTAATTCTACCATATCCCAAAGGTCCTAAGGCCAAGTGAATAGATATATGCAACACAGTGCTTTCTAATGCTCAATAAATATTAAATGGAATTGAAATTTGTAGGGAGACTATTACTAGATCCCAGACTAGTGGAATAGCCTTTGACTTAAGTGGGTGAGGACATCAGCTAACCAGTCAGGGAATTAGTATTAATAGTTCTTATGTGCACAAGACTATGCTACATCATGGCAGGACTTATAGAAGAAATCTAAGTCATAGAACATGTCCTTGAGGTGCTTACCCAGTCTCACTAGGGTTTTTCTGTTGTGCCGAGGTGGTTGAACATAACCACATAAATAACTTTCACATTGTATCTTGTCTTTCCTAAAGGTTATCTAACTGAAACCAACCTGTAAGACAGGTCAACCAAACCCATATGCCTTGCTTCCACTGCTCAGATGGGTTCCACTTATGGAGCCTTATTTGTTCCACTGCAGGTTTTGGGAGGCAAAGCATATTCCCAGGGCTGGATGATTAGGTGGGGTGCAATCTAGTAATAGAGTCTAGGAAGGACATTAGGACAGAATAAGAAAGCAATAATAAATGGTGTTTGATTAGGAGTAGAAGGAAGATTATCGTATAGGTATAGAGGTATAGAAAGGTAAAACAAAAAGCCAAAAAATATCCTTTACCAAGTCCTAGAATACAAAGAGGGCAGAAGTTTTGGGATGAAAATGAAAAGGACGCTTATTAGACTGTGAGGTCCTTGAGAACTGAGATTGTCTTTTCCCTTGTTTTATGTCTATAGTACTAAACATAGCCTGGCACATAGTGGGCATTCAATAAATGCTTACTGAATGGCTTTTAGAGCAAAAAGTTTCTTTCATGGAAACAAGAGATAAATCTTAACTTATAAACTGCATCTGAGGAGTGGTGTGCCTGACTTGGTAGTCAGAAAGATATGAGTTCAAATCCTGTTACTTACTAAGCTTGTTTAAAACAACTAAGATTTACCTTGGAAAGTTGATTGACCTCTCTGAGTCCCAGGCAAATCTACTCTATTGAATGATATTTTGTTGCTACTTCAGGCAGCATCGGGAGATCTCATGATGACAAAATCATAAATCCTTGAGCTACTGAAGACCTAAGGCAAATTAAGAGTGATCCTAAGACTACTCGTCAGATGAGAGAGAGGTGTCTGGATCACGCTGCCTCTAGTGGGAACAAAGATGGAAGAGGAAAAGAGAACGTGTGGAGAAGGATGATGACTTCCACTTGTGAGTCTTAAGAACTTTGACATTACAGGATTTTCTGAAATTTTCTGGACTTTGAGCTACCAGGAGGCAAGGACAAATCTGGCAAAAGCTTGTGGGAGAGGAGGTGCTACTAGGTGAGTCAAAGAAGCGCCCCAGAAATGAAATGCTAGGTACGCTAATCGTGCCAGGAGTCAAACTGGCATGGCAGTACCTGAATCTCAAGAGTTAAGCCTCTACCCCTGGGACAAGATCTGCAGTTCTCACATGCTAGCCCTTTGCTGGAAAAGTGCAAAGTTACGAGGGATTAGGATGAAGACTAGGTTCAGTCATATAAAAAGCCCAGCAGTTTATTTCCTGACAGTTTATCAATGGTTGCCTATCTCTCTACATCTTCTCAAGAAGGTCTGCATGGCAGCTTCAGCAGCTCTCTGGACACTGACACAGGGATCTTCCCTAAGTGCCTGGAGACCTGAAATTAGAAGGAACAGGAAAGGTCAAGGAATGAGGAGGCTTTTAGAGATCATAATTGGAGAGGCAACACAAAACCCAGTGCAGCCAATGCTGCCTCGCAGGGCCAACTCCACAACTTGGGTCTCAAGTATTAATGACAGCAATTCACATTTATATAATAATTTCAAGTTTTGCAAAACAATTTCCTCACAACAACCCTTAGAGGTAGGTAGTGCAAGCATGAGCTCTAGTTTATGGATGAGGAAACTGTAGCACAAGGTCATTCAACTAAAGAATACTGGAGATTCGATTCGAATTTAAATCTTGCCTGATTTCAAATGTAGCTCCCTCCCTCCCTTCCTCCTTTCTCATTCCCTTCCTTTATTCCTTCTTCTCTACTTTGCCTTATTCCCTTCCTTTCCTCTTCCCTTTCTCCATTCTTTCCTCTTTCCTTTCCTCCCTTTTTCCCTTCTCTCTCCCTCCTTTTCTTCTTCCCCTCCTCCTTCTCTCCCTTCTTTCCTTATTCACTTCCTTTCTTCATCCCTTCTTTTCGTCCCTCTGTTTCTCTTTCCTTCTCTCTCTCCTTCCCTCCTTTCCTCCTCTCTTTCTTCCAATGTTTTTGTAGAAACTTATGTTGCCAATACTCCCTTCTTCCACTAAACAGAAACTTTAGAATAAAAAAAAGGCACAGAGTAGCAAAACAAGCTAAAACACTAAGAATGCTTGGTTCTGAGTGTTTCATTCTGTACCTATGATCTTCCACCACCTTTCTGGGGCAGGCATATTGATTGCATAATCACTCTTGGGAAATTAAGATGATGCATGGTATTGCTCTGAGTCTAGATGTTTCAGTATTGCTCTTCTTTACATTATTGGGGTCACTGTGTGGCAATCTTTCACATGCTCCATCCTGCATCCCTAGTAGTCACTACATCACTTGACACATCACTTAAAGGCTTACAAAGTATTCATTATTTAACTTGTCCCTCACAACCCTGTGAGGTACATGTTATTATTATCCCCATTCTACAGATGAGGAAACTGAGGATCAGAGAGGTTAAATGAATGACTCAGAATCACAAAACTACTAAATAAATGTACCACCTTGATTCATTACCTCACTTAACTTGTTAGCAAGTGGGTGAAAGGATCCTCTGTTTTTGGCTATGGGGAAGAGAAGAGCCTGGCTTTAGATCTCAGAAAGTAGAAGCAGGTTAGTAATGACTCCTGGGAGGGGGGCTCAGTAAATGGTCTTGAACTCTAATATGAATTTCGTTCTCGAAGGATTCTTTAACTTTGATTCAAGTGCATCAAGTAGTGCTATCCTTTTTTTTTTAAACAGCTTCTAGATTCAGCCAGAGCTCAAGGAAGCACAACATTGCTTCCTTTTTGGATACAGCACTGAGGTAGGCAACAGTTGTATCTGGTACTTACATGAATCCAATTGTTCTCGGTCTAGCATCTCCAAGAACTGAGGTGTCACATTCTGAATAATGGCATCTAAATAAATGCAAGAGAAAAAAGGAACATTTATTTCATTACTAGAGGTAACAAATGTTAAAATGGGATAGTAGTATGAGAGGAAGAAGAAGAAACGAGATCTTATTAAAAACTGAGCTATAATATTGGTTATATACATGAAAGGCAAATTTTCACTTTGAACTTTCCTTCTCAAGGAGATGTAAGGATGAATGCTGTAGCTAGAATCACTCAACAAATATTGAGTGGCTTCTATAAGCCCAGTACTATCTATGCAAGATGCCAGGGTGCCAGGGTGAGGGGATGTGTACAGTCAAGAAGGGTATTATAAAATCTCTGTCCTCAAAAAAGTGTCAGTTGAGTGAGGGGAGATTAGGCTTATATTAATAACTATGAACAATTAAATATTAACTAAAGATGCTGTGGGATTTCAGATAAGGAAGAGACCAGTGTGGACTTGGAGATAGTTGGAACAGGTGTAGTGGGGAAAAAGTGGAACTTGAACCCTAGAATTTTAGAACTGGCCAAAACCCTAAAGAAATAATTCCCTACATTTCACAGAGAGGGAAGCTGAGGTCAGAGTCATTTAAGCAATTTGTCCAAGATCACATAACAGATGCTAAGTGATTCTTAGAGAACCCAGACTTCAGTTAGTCAATCAGTTCGTAAGCATTTGTTAAGTATCTGTTATATGACAGGCATTGTACTAAGTGCTGAGGATACAAAAAAAAGACAAAAGAGAGCCCCTGCTCTCAAGGAGTTCACAGTCCAATGGGGTGAAAACATGGAAATGACCATGTATCAACAAACTGTGTGCTGGATAAATTAGAGATAATCAATTGAGAGAAGGCACGAGCATTTAGAGGAATCAGAAAAGCTTCTTATAGAACCTGGGAGTTGAAGGAGGCCAGGGAAGTATGGAAACAGAGATGAGGAGAGAGACAATATTCCAGGCATGGGTGATGGCCAGTGAAAATACTCAGAGCTTGGAGATTAATTGTCTTGTTTAAGGAACAGAAAGGAGGCCAGTGTTGCTGTATCATAGAGTACATGCTATGGAGTGAAGGAAGACTAGAAAGGTTAGAAAGGGGCCAGGTTATGATGAACTTTGAATGCCAAACAGAGGATTTTCTATTGGATTCTGGAGATGATAGGGAGTGACTGGTGGGGGTGACATGGTCTTTGGGAAGATCAATCTGACAGCTGAGTGAAGGGTGGGCTGAGTGAGGAGAGACTTGTGGCATGGAAAACAACCAACAGAGTATTGCAATATTGTAGGTGTAAAGTGATAAGGGCCTGCTTCAGGGCACTGGCAATGTCACTGGAGAGAAGAGGGTTCATAGGAAAGAGGTACCTTGTAACTAAAAGTAAGAGTCAACAGGACTTGACAACAGATTAGACATGAGCGGTGTATGTGTGAGGAACCGAGGATGATACCTATGTACCTTCCACATTCCCACTATAGTGCTCTTTCCATAATTGAGAGGGGAGGTCTTATGAAGGAAGGCATTTTGGCTTGTAGGAGGGTTTGAGTGTGTGCGCAGCACTAATAAAAGTCAGGGAGGTTGGAATGAGCCTAGTATATGAGAAGGGCAGTGAAGAGAAAGATCTGAATTGAACTTGGAGCTCATGGTAGGGAATAAGAACAAATATATAAATCTGGGTTATAATCTAAGAAATAAGTCCCTTTGAGGGAAGGCATTTTTCAAATGATTGGTGAAAGGTACATAAGTGCAGTCTTAGTTTTGACGTAAGAAAATTTTCCTAATCATTGGAGCCAGCCCAAAAAGGAACGTACTGCCTTTAGGGGTTGCCCATCATCAGCAATTTTCAAGCAAAGATAGGTCAGCCACTGTCAGATACACTGTGATACAGTGCTGATTCTTGTTCAAGGTTGGAGTAAGCTGCTTCCAGGATTCCTACTGGCTCTAAGCTTCTAGGATTCTCTGACTTGGGGACACAAGAAAGGTACTCATAAAGAGAGGCAACTGGGATCTCTTTGTTGAGAAAGGAGATCATGGCTATTTTTCTGAGACAAGATCTCTTCATCACATTGGGCTTTTACTGGGACAGACAGGAAAGGAAGGATCTAGAAGAGAGGGAGGAGAGGCAAGGTGGGGCATGTGAATGACAGGAGGCTTGACCTGACCTGTTAGCTTGGCTGCACCACTTCGGAGCCCTTCCCAGGAACTGCTGAAGTAGGCAAATGTGTGCGTGTGGAGGATCCATAGCAGGTCCTGGTTCTTCTTTGCCTAGAAGAAATGAACATTAAGCCAGTAGGATGTGGAAGAGGGACTAATCAACTCTCTTCCTCTCTCAAGCCCTACAAGCAAAGATTTAAAAGGGAGTGAGTAAATAAGAGAACCCTTATATAATGTCTAGCTGGCACATGAAGATTTTCATTATCTCTCCGCTTCCTGTCTTTCTAATTTTCTTGTACTTGACTCCCCTCCACACATTCTGGGATGAGGCTGAACTCAAATGCCTCTGTGTTTTTGCAGAATCCTCTAAGACTAAATTGCGGAGAAGATAATATCCTTTCACTGATAGAGTTTCCCTCAGCTGGTGGTTCCCCATACCAGTGAATGATTTCACAGGTATAGGCCCTATCCTACATGGTCCTAAATTCAGCAGTGACACATTGGGTTTGGGGAGGTAAAGACCATTAACTTCAGCTAGGGTGTTAGGACGGAAGGATAGTGATGGCAGAGGTGGGGAAAAGGTGCCACTATCCCTCAGGACCATCTTCACCATGGGCAGTGTTCATCTGCTCCATTTTCTTAGATGCAATTGTCCCCAGTCATTCTGGGGAAGTGACTTGTCAGCCTGATGGGCCCTCTTTCCTTTCTTAGAACCTGACACATTCATTGGTATTCCTGCTCCCTACTCACCAGTTTCATGCATAGATCTCTATAGAATTCCCTCTTCTTTGGCATTTCCTGGCAGTCAACAAAGCGGTCCAGTAATGCATGTAAATCTTGGATGCCAAGAAATGGGACACAGGCAACCAATGCATCACGGCAGGCCTGGAAAATAAAATTTCCTGCGCTACTCTCTGATTCCTGACAATTAGAGTTTCTCCATCCCAGCCGAGAGAGAATCCTGGGCAGCAAACTGCGTCAGAAAGTGCCAATGGTAGTAGGAGCCTTATTATCGTTCATTGCTGCTGGTTGCAAAGATGGAAGAAGAAACCTTGAAGGAGATTTGGAGAGACTACAGATATTACAGAAAGGACTTTTAGATTCTGTCACCTGAGTGGCAGTATCAGAGTTGGTTCTTCAATTGAGCAGCGTAGGGGGTCCGCAGGCTCTCTGTTCTCTCTCACGGGGGAGGAGGGTAAAGAAGGGTGGGTTTCTGTGCTATTTCACTTACCGTACCTATCTTTGGGTTGGGATCCCAGAGGTGGAGAACGAATGAAATCATGCTCTTTTTAATTTCTTCAGTAAAAAACATTTTCCACCTTTTTCCTGTTAGAGATGCCAGATCTTCAAATAAGAAGAATGCAGTCAGCCTTACATCATCCTGCTCCTGTAGCCACAAACACATCCTCTAGGTGAGTGAGAATTTCAGCTCCTGATCCCTCCTCACACCCATTCCTGTAATCTGCAAAGGAGGTACTAGTTCAAGGATTCTGACCCTTTTATGTGACATGGACCCCTCTGGGTATCTAGTGAAGCCTATGAATCCCTTCTTAGAATATTTGCAAAAGAAAACAAATACTTAAGATTACACAGGAATTATATTGAAATAGACCTCTATCTTATCTTATATATCTCTGTCTGTCTATCTATCTATCTATCTATCTATCTATCTATCTATCATCTCTCTCTCTCTCTCTCTATCCATCCATCCATCCATCCATCCATCCATCCATCCATCCATCCATCCATCTATCTGCCTACCTGTCTATCTATCTATCTATCTATCTATCTATCTATCTATCTACTTATCTATCTATAGTAAATTCATAGATCACAGGTTATGGACCCCTGGAGTAGACAGGACCTGTTTCTCCCAACATCAATAACCTAGTTCCATGAGGATTTAAAAGAACTGGATCTGGTTATTAGGGATTGGAGAACAGTAGAAAAGGGAAGTGAGGTGGAAAAGTGTGATATGAGAGGAAAAAAGCAGCACAATTTTTGTCTTTGAAGAGTTAAAGAATCCATTGGCACAGTTGAAGCAATATCTTGGTCTGAACTATTGAATTATCTAGGGTCTTTCTGGTATTGTACTTGGTCCTGATTTATCTGCTTTTGCCATTAGACTAAGGTCTATGGGACCAAGTATTCTAAGCTGGCCAACAGGCATGATCCTAAATAATCTTCATGATGTCCAGGAAACTCAGATGATTTGTGGGGGCTCAGAGTGAGAGAATTCAGTCAGTTAGACATCTAGGCCTTTCTAGAATGTGATTCTATGGATTGTCCTAAATTATAAATTGCTCTTTGGTCTTTTGTATAACATCTCAACTAATAATTAGAACAACCTTTAATAAAATGAGAAAAGAGAAGGTGGGGGAAGGGCTGGTGTAATTCAAGTTGGGATTTTTGGTTTGTCAGAAAAATGTTTTGTAGTCAGAGCTTAGGGTCCTAAAAAGAGGAAAGATAAAAATCAGAGAAATATATTTGAAAGATTTCTTCAGATTTTGAGAAGTATTTTAAATGACCTATTGAAAGGAAGAGACAAAAATGGTCAAAGAGCATTGGGCGTATTAAAGGAAACTATTAAAAGTACAATAGGAATCATGGTAGTCTTGTTTCATTTTGTTTTGTTTCTTGGACCTAGTTTTCTTGAAACAGGCTATCTTGGTTATAGATATAACCTACTTCTTCCTGATGCCCTTTCATTTCTGGAATCTTTTATGGCTGGATCTTTCCAAGTCAGAAACATTCATGTCCAGTGCATCCATTCTAATCAGCACTTTCTTGCTTGCGGCATATGAATAAGGAGGCCAATTAGGTATATCTGCTAAAGAACCTGTCCCTGCCTATAAAATCCATAGCCCTCTTCAGTATCCTTGAGCTGCTCTGATGCATATGGTGATGGACAGTCCTATCCACTGAACCTGGGAAGGCTAAGAGCTTTTTGTGCAACAATACACAGAGTAGGAACAGTGGCCTCTGCAAGGCGTTGGCTGCTCTGCCCTTGTTTTCTTCCCTTGTTGCTCTGGAAAGGCAATTGTGGTCCAAATGTCATCCTTGTCTAATCCTCCATGTTCCCACAGTTGGGTATCTCAGGTTAAACTACAATTGTTTTGCATTGAATGGTAGGTCTAATTCTTTCATAAAGTACAGATGTGTCACACTGGTCTAGGGTAATATGAATACTACCACATAATCATTCATAGGAGTGATTATTTCTATCAATATAAAGAAAGCTATTTCTGATCATCCAAATAGCAGAAGGAATAAGAAATAGTAATCAGGGCAGAAAACTGAAGGAGACATGGGAGATTATGCAATTTACATATCATAAAGGGAAATAGGATAAAAAAATTGCCCTTCTTTCTTACAAGAGAGCAAACTGAGATAATGATAGAAGAAAAAGCAGTCATTTAATCCAACAATTTCTATGGCTTTAAGAAGGACAAAATTGTCTGGGTCAATCTACTGCAAGTAATTCTCGTCTCTGCTTCCCCAATCTGTTGCTCTGCCTTCCTGCTTATACCAAGACCAATTCCTGACTTAGAGGGATTTGCATAACTACCATTTTTGAGAAATCCTAGAGTACTGGGGCTATGGGGATGGAGGCACAAACAGAGGGCATCATGTCTGGAAATAAGAAAAGACCGATGTAGTATCTATATTTAGAAAAGAAAGGTGATGATTCAAAATTACAGCTCTATTCCAGAAACTTAAGCAAGACAGTGAAAAATACAGACTGAAATAAATTGCAAAATAAATTTGTAAACTCTTTGAAGAAAACAGGTTACGTGTATAACAAACTAAATGGCTCTGCGAAAGCCCTATCAAACTAATCTAATTTCCTCCTGTGACAAACTGACAGCCTCAGTAGATCTAGGTAAAATGATAGGATATAATCTACCTTGAGATCTGTCTTCTACAATGATACTGAGAACATCTCTATTCCACACTACACAAGTGTTATGTAAATGCATGATTGACAGAGTCAGACCCAGAGAACTGTTACCAACGGATCAGTATCAGACCAGGGGGGAAGAGTATAACGAGTGGTTTTCTGTAGGGGTCATTCCCGGGCCCTGGGTTAAATCTGGTTATCAATTATCTGTGTGAAGGAACAAAAGAAGCAAGTTCATTTATTCTGCAGAACATACTGGACTGAGTGGGATATGAGCTACCCATTCTGGAGGACAGGATTCTAATCCAAAATGACCTTGGTAAATCAGAGAGATTGTTACAGGCAAGGAAAATGAAGAAATTCATTGAGGCTTAAATGCTGGACGGTAGACATAGGTTGGGAAAAAAAAAACCCAACGGTTTCATGAATATTGACTGGAGGGTGGATTATATGTTGTTAGTGCAGCAAACTATAATGGGAAGGTCACCCAGGTTAACATCAAACCATAAGTCAGAATTATAGAGCAACAGCCACAAAAACAGACACGAAATCAGAAGCAGAAGGGGTCTTTTCATTCTCTGTACATGTAACTCCTCTGCTTAGCAGAGTACTTGGAACATGGCAGGTGCTTAATGGAGACATGGTGATTGATCAATAAACAGGAGAAGATTGGAAATGTGAAAGAATTTTATCTTACATGCTACTTTCAGTCCCACTCCAACCTTATCTAGATGATCTATTTTGTCCAATTCTGGGCTACAGAACTAGAGGGAGACTTGGAGAATTCAGAGAGGGTTCAGAGGAGAACTACCAAGGACCGAGCAATTGGCACTAGGGGGGTAGATGGAAAGAACATGAGACTTTTTAGTCTGGAAAGAAGGCAAATGATTTAATTATATTTTTCAAATGCTTTAACTCTTATACGGAGACTGGCAACTAGCTGTTTTCCATCTCCACTGATACCAGAACAAGAGGAAGAAACAGGATTTGGGTTAGACAAATATATGATTTCCTGATATTGGGGGAGGATAAACATTGGAATGGATTACTGAGAGAAGTTGTTGAATCTTTTCCTCTGGCAGACTTTAAATATAGAACAATTCTCGCCTGTCTGGGATGTTTTAGTGATACTTCCTGAAGGCAGGGACATGGAATAGATGAACATTTCCCCGCTTCTATGATCTGATGAAAACGTAGGAGAAGGAAGAGCTAGGATAAATAATGGAGGGAGGAATGCCATCCATCAGGCCCTTCATTCTGCCCTGAGCCCCTCCTGGAGCCTGTATTAGGTCTCCACACTTGTCATCTTGCTCTTCCTGGGGGGAGGATTCCTGGATTTCAATCACTTACATCTTCAAAGAAGGTTCTTGTTTGCAGCACTATTTCTTTGAAGTAGAAGCTCACATCTCTGTCTGTGAGTAGTTCTAGGATTTTTTTTAGTGCCTTCAGGCTTTCACAGATGACTTCTGTGCGGGTCAAGTGGTAAAGACCCCTGATGACTGTTTCTAACAGCATCTGCTTATTCTTCTTTACCTGTTGAGAAAAGAGGCCTCTTAATGCTAACACCTGCCACAGGGGCAGGGGCTATAGGAATTAGGGAGCAAGAAACCTGAAGTTTTATCGGGATTGCATGGATTCATGACCTCCATTTCAGCATTTCACTTGGCAGCGTCTTTACTTAAATTTTTGGCAGCCAGTGGATATGTTTGAGAAAAATAATAAAAATCTCTGCTTAAAAAAAGTGACAAGATGGTGTAAATTCTTTTTCATCCTCATAACTTCTCTTACCTTTTGTGGTGATCCAATGGCCACATTCCCAAGCCCTCTGATCGCCATTTGCCTCAAAGTGGTGTTGGTGTCCCAGGCACTCTGGTCTATTACAAACAGAACTTCTCTTAGATTCCCCTGTTTCCAAAGGAGAGGCTCTTTCATGAGCTGAAATGAACATACTTAGCATTAGCCTTGGAATTGAGTTTTTCCTTCTTTTTTTAGAAGACAAGGAAACAAAGGAATCAATTAGTCCATAATTTAAAAGTGGGTTGTAATTACTTTGGGGGACAGGGAAGAGAAAAGCTGGATCTAGGAATGCTGGCCAGCAACTTGGTGATTGTTGACAGAGGTCAGGTTTCTGGATATGGACAGTCCTGGGGATGAGGGTCCATATAGAATTCTTTCCATAAACTTTGTGATATGACAAGATTTGCTAGTGTTGTTGCAATCAGAAAGGCATGGCAGTAAATTTGTGTAACAGAAAGGCAACAGCTTCTGCCAAGAACTCCAATGAGGGCATCAAATTTTCTCCCCCTCTGAGGGTGCCTGTTATATGGAACCAAGAAAAGAGAAAGCCTGGACTTCTGGGGTGGCATGAAGATGGCTCATTGTAGTTCAGCTTTGTATTTCATGTTTTGGAAGGTGGGAGAGTCAGAGGGGCAGGTGAAGCCTTTTTGTGACAGGAGAACACAACTTTGTAGAGTGTGTGTGTGTGTGTGTGTGTGTGTGTGTGTGTGTGTGTGTGTGTGTAAGAGAGAAAGAGAGAGAGAGAGAGAGAGTATTAGTTTTCCTTTGAGGAGTGATTGTTTCTACTGAAAATCTTGTTCATTGGAATGTGCTATAAGTGGCCTTACACCATCCACCAAAGGGCAGGAATGTCTTTGTGCTACAAGGTCAATGACAATTTTAGACTGGACCCTAAAATCAGAATATTTCTATCTTTTATCCTGTGTCCCACTGTCAGAATTCATAGAATCCTGAAAGTCAATCTAACTGGGAAGACAAGGTTGGGGAAAGAGTAGTCAATGACATCGTTTTTGTCGCTGACTTGGCCACAATGGTCTGAATCTCAGTGACTGAAGAAGTCTTACAGTCTGAAAAATAAGTCAAAGTGGGAAAATAGCACATTGCGAGCCATGCCGGGCCTTGCCTCGGAGAAGAACGCTGTGCCTGTTATCCGGAAGGCCTCTGAGGTTGAAGAAAGTGATGGGAACATGTGCTCCATGATGCCAATCATGATCTCTTGTTGCCAGACAACCAAACTCCTGGAAAAGGCAAGGCCCAGATACTGACACAGAGAATGCATTTCTAAACATTTAGGGCAGAGCTTCTTAACCTAGTGTCCATGGGCCCCCAAGAGATTTGTGGAAAGGTTTCAGGGGATGAGAAAAATTGTGTCTTCATGTTTCCTAACCTCTAACAGAAATTCCTTCAGTTATTTAAAAACATTATTGTGAGAAGGGTCTTCTCATTCCACACATTATTTTGTGTAGGTGTTACCAGAATGCCAAAGGGATCAATGATGCAAAAAAGGCTAAGAACCTCTGAGTTAGGGGAAGCATCAGACACTTTGGTGCAAATAGACTTTCCATGAGAGTACCTTATAGGAAAGGGATGTCAGGTGTGGAACTTCTAATATCTGTCTTATAAAATTGCCCCCAAGTAAGAACTTTCATTTTTCCTGGGTGGGTGAATAGGTTTCTGACTGCTGATCCTTGTGCTTTCCTGCTTCTTCCCACTCCTTCCATTATGCTGCCTAAGTTTTTCTTTCTTGATCCTGAGTGAGGCAACCAGTATAAATAAAACTAATTAAGATCCCTAACTGAGAGCCCAAGTACGTTAAGTTTTTCCTCCGTGTTTTATTCATTCGTTTGCTTAACATTTATTCAGTATCTAATGTGCTTAAAGTAGTGTGGAGGCAATAGAAGTTTATAATTGTTTCTTGTTTTCTCCCCAGCACCGACCTTACAGTATCTAACCATTACCTGACCAGCACACACACTCCTATGTGGTGTGAATGGGGGCTACTCAGTAGATTCCATAAGTTGTCTCCCTCTTCAGACTCTTTAGCCAGGCCCTCTTTAATGGCTTGGTTCTGCACACATTTCAGGGTGTTAGTTGAAAGCCTGAAGAAGACAGCCAGAATTAGAGAAATGAGCTGACTTAGACTCAGCTCTTTTCACAAATATAATTTATCATCTAGGATTAGTAAGTGATATATGGTAGAAAATACAACCAGACTGATCCAGATGGACCTGCTGACATGAGTGGAGGCAATAAACAACATCACAATTTCTCACCAGCCTTAGAAGTCACCAAAGCTCCAAGGATGGAATGAACAAAATATTGTCCTTTTCCTTTCCTTGGAATTCTTGGTTAGCAGTGAAATTTAGCTGATCTGGAAAGTGGAAGCAAAAGGAAATGCCAAGTGCTTTTCCATGAAGAAAACCTTTTGTTGGAATATTCTGAGTCCAAGTAAAAGAAAGAGGTGGGAGGGGGCAAGGGGAAAAGGAGAGAGAGGAATTGAAAGCTAACTATGAGATTTAAAGATAATAAAGGGAAGACAACGGACAGTGCCCATCAAAACAAAAAGGGAGGGTGAGGAGGGAAATCAGATGGATTTGCACTAAACTGCAAAGCTGCATGGGCCCTGGAGGAGAGAAAGAGAGGAGACATTGCTCTACAGGTTGGGTTGAGAAAAAGGCCAGAGGGTATTTGTGGTCACTGACAAGGCAATCAAAAATATGTGAATTTATAATTCATGTAATTATATCTGTGTACACAGATATAATTATATGGATAATTATATAATTTTCATATATGTATATTTGGAGGCAACTATAGGTGGTGCAGTGATTAGAATGTTGGTCACAGAGTCAGGAATACCAGCGTTCACATCTGGTCTCAGACACTTATTAGCTGTGTGATTCTAGGTGAATCCCTTAATAGCTGTTTTCCTTAGTTTTCCTATCTGTAAAATGAGGATAATAAAAGCACCTACCTCCCAAGGTTGTTGTAAGGATCAAATGAAATCACATTTGTAAAGTCTTAGCATAGTGCTGAGCAAATGGTGGGATGCTATGAAA
>CM053580.1:301091002-301102562 GCA_028627135.1 Pseudochirops cupreus
ATATATATATATATATATATATATATATATATATATATATATATATA
Source organism: Pseudochirops cupreus (assembly GCA_028627135.1). Taxonomy (NCBI): domain Eukaryota; kingdom Metazoa; phylum Chordata; class Mammalia; order Diprotodontia; family Pseudocheiridae; genus Pseudochirops; species Pseudochirops cupreus. The sequence continues at coordinate 301,091,050 of CM053580.1, forward strand.
TATATATATATATATATATATACACACACATATATATATATACACATATATATACATACATGTGTGACTGTATCTGTGTGTATATATATAGTGCACATATGAATGTATATATCCATATCTATCTGTCTATTTATCTATATCTATAAAACACAAGGTAGCTCTATAATGTGGATAGGATGTTCATTAGGGCTCACGAGTGGAATACAAGCCTTGCTTGGGGATCCTTCTCTCTTCTTGGGACACAATGAAACATCCAAGTAAACCCTTGCAAAGGGAATCTGACTAGCACCAAGCAATAGCAGCTTCTGCAGACATGAAACAAATTCACTGGGGGATGGGATTGTAGCATCGTGGATTTAGAGGCGCAAAGGACCTTAGAGATCATCCAGTCTAACCCCATCATTTTATAGACGAGCATAATGAAGGCCAGGAAATTTAAGTGACTGGTTGGAGGACAAGTAGAAAGTGTAGCAAGTGGCTAAGATGGGATTTGAACTCTGGTGTTTTGGCACCATAACCAGTGCTATTTCTAAGCCTGGCCACAGTGGAAGGAGTGTAATGCTGCTGGGAACCAGCATCCACTTCTCTTAAAGCAGCAGTTCTCAACCTGTGGGTTATGTTCAATTTAAATACATCCTGCATATCAGATATTTACATTACGATTCATAACAGTAGCAAAATTACAGTTATGAAGTAGCAACGAAAATAGTTTTATGGTTGGGGGTCACCACAACATGAGGAACTGTATTAAAGGGTTGTGGCATTAGGAAGGTTGAGAACCACTGTCTTAAAGGGTCAGGCATCACTTAGTCTAGAGAAAACTGTGTGAACGAGCACTCTTGGAGCAGGGAGTGGGGGACAATGAATGGAAGAGAGCAATAATGGCCCACTACCAAGGTTTCAACTTATCATGAGACCATGCACCTTATAGCCCTGGAGTAGCGATGGGGGTCCCCTTAGAAATGTCTGCTGTACCAACCAATATGGACAGGGATAGTCAGAGACCATACACTCTGTTCTCTTTCCCTCTAGAAATCCAGCACTTTTCAGTCATTTCTTTTTCTCTGCAAGGGTTCTATGCAGTCAACCAGGCATAGGAAGAAAAATTATAGCCCAAGATTGTGAAGTCCTAGCGAATTCCACGCAAATTTATGAAGCGCCTGTTGTATATAAGGCACTGCACTGGGTACTGGGGAGATAAAGATAGGATTTTTTTTTTTTTGCTTGCTTTTTGGAGCACACTAGGGGTTAAGTGACTTGCCCAAAGTCACACAGCTACTAAGCGTGTCAAGCGTCTGAGGCCGGATTTGAACTCAGGTCCTCCCGACTCCAGGGCCAGTGCTCTAATCACTGCACCACCTAGCCACCTCCAAAGATAGGATCAAAGCAGTTGCAGGGGCTTCCATACTGCTGGAGCTGGTGGCAACATGTGGAGGCTAGAATGGAGAGCGCACAGACTTGGAGGCAGGAAAAACAACCAGAAGGTGATGAGGGTAGTTTAGCCAAGAGGCATTGAGGCCCTGAATTAGACTGGTGGCTGTGTGGGAGGTTAGCCAGGGACAGAGGAGAGACATGGTGTGGATATAGAATCTGTTTATAGGGAATCTGGTCCCTCATTGTGAACTACTGAGGTCATGCCTAATCTGCCTGCTAAATGGACAAGCCCTTATATTTGTTCTGTCTCATGACAGAGACAAGGTCATCATCTAGAACCTGGGAAAGAGCAACAAATTTGTCATCAGAACACATTGTGTTTGAATTTTTGTTATTTACTGCCTGTGCGACTTCTGGCCAGTAGAGGTAGAGGAAGTTTCTATTTCCTTATTCACCAAATGAGGGGACTGGATGAGCTAGGTAATTCATCTCCAAAATCCCTTCCAGCTCTTCATCTCATGATCCTATGACGTGATGAAAGCAGTTATAGGAATTTCTCTCATATATTTGTCATTTACCTGCAGGGATCCCCCTCCTGAAGTCTCTGTCCCTGCTGCAAGACTCTCCTTCTCTCATTCAAGGTTGGGGTTGGCATCTTCTGACCCAATGTGTAGCTAATGAGCTTCAAGAGCAGGTAGAAAAGCCCAGCATATGATTCCTTGATGCATATGCCTGTTGACACCACGTCATATATAGCACAGGCAACCTACAAGGAGAGAAAGAATCCCCTTGTCAAGAGGTGGGTGAGTTGTCCTGGGGAATTCTGAGGAAAAGAACAACACGTATTGGGAGGTTCCTAATTATCGAAGGCTTTGGACACTTTCTGACTTGATCTTCAGACCTCCCTATATCCTTCATGCTCATCTTGCGCTAAAACTCTTAACTAAGGTAGGCTTTTGGTATTTTTTTGCTTCTGAAAATGGTCTAATCAATACCAGGGGTTCTTCCCATTCCTTGAAATTTTGAAAAGGGAAGGTTTTTGATGTTGCAATTGTTGTTATCATTGTTGTTCATTTGTTTTGTTTTTTTTTTAATAGGGTTGGAGGTGAAGCAGAAAACACAGGCTTTCTTTGGTCTGATGGAGAAATTTGTTTCTCAATTTGAATTGTGAGGGGGCTTTATCCAAATGAATCATCCACAGACAAAATTATTGCTGCACTTGTTCTATAGACATTGGTGCTGAAATTGGATCAGCACTTGAGAAAGGGTATGAATAACAAGAAGCTTAAAGTAAACAATACTGGGGAGATGATTGAGCTTGGGTACTCATTCAACTTAGGGAGCTTGGGTACTCATTCAACTTAGGGATGAGTTGTCTAACTTACAGCAATTGTCTCTGACTCTGCTATGTCATTCTCCAGCCCACTCTCCAGTTTATCCATTAAGGCTCTTAAGAGCTGGGTGTTGGAGAAACTATCCTCAGCCAGCGCCTTCCACAGTGCTTTTATGTCCCTAGAATTGTGAGGAAGTGGAAAATCCATGAGGTAGTTCCTGAGTACCACAAAACTTACCATTAAGTTACTGATTACATTTTTAAAATTATCAAATTTTTAAATTTTTTATTTTTTAATTCCTTCCCACTTTTCCCTGGGGAAAGGGGAAGAAAACCGAATTCTTGTAATATACAAGCAATCAAACAAAATTAATTCCTGTATTGGTCAATGTATGTATCATTTCACATATTATTTTATCACTTCTCTCAGGAGGTGGGTAGTATTCATCATTGACCCCTCTGGAATCATGATTAATTATTTCATTAATCAGAATTCATAAGCCTTTAAAATTTTTTTGATGTTATACTAGTATAGATAGTTCTCCTGGTTCTACTCATTTCACTCTGCATCAGTCCATAGAAGACTTTTCAGATTCCTCTTTTATTTCTTATGGTACAATAGTATTCTGTTACATGAATATATATATAGTCAATCATCAACTTTCTAAGGAGTAATGTTCCTAGAAAATGGCATGAAAGTAAAAAATGCAAATGTTGATACATTGAACCTATGGGAAATGGGGGTTAGGTTCCTATGGTCACCAAAAACTTTGATCTGATGCTGGAGACTGCCAAAAACACACTTTTCTGTGCACCTATCTTTATGATAAAACATTAATTCTGATAATATGTACTTTTTTAAACACAGTAATCATGAAATATCCAAGAAGATATAGTACACAAAATAAAATTGGTAACATGTATAACATTTTTCATAATAGTAGTTCCCTAAAATTCTGTTAACCTTTTGTGCTAATATCTTAATAAAAACAACATTGATTTCAGACAATATTCGCTTTTCACTATGTGTGAAATCTACAGTATCATAAATACAGTATAAATACTGTATACTGTATAAAATTCTTAAAACTAAATAAAACAAGTTTTTAACCCGAATCTTACTTTTCATTGTATCAGATGGTGGTGTGAGGGCATTGTACTGTGTTGCAATAAACCTCTTTACCTTAGCCACTCTGTGAAGACCAAGGAAGAGGTTGCTGAGATTTTAATTGCTGCTTTTGGAAGATGTTGAGACTGGTGAGGTCTCGACATTACCTTAGAGACCAAAGGATTGCACTGTGATTTGGGGATATGATTGCAACATAAAATTTGCATTTTAAAAGCAAACAATGAAAATACGCTACAAATGCATGTGGAGCTTTTTACTCTAGAACAGTAAGGTGAACAAGACCAGTGAAGGGTCTAGTAGTATACCTACAACTTCATAAAAGTGCACACATTACACCTCTCATTTTTTCTATATAGCCACAAATGTACATAGCTGCTAATGTGAAAATGTATTTACTAATAAAATCACACAAATGCTTGAAGTCACAAAAGTTAAATGTGCAAATGCTGAAGATTGACTGTATCATAATTTGTTCCACCATTCCCCAACTGATGGGCACCACCTTATTTTCCAGTTCTTTGCCACTACAAAAGGAGCTGCTATAAATGTTTTTGTGAATATAAGATCTTTTCTTCTTTAATCTCCTTGGTGTGCAAGCCCAGTCATGTCATCACCCAGTCAAAGGATATTTATAATTTATTAATGACATTTTGAGAAGGAAACACGACATGCTCTTCACGTGGGAGATATTGAGGATTTTTATTTAACTAGCCAGGGTGCTCCCAAGTATCATTATTTATTAAAGACCAGAGATGATTGCCAGTGCAATATGTCCACCCTCAGTCTCTCTCTTGAGGTATAATTATGAATCACCAACTGCTTGTTGCAGATCTTGAACTGGATTTCCCATGGGCATCTTAAACTCAACGTGTCCAAAACAGAATGCACTATTTTTCTCCCCAAACCTTCTTCTCTTCCTGACTTTCCTTTCAGCCTCTGGGCTCTCTTTGACTTCACCTCTTACCTGCCCCATAGATCTAATGTTTCCACATTTTTTTTATTTTTGTCTTCTTAGTATCTCTCATATATTTCTCCTTCATTCCATTCATATAGCCACCACCATAATTTAAGCTTTCAATAACCTTCTAGCATATTGCAATAGCCTCCTAATTTCTAATTACTGATCTAGTGGTTGTAGGATGGTCTTTTCCTATTCTGAATCTATCTTCTACTAGGTTACCAAGGTGATTTTTAAAGAGGTATCATTCTGATCATGTCATCTCCCTATTCAACGAACTCCAGTGATCAACTGCTTCTCAGTGACTGCAGGACCAAATATAAACTCCTCTGTTTGACATTTAAAGCTCTTTGACATTTAAAGCTCTTTATAACCTGGCTCCTTCCTATCTTTGCAGTCCTCTTACTTCCCCTAATGTACTCTATGATCCAGTTATACTGGACTCCTGCTTTTCCCCAAACGTAAGTCTCCATTTCCCATCTCCCTGTCTTTGCCTTAACTATCTAAATTTCTTGGAATGCTTTGCCCCATCATCTCTGCCTCTTGGTTGCCTGACTTCTAAGATTCAATTGAAATCTCACCATCTGCAGGAAGCCCTTTCTAGTCCCCCAGCTGCTAATGTCTTCCCTTTTGTGATTACCTTTTATTTAATATCTCTATTATCTTATATATAACTACTCCATTTATATGTTCTCTACTCCATTAGAATATAAGTTCCTGGAGGATGGGGACTGGGTTTTTTTGGGGGTATTTTTGGCCTTCATTTATATACTAAGTACCTGGTAAATCCCTGGCAATAGTGAACACTTAATAGATTGTTGATTGTATTTTTGGAGTGGCAAGGATGACACCCACAGTTCAAGGTATAGAAAGACAAATCCCAGCTCAAAACAAGAACTTCCTAACAATTAAAAAACCATTCAGTTCCCAACTGTTCAAAAGTGACATGGTATGCCTTAGGAGCAGTCAGTTCTCCATTTTTGGAAGTCTTCAAGAGGAGGCAAGATGGTCATCTGTTTGGCAATGTTGTGGAAGGCTTCAGGAAGGAGTTGGACTAGGTGAATCATGATGTCACTCCTAACCCTAAGATTTTATGACAAAAATCTTTATCAAGCATGGCACTAAGAAAGAGGAGGAATACAAACTGCTAAAGATAAATCTCAGGATGTATTTTTTGGATTACATTGTGTCTCATCTGATAAGTGTGTATATGAATGATTCAGATGAGATGCTTTTCTTCTAATGACTGAAAAGTTTTCCTGTACTTTGTATCTGTTGTTATTTGCCTTTTCTCAAATAATTTACTCAGAGATAGATGCCCCATTCTAGGACAGAAGGACAAGTGTCAACCAATACCTACCTATCAAAGGGTAGAGGCCTATTCAGGAGATTACAAACAACTGCTTCAAGGTGGAAACTTGCTATCTGGGTGATAGCCTGTAGAACAAAGTTGAAGTTTTGCTCCTTAAGCCTGAGGATGGGCATGTGTTGATAAATTGAGCTCAAGATATTCAGCAACTGCAAGGAAAAAAATAAAACTAATTACCACTTTTTTATGAATGTAATTTTTGCATATAAATAGTAAAAAATTATTGGGCTTCTGAAGGTCCCCTCCATTTTATGGGTCCAACAATCTGTAGTTGGTTAATGAATAATAATTTTCCATATATATGGTAGGTGTATTTCTCAGTCATGAACCTTTTTCCCGAACCAAGAGTTTGCATTCCAAAGATATCTAGAATAATAATAACTAAGAACATGACTCACAAAAACCCCCACTATTCTTTGCAAGGTTCTTGAATGCAAGTTCACTTTATTGTAACATTTTTGTCAAATCGTCAATGACAATTGTTGTCCGTAGCTAGCTTTGGAGGATACTTGTGATGTCATGCTCATCTTTGGTACTTTTTTGGTCATTCTCATAACTAATCTCATTTGTCTGGTTGTAGGATGGTATTTGGACATAGTAAGGGGCTTGTCTGTCATCAAATACCTTACCTTTTTACTTGGCATTTCTTTTTTTTAGTTCCAAGTAAGGGAAACATCTTCAGGGATCTTAAAACTCAAGATGGATTTATAGATTATGCCTCATTTCTGAATAATAATCACTGTTTATTTATGCATGTATATAGCTGGGAACTGAAGATAATTTCTACTGTCAGGAAAAAGTCCTCAGTGTCTGGTTATGTGAGCCTCTGGGAGATGCTGAAATGACACATTTTACTTTATTTATTTATTTATTTTTGGAAATGGCACTATTTAAAGGGACAGTATTACTTTCCCCTTGCCTTGGAGGATAGGATCTCGTAAGAGGCAAGTCATGCACATTGGCATGGGGGTGAGAAGAGATGCTGGGTTTATGATTCAAGTGAATGACTGAAAGAGGGAGGGGATGTCTGGAAGTCAGCTGCCACTGCTACCATGAATCACCAGAAGAGGGTGATGGCTTTAAGGTTTGCCACTTCTTAGAATTCTCCCTGTCCTGTTCCAGACACATTCTCCAAATGACAACAGACCTCTCTGTTGTTTCTATTAGGGCAACAAGTGGCTGCCTGGTTACCCCTGAATAGGGAGTCCCCAGTCACTCCCACTCTTCTTCCTCTGTCAATTATTGGATGACTTTTCATTTGGTGACAGGGTACAAGAAGTTGCTTCTTCCAAAAGGATTCAGCTCACTGGAAGGAAGATAGTAGCCACTCCCATCCTTTCTGTATCCATATATTTTTTTCTCTTCTTCAGTTCCCTCTTGAAGATCCAGGAAAGCTCAAAACTTCCTGACTGGGAAGCTGAGTCATCCAGTCAGAATAAGACTAGCATTAATGACCTCAAACCCCTTCTTTGAATCTCAATTAGCTTCCAGTTCCCCTGTGGGTGTGGGGTGTCTTCTCTTTTATCACTGCTATGAATTAATACCAGTCCTCAGGTCCAGGTTCTTTGTTCCCTTTTCCCAATGCCTGGTCCTTCTAGACCCAGGTAAGAATCCCATAAAAATCTATGAGACTACTGATTTGGGAGAGGTTGCCCAGTCCTTTCAGGGATCCATCAAGGTACCTAATTCTACCCATGACTCCAGTGGACCTAATCTGTTTCCATCTTTAATCATGACTGCCCTTCATTTTAAATCTTTCCTCAATAAAGCTAGCTTTCTTTACTATCTTGTGAGTTCCATATTTCCTCATACTGGACACTGGTATTCTGAACCTTTATAAATCTTCATTAAGACATTCTTCCTAAAAGTAGTCTGGCAGAAACTAGGCATACCTCAATATCTCACACTGTATACTAAGTTCAAAATAGTTTAGATTACACATAATTAGCCTAGACAAAATGGTTTAGATGATGTTAAGACATAAAGGGTTATATCATAATCAAATTAGTGATTTCCTGTCAGAACTATAGACAGGGAAAGTGTTCATGACTAGAGATAGGGAGGTTCATAGGAGGTAAAATGGATAATTTTTGACTACATCAAAAATGGTTTTCTGCAAATAGAATCATTGTAACTGAAATCACAAGAAAAGCAGGAAATTGGGGGGAAAAATTGCAGCAAGTTTCTCTGAAAAAGGTCTCACTTCTCAAATATATAGGGAACTGAGTCAAATTTACAAGAATAAGAGTCATTTCCCAATTAACAGTCAAAGGATATAGTCAATTTTTAGAGAAAGAAATAAAAACTATCAATAGTCATGTGAAAAATGGTCTAAATCACTAATAATCAGAGAAATGCAAATAAAAAGCTACCACTTTAGACCCATCAGATTAGTTAAGATGACAAAAAGGAAAATGTTGTATTGTTGAGGGGGAAGGGGCTCTGAACTAGTCTAACCACTCTGGAGAGCAATTTGGAACTATGCCCCAAAAGATATGAAACTGTGCATATCCTTTGACTCAGTGATACTGCTACTAGGCTTATACTCCAAAGAGATCAAAGAAAGAGAAAAGGATTGATATGTACAAAAATACTTATAGCAGCTCTTTTTGTGGTGACAAAGAATTGGTAACTGAGGGGATGCTCATTGATTGGTGAAATGGTTGAACAAGTAATAGAATATGAATGTGAGGAAATACTATTGTGAGGTAAAAAATGATGAAGATGATGGTTTTCGAAAAACCTGGGAAGACTTACATGAACTGATGCAAAGTGAAGTGAGTGGGACCAGGAGAACAATTTATATAGTAACAATATTGTACCTAGGCAAAGATTAAAGGAACATAAATTTAATGCTGTGTGAGATTATGGAGCTAAGTTCAAACCTCTCATTTTACAGATGAGGAAACTGAGGCACAAAGAGGTGAAGTGACTTCCTCAGAGTTACACAATTACCAAGTATCAGAGGTGGACTTTGACCCAGATCTTCTTGAATTCCAGTTCATTTCCCTATGTTTCCCCTCCTCTCCCTTTTTTCTTCACCCTACTTCTCCTCCTCTTTACTGTCACTCTCCCCTGTCCTTCCCCCATAACAAATTTCAGGCTTACCTCTTTTTCCAAGGAAGCTCCTTGTTCCTTTAGGATAGTCATTACCCATACACCAGATGCCTTTGAACATTCAGAGTTGAGGATCTCCATACCATCTAGCGATTCTTCTAGGAATGCTTGGATTTCTTCATTGGGTATATATTTGCTAACAATCTAGGATTTTAGTCAGAGATGTTAACTGGTGTTGTTAATCATGCTTTCTCCCTAGATTAGATTTGATATTGCTTGTTTTAGTGCTCTAACATTTATTTGATTTTTCTAAGATTCTTATACATATATAGTACTTTGAAGCTTAAAAAGTATTTCACACACAGTATACCTTTTGATTTTCATAAGAGGGCTGAAAAAAACAGGGCGTTATTACATTCATTTTACAGATGAGGAAACTGAGATTCGGGGTAGTTGGTTTCAGACTCAGGGTCAGGAGCAGTGAAAGGATTGGCAGATATCCTTCAATTACAACTAATTTTTCTAAGTAGCTTTTCATAGAATCAGAGAGTTATGCGTGAAAGGAAACTTACAGGTCATTTAGTCCTGGTGTTATCTGAGGTCTTCTGCCTCCATATCCAGCACTTTATCTATCACATCATGCCCTGATGTAAGTTCAGATTTATTGAAGGTCAACAAGGCTGAGGAGGGTTTTTTTAAAAATATTTTTAACTACTGTATATTCTATAAGGGGAAAGAGATATTCAGAGGAGGGTGGAATTCTTAACAATGGGCACAATATGGAGGGATTTGGCATTTAAAAAAAGGCCAAGGCCTCCAAGAGAATGTTATGTTTCCATTGATGACATCCTTCCTCAGAAAAGAATCAGAGCACCTGCAGGTAACTGATAGCCAGAGGATTGGAAGGCATGGGCATAGAGATATTTTATGACAAATGGGAACGAATGATAATGGGGCGGGCAGTGGGTAGTAATGAGCTGCATAATCAGAGGCACAGAGAAATTTCTGCCACAAGGAAATGCTTTTATCCTCTCTTGTCTCTTCTAGGAAGGAGAAAGGGGCAAGATCTACAAGGCAAACATTTATAAACTGTTTAGAAGAGCAAACTCTAAGTAAGTGCTTTGGTAGCTTTAATTCTAAGCAGAATTCAGAGATTAAAAAAGGGAATAAATAGGTATAATGACCAGGAATCAAAGAATAAAAATAGACAGAATAGACAGAAAGGGAAGAGAAATAATTAAGAGAATGAGAGAAATAAATCTCTTTTCAGAAAAAAGTACAGAATTTTAAGAAAAAATCATAAGTGAAATAAGTTAAAGGGGAGGAGAAGGAGTGAGATTTTACTTGACAATTTAGCTGGTAGGAAAAAAGGGAAATAAATAACTAAGTTAGAAAAAAAATGGAAGAATTAAGTTAAAATACACCAAAATAGGGAAATAGGAGATAAACAAGAGGGGTGGGATTTGAAAGTCAGGGGGGAAAAGCCAATGGGAACAGGTTTGGCCTAAAGTAAATTAAGCAAAAATAGAGTTGATATCTTTATAGAGGAAGAGGAACAAAAGCAAAATCTAATTTGGAAAAAAAAATAAACACAAGTGGAAGAAATTTAAAAAAATCTTACTCTTATAACTTTAAATATCAATGGATTCAACAATCCCATAAAATGGAAAAGTGACAGACCGGATAATGTATATTCCATATGGACCAGAAGAACATGTTTATGAGTTCTTTATTCTAAGATCTTGCCTTTGGCAGATGAAAGCAGAATCCTGTGAAGCTTTCAGGATTCATTTCCAACTAGGCAATACTATGGATGAGACAAAAATCTCTTCAGGAGAACTGAGGACACCCATTAAAATATGAGGTCTGATTACTTAAGGTTTATAACTTTAACTTTAGCCTCTCTAACAACAAAAATCAAAGCCAGTGTTAGGGGGGGTTTTAACCCCTCATTTGCATTGGTATTTACATAGCGCCTTCTGCTTTGAAAAGCAGCTAACGTATCATCTCACTTGACACAACAACCCTGGGAACAAGGGGTTACTATTTTCATTTTCATTTTACAGATGAGGTTGAGAAAGGTTAAGTGACTGGACCAGGGTCACATAGTTAGTGTCTGAAAAAAGATTTGGACTAAAGTTTTCCTGACTCCGGGGCTAACATTTTTTTTTTAATTTTATTATAGTTTGCATCATTCATTTCCACAAGATTTTGAGTTATATATATTCTCCCCGTCTTTCCCCCACCCACCGCCCCAAAACAGCCATGCCAGTGTGTCCCCCCTCCCCCAGTC
>CM053580.1:301103062-301156165 GCA_028627135.1 Pseudochirops cupreus
CTGACTTTAGTGGGAAGTATCTTTGTGTGCGTTTTGGAGTTCCAGGATTGGTTTAGAGTCCTATTTTATGGGTATTTTGGGGTGGCTATGTGAGAGCTGCGCTATGTTGCTGCTTCTACGCCGCCATCTTGGCTCCGCCCCCCCTCCTCACTCCTTCTTTCCCTTCTTTTCTAATCTGTTGCCAAGGCCTGTTAATTTTCTCTTCATAATGGCTCTCATCTATGCTTGCTTCTCTCCTCTGATCCTGCCAGCCATTCTGGTGTAGGCCCTCATCACTTCAAGCCTGGACTATTATCATGGCTTACTGATTTTTTTCCCCATGCCACAAGTCTCTCTCTATTCTAGTTCATCCTTTATTCTGCTGTCAGAATGATATTCCTGAAGCACATGTATGGCCATGTCACCCTGCACCTTATTGCTTGAAGGGTGGAGCTGGGAGAGGAGAGATCTTGATCTTTTGGCTGGTTTTTGGCACCTAAAAAGATGACCTAATTCCAGACAAATTCTCTCCAGGGAGATTTCTCTGGGGGAGAGAGAGAAAGAAAGAAATAGAGAGAGAGAGAGACAGACAGACAGACAGACTGGGAATCTAGGAATAAGCTGACACATAGAAGAGCCTGCACCTTGATCACGTCCTCATCCCCAGTTTACTACAGAAGAGACTTTGGGGCATTTCCCTGTGGGTAAGATCTGGGACTCTCTCCTGGTTGAGCAAAGATATCACTCTCTCAGGGGGAGGGCTTATCCACTCAGTGTATTGTTGGCTATATTATCATTTGCAAATATTCTATGATTTCTGAGTGTTGATTGGTTTGGATAAATACATTTATTTGCCATTTGCTCTGTTTTTTCTTTGTGAAACTGGCATTTGGTATCAAGGGAGTCAAGCACTGAGTATATAGCATGGGGCACTCCTTCCTCTTTAACTGATAGTGATCAAGAGCTCAGTTTGAACTTGAAATTTACTTTCCCTACACTAACAGTACTTAGAGGGGAAGACAGACATAATTCTAGCCCAGGACTCCCTCTCTCTGAGATCAGAGTAAGCAGCCTTTGGTACCATCCTCTTCTTCTCCTCTTTGCAGGAAACGGATGATAAAGGTATCTCTTCAATGTCTCTCTGCAATTCACATTCAGAAAGACTGACCCAGGTAAGCTATGTGGGCAATATACACACAGACCATCCATCACATTTTATATTCAGTAAGTCTGCTAAAGTTATTGTTTATTACTTTTTAGCTGAATCTTTAGGGCTTTTTAAATGTGCTACCATGTCATCTTAAAAAAACCCACAATTTTCTTTCATCCTTATCTATGCATATTCCCCCACTTTCATTTTCTTGTCTTATTGCTAATGCAGGCACTTCAAGTGCTATGTCACATAGGAGTGATGAAAATGGACATTATTGTTTTAGCCCTGATTTTGTTGGGAAGGGTTTTTTATTTTCTTTCAAGCTAAAAAACATTATTTCTCTCCTTCCCACTCCCTAGATTCCAACTGGAAAAAAAAGAAAAAGGAAAACTGAACCCTTGTAGCTAATATACACAGTTAAGGAAAACACAGCATTGGCAATGTCCGAAAATGTATGTCTTGTTCTGTAAATTGAGTATGTCCCCTCTCTCTCAGGAGTTAGGTAGCATGCTCCCTCATTGGTCCTCTGGAATTGTGGATGGTTGTTGCATTGATCAAAGTTTTTTAAAACTTTCAAAATTGTTTTCTTTATAAAAATGTGATTATATAAAATGTTTAAGTGGTTACATCAAGATACATCAGAGTAGATAGCGCAGTGGTTCTCAACCTTCCTAATGCCTTGATGCTTTAATAGTCATATGTGGGTGTGTCTGCATGTGAGTGGACCTGCCTGGAGACTGTTAGAGGAGGTTCCTAACACCGTACGTGTTTTCTGATGGTCTTAGGGGACCCCTGTGACCCTGTGATGTTCAACCTCAAAGGGGTCATGACCCACTGGGTGAGAACCGCTGAGATAGAGGATTACTTTATGAGGGGAGGCTCTTGCAGCTGAGGAGTCTGGGATAATCCTCCTATAGAAGGTGGCATCTATGTGGTGCCTTGAAGAAAATCAAGGCTTCTAAGAGGTGGAATAGAGGAGGGAGAGCATTCTTGACATGGAGTGTGGAGTGTAAGAAATAGCTCCAGTGTAACTGGATCATAGAGTTTGTAGAGAGGAGTAAAATCTAAGACTGGTTATATAGGAAGGGCCCAGACATTGAAGGGCTTTAAAAACTAAAAAAGAAGAGCTTATATTTGACTCTCGGTGTAATATCTCCCTTCAGTTGCACTGCTCCTGCAGGATATACCTGCACTTGCATTTGATTGGGGGATTGGATGGCAGAGAAAAACAAGGCTTCTCCCCAGACTTCCTTTTAAAGAAGGCCCAGAAACTCAGCCAACTCTTCATTTGCTTCCAACTGCACTGTCTGATTTTAACTCCACTACCATCATGTTCCTGCATTGGGTGTGCTCTAACTCATCCCCTTTTCAGCTGCCATTTGTGTGTTATCATCCTCCATTAGATCACAAGCTCCTTGAGGGGAGAGATTGTCTTTCCTCTTCTTTGTATTCCCAGCACTTGACACATAGTAGGCATTTAATAAATGTTTATTGTATTATATTATAATATGGAGCCACTAACATTTATTAAATAAGGTCTGACATGATCAGACCTACATTTTAGGAAAATCACTGTGGCAGCTGAACGGAAGAGGGATTGAAGTAGGAAAAGACTTAAGGCAAAGAGACCAATTAGGAGGCTCACTCAGCGGTCCGGGGGAGAAGTGATGAGAGCCTGAAGTAGGCTTGTGGCTGTGTGAGTAGAGAAAAGGCATTGTGGGCCAGGGTATTGGTGAAACTGGGGTGGTTCTGGGTAATCTTCCACACTGTAATGGTAATTAATTTAGCCCTTAGTAACTAGCAGCTAAGAAATTCTGTGAAAGAAACAGAAGGTGTGAACTCTGTCTCCTATTGCTGACATAACAGGAAGAGGTTGGCTAAGAGAGGAAGCCAATGTGTGTGTGTGTGTGTGTGTGTGTGTGTGTGTGTGTGTTTAAGAAGAGCCCAGAGAAGAGGCAGTCAGAGTCAAGGATTTTCCTCCTGGTGGCTCCTGGTAGAGGGAGCAGAATTTTCATAGCATCTGGAAGCTGGGCTGCTGGACTGAGAACTGAGTTGGAGTTTTCTATGAGACCAGAATCTGGTGAAGGCTGAAGTTGCTGCTGAGGAGGCTGCTTGGAAGGCTGAGATTTCTTCTGGGTCCTAGGGTCAGCTGAACTACCGTGGAGAACTGAGGAAGCATGACCAGGATAAGGCTTTGTTTGTTTGTGGCTTGGTTGATCCTTGAGTTCCTTGCGACAGAAGTGGCGAAGGTTTTGAGATGTGCTGGACCCTGTGAACTTCAGTGTGTACCAAGAACTGTCCAGAGGACTGGACAAGAACCTGGGAGCTGTCTGCCTCTGAATCCAGGTATATATATATATATCCTGGATTCAGGTAGGAACTGGGACCATGGAAGGGGATCCAGAGAATCTGAGAGACCATCCAGAGTCAAGATGAAGAAAAGGCCTCTCCTTGGATATTGAACTGTGATGAAATTGAAGTTTACTAGACATGGAGGGGTGGAGGGTTTGTGTAATTTTCTAATGATTGTATTTAGTGACTAATAATACTTGGTAATTGTGAATCTGGATAAGTGACTGATTAAGTTAACTTATGATTTCTCCATGAGTGGAAGACTGACTTATATTGTGAATTGATTGAATGATTAAGTAAGGAGGGTTTCCCCCTTAGGGAAACGAGATGATTATTCTTTTGTTCTTTGTTCTAAATACTGTGGCTACTTTGGTGAAAACTATGTGGCCATTTTAATGATAAGCTGTTGTGAATACTATATTGTGACTTTCTGTGATGAGATGTAATGTTGTGAATATTATATTGTGATGTGTTGTGAATGTTTGCCTTGATTTGTAATGGAATAAATGGAGTGTTCACTATACTGTGTAATCAGAATCTTAAAAGCTGTTCACAGTAGGATTCTTTTGGGAAGCTGCTTGTGCATGGCATTACACATACCCCAACAGGGACTGTTGTTTTCCAAGAAACTATAGAGCCGACTTGGTATAGTTTGAGTTAAGTTTTTCCCTGGTTGGACTGATTTGGACCAAGGTGTGAATCTTTTGGATAAGGAGAATATAAAAGTAGTTTTTAGGACTTTGGTGGAAGGAATCTGGGTGACTGGGAGGATGGTGGAGACCTTGACATAATAGGGACATTCAGAAAAGGGGAGAGTGTATGTGTGTATGTGTGTGTGTGTGTGTGTGTGTGTGCGTGTGTGTGTGTGTGTCTGTATAGACAATGGGTTCTGTTTTGTACTAATTATTTGCTGGTTGTTTCCACATGGCTATTTTGTAGGCATCTGAAACTCAACATACCCAAAATGAAACTCATTTTCTTCCAATTCCACCTAAGCACACTCATATTTCTACTTCCCTTTTTCTTCCATAGTACTACCATCCTTCCAGTCACCCAGGTTTGCAGTCTTGGAGATATTTTCTTCTCTTCCTTTTCTCTTACTGTGCATCTACTCAAATATAATCAGGTGCCAAGCTTTGTTGACAACATTTGTCACATATACCTTCTTCTCTCTGCTTACATATCTACTTCTTAGTACAGGCTCTAATCACCTCTATTTAGTAATCTCCTAAATAGTATCATTATATCAAGTTTTCCCTCTCTACAATCAATCACACAGCTGCTACAATGATATTCCTTAAATGGTATTATAGTATTCATCTGACAGAGAAGCTTCGGAAGCTTCCTCTTATGTCTAGGGAAAAAAATAGCATCTAATATGTAGGGCATTTAGAGACTTCCACAGTTGGATTTCAAACAGTCTTTCTAGATTGCTTTGACATCACTTCTCATATACTCTATGTCCTAGCTACACTATTACTTGCTTCTGTGCTTGATGCTTCATTTCCTTCCTTCCCCTATTCTTTTGTCCAAGCTTTCTCCCACATCTGGATCCCCCTTCCTCCTCACCTCTGACTCTTGGAATCCTTAGCCCCCTTTCAGACTCAGCTTAAATGCTTCTGCCTAGAAGAGGGCTTCCCTGATCCTGCCTCCTGCTTCTTGGTTAGTGTTCTCCCCACCCCCACATAATCTTACATTTACTTCTCAGTTAACTTACATTGATCTGTGTACCTGTTGTACCCCTCTCTTTCACTCCTGACCAAACAGAATTTAATAAGTTCCTCAAGGATGGGAACAGTTTCATTTCCCCAGTGCCCAATACAATGTCTTGTACAAAGTAAGTATTTGTTAAATGTTTGTGAAATTGAATCTTCAAAATAAACCTGTGAGGTAACAGGAATTATGTTCATATTAATGATGAGGAAATTGAAGTTCAGAAAGTTAAGATAACTATCGTCAGAGGTGGGATTTAAATTCGGATCTTTTCCCAATTCTTAGTCAAAGTTAGCTCTAAGGAAGAGTTAGCTCAAACTATAACAGGTCTACTCTATAGCTTCTTGGCTCACAACAGCCCCTGTTGGTGATATGGACGATTCACCAGAGCTTCCACAGTTCCACCCATGATGCCCTGACCTCCAAAGCCTTTTCTCTACTCACACAGCCACGAGCCTACTTCAGGCTCTCATCACTTCTCCCCTCAACTGCTGAGTGAGCCTCCTAATTGCTCTTCCTATTTTAAGTCTCTCTTCTCTTCAATCCTTCAATCCTTCAGTTGCCATAGGGGTTTTTATTACATCATCCTGACTTTTTTCTACTTTATGGTTCTTTTTCATATAACCATCGTTTAGGAATTTGAAGACAACTCTGGTTTCCCATTTAAGTCTTTGCTTATAAAGAATAAACATCTTCAGCTCTTAGAAAATTGTAGTGTTTCATGCACATGTCTGGAAATCACTATAGAGGACATTTAGTCCAATTGTTTCCTTTTGTAAGTGAGGAAATCTGAAGTCCAGGGATCTTCAATGTCATGGTCAAAACAAAGAAGAAGTCTGATACCATCTCATCCTTGTCTCTTTCCCTACTGAAATACATTGCCTAGAAATGAATGCAATACTAGAGATATACATACTGGCCAATATAGAATACAGTGGGAAATATTTCCTCCCTTATATTAGGCTTCTATTTATATAGCTTAAGATTGTATTAATTTTACTGATTCCCATTAGTTCGCAGTCAACTCAAATCCAGTTGTTTTTTCACAGAAACTCTGATTTAGCCATATCTCTGCTATTCTGTACTCACACTTTGTGTTTTTGAAGTGCAGCACTTAAGATTTCTACATCAGCTTTGGCCTGTTTTTCCAACTTACTGAGGTATTTGGGGATACCTATTCTGTCATTCAATGAATGAAGTCTATTTTCCCAGCTTCCCATTATCCACAAATCTCAAATGTATATTACTCATGCCTTCTTTCAAGGTATAGGTAAACAAAATGAAGAAAAATTAAATGCCATAGGACAAAGGACAAAAGTCTTATAATAAGCCCCCAAAACCTTCTGTCTAGTCAGAGATTCTTAGCTTTTTTTTTGCATCATGGACTCCTTTGACAGTCAGTTGAAGCCTATGGACCCATTCTCAGAATGATTTTAAATGCTTAAAAATAAAATACATAGAATTACCAAGGAAATCAATTTTACTGAAAAATAATTATCAGAATAATTTTTTAAAAGCCACAAGTTTACATGGTCCCAGGTTCTAAGTGAGTGATTCCTCAGTCAACACACTTTGACTTAGATCATTTAACTGGTTACCAATCCGACTGTACCACTTTACATTCCCCTATCTTGACCACAAGTGTATAATGAGAGGGCCTAACAAAAAATGCATAGTTTCCCATCTCCCATTCTCATTTCCAAAAGACGCTGTTTTTGTCTGTGTCTCTGACATGATATAAGGACTTAAGTGTTAGCTTAAGGAAGCAGTTATGGTTTATTCCTGATATTACAAAGTAGTCTAAAGAAAAATTGTGTCTTTTACCTTCCAGCGATTTGTGAAGGACTTCTGATCCTGTTGAAATGTTTTAAGAACGTTTAAAGCAATATCCATATGATTCTTGGCACAATATCCCAGAATAGAAACAGTCCCCTAGGAAATGAGAATCATAGAATATTTATTTTAACCTAATGCACACCAGATTTTACAGTTGGAGGGCTGGTAGTTTTCTTCTTACACTTGATAAGTCATTTTGCACTCACCTCTGAATTCCTCTGGACCGTGCCGACTCATCCTCATCCTGACCATTTTCTGCCCTGTCACTGCCATCCCACCCTCTAAATTGGCATTCTAAAGACCATACAAGAAGGACATTCAGTTCTGAACTCACTGGGGCTCTGTGGCCTCCTATTTACTCTGACCCTTTTCTTCCCAAAAATACAATCAGGTCAACATTACCATGGCCTCTGGAGAGGCCCTGTTAATGGACTGCCCTCTCATTCTGCTCGCCTCTTCCTGGCCATCACTTGCCTATCAATGTCCTCTCTATGAGAATTCACATTCTTTTAACCATGATTCTAGAGCACTGGTGATGAAGCATACTAACCAGCTCTTTACAGAGAGGGAATAGACTCACGAGGCAGAATAAGACAGAGATGCTCACACAGCTGATAGGAGAATGTACTTTGTTTGCCTATGTTTTAGTTGAGTGTTTTGTTGTTTTTGTTTTTTCCCATGGGGGGATGGCAAGGAAGGATAGGAATAGCTCAGTAAAAAAGGGGTAAGGAAAGAAAAAGAAAGAAAATAGGGTCATTGAGGCATATATGTATATATATATATAAAGCAGAGATAAGAAGGAAGGCCAGAAAGAAACACAGACAAGCAAGGCAGCTTTGAAAGCTTTTATAACCTTAAACGGAAAAGTAAACTGTACATACTAGAAATCTGCATTTTCATGTACAACTAACTCTCATACCATTCTATTATGCTTATGAAAATGCTTATTTTATTTGATGTTTAAGTTCAGAGTAAAAAAAAGAAATTAAAAGTCCTTAGTACAAAAATGAGCGCAAGCTCCTTGAGAGCAGAGACCACTTTACTTTACAATGTTAACAAGCTTAGTTATCTGGCTTCACATCTCAGCAGATTAGGAGCAACAAATTAGGTGGGGTTCTGCTCCAGACAGGTGCATTTGACAACAGTAAAAAGTAAGAGCTGGTAGTCTATTAGTAAAAGAGGAAGCAGGAAAAAAAAATCTATGAAAAAGCAGATACAACTCAAAAAGGGAAGACCTGAGGGGGTGGGGGTGGGGTGCATTTCATGGAGAAGAAAAGGGTTCTCCAAACTTCACCAGTCCTTGAAGCAGTGGTTCTCAACCTTCCTAGTACCACAAACCTTTAATACAGTTCCTCATGTTGTGATGACCCCCAACCATAAAATTATTTTCGTTGCTACTTCATAACTGTAATTTTGCTACTGTTATGAATTGTAATGTAAATATCAGATATGCAGGATGTATTTTCATTGTTACAAATTGAATGTAATGCACAGGTTGAGAACCTGCTGCCTTTATATTATAATAAAGGATAATAATTCTTTTCATAATGATTGATAGATCAAAATGCTGCTGATCATCATATGCTATGAAGGCAGAAAGATGTGCAATACCTTTTAAGAATGTTTTCCATGAAAAATGTTGTACAAAGTGGTTATGCTTCAGTTTTATGGAAAATTCCCTAATGTACAATAGCTAGAGGCATGAGATTTTTATTGTCATTTCAGTGGGAGCTTTGGAGGGTATGACTCAAACCCACAAAAATAAGGGGTGTGTGTGTGTGTGTGTGTGTGTGTGTGTGTCTGTAGGAGATAGAAGGTTCCTCTACCTCTCTCTGGTCCCCTAGCTGGTTGGCATTGACTAAGGTGTTCATCAGCTGGGCAGTTACAAAGTTCACATCCTGGCAGCATGATAAAGTGGTTCCCAGAGCCTTCCAAAGGAATTTCTGGGGGGGGAAAAGGAAAGACAAGCATCAGGAAGATAAATGTTTCTGCTCCTTTTAACTGTTGTTCTGTCCTCCTTATGCTGACACTTGCTTTGTTATTAGCTCTGTAAACCACTTCTAATGTATTTTGGAAGAAGGTGGCGGATATACATGCAATACTAATCATTTTTGAGGATAAAATAGGTTGTCAGAGGAAAAGCAAAGAGTTGGAATTATTGTTTGAAGAGAAGACTGGTTTAACTTGATCATAAAATGATCATTTTAAACAGAATTTTTACTAGCTGTTCTCCATCTTTACTGAGGACAAGTAAAAATCGGAATGTGAGCCTAATTTGGGACAGAAGAGATTTTGGTTACTTTAGCCTTGATGATCACAACTGACTATGGACAGCTCCACATCCATCTCTACCCCGGGTAGTAGAATAAGGCAGCTGGAAATGTCAGGAAGTGGTGGTACCTAGCAAGTGCCACATGGCAAGAACCTCTCTGTTTTCCAAACCATTCTTCTCTTTATAGTGAAAGACATTGTTGAGGGAAAAGTGCATAGCAGAGGGACAACTGAGGGTGAGGGAATGAAATGAAATATCCCTATCAGTTCCACCCCTTTAGAAGGGACTGCAGGTTTGAAGATCATGGTTTCATCTACCCCATCTGTTTCAGCCCCTTCCTAGCTTTGTCCTGGCTGCTTCTGCAAGTTTCTGGAGGGAGACAAGGCATAAGAAATCAAAGAAAGACTTGTCCTTTGTTAACAAGGTCCTGTCATAGGTTAGAAAGTTATTTTCTTGATGAGGTTAGAGATACAAAAGAACTTCATAGGATCATGGATTTTGAACTGAAAGGGAAGCTAGAGATCAATCCCCTCATTTTATAGGTAAGGAAACTGAGGCACAGGCAAGTCAAATGACTTGCTTATCATTAAATAGCTAGTAAGTGTCAAAAGCAAGGCTTGATATCCAGCTCCTCTGACCCTAAGTCCAGTGCCATATCCAATGCACCATGTTGCCTCTCAGATACCTTAGTGGAGGATGGTTCATCACAACAATACTTATGGAGTTTAGGAAATATTCTTTGATGGAATTTTTCAGCAATACAGTGGATACAGAAGCTAAGCTAATTCAGGCACAGGTGTTTTTAGATAACCAGAGCTCAACTTGATGGCTTCTTGTTTTTTTCCTATGTCTAAGAGTCTATGAATTTATTTCAACTATATTGGAAAATAATCCTCATTAAGAACTGGCCCATTTAATCTGAGAATGAGGCATCTTAAACTAGAATGACAAAAAACAGCAGTTATCATCAAGAAGAGCTTTATTTTCTGTTTTCACAGCAGATAACCATAAGCGATAATTTTACATTCCAAATAAAATGCTGGGTAGCATTGTGCCAGGAACTAATTTGGGAATTTTAGTTGAGAACTGACCTTCTCAAGTGAGGTGTTGCAATAGGCTCCCATCTGTTGGATGAATTCATGGGTCAATTGAATACTCCAATTTGTGTCATTGATCTTCCATAAAGATTCCCTTAGAATCTGTTAAAGGAAGCCAAAGTTGGAAATAAGGCTAAGTTTATTGCCATGGGCTATTTTCATTTCTCTGGTACCTTTGGTTTTAAAAATCACAGATATAAGAAATGAGGGTTATAAATAATCCTACTTTGCCACTTTGGAACTCTTTTCTGCTCATTTCCCAGACTTTCCGCTACGATTTGGTTTCACATAGAGAGTACGAAAATGAAAAGAAGACCTTATCTTGAGTGTGTTTCTGTTGGGACAGATCAGCAAGTGGATTAGAAAAAATATCTAACTTAATTTAAAAATCAAGTTGAATTTTTTCAAAGTTGGAAATAAGTTTGGGAAAATGCATTTCTCGAGACTAGTTTTTTTTAAACATAAAAAAGGAAGAAAAAGTTTTGAATCGTAATAGTACTAGCAAACATTTATATAGTGCTCCAAGTTTTGCTAGGTACTATATATAAATAACTTTAGTCACCAGAGTCCTTATTACTTACCTTTAAAACATATATGCATACATATGCATTTATACATATTTGTTAAATATTTCCCAATTACATGTAAATTTTTGTCATTCATTTTTAAAAATTCTGAGTTATAAATTCTCTCCTGCTCCTCCCCCATCCCTTGAAAAGGCAAGCAATGTGATATTGATTATACGTGTGAAATCATGTAGAAGATATTTTCATATTAGTCATGTAGCAAAAGAAAGCACACACACATAAAACCCAAAGAAAAAGAAAGTTTAAAAAGTCCTCATAATCATCTAATAATAACTGTCCTGTTCTATTTACCATCTTTGTGACTTCCTGAACCACACCAACTTTCCTTGGCCACTACTGTCCTATGTGTGTCCTCTCCACCTTTAAAGTACAACTTCTAATGTCCTAGCTTTGTGTTTTTATTTTCAATCCCAGTACTTGACACGTAGTAGGTGATTAATAAATGCTTCAGTTCAATGATCCATGCATTTTCCACGAACCATATTAGGCACTAGGTATAAAAGGCAAAAACAAAACAACCCATACCCTCAAAGGAGCTTACCTCTTGTCACATTTAGGGATGAGAAAAACTCATTTGTATTTTCCAAAATCTATGGTTTTCCCTTTTAAAAGAATTCAATATAAACTCAAAAAAGGGAACCTGTTATAAAATGAAAGGTAGTGGGGCTGTTTCTAGATTAACATCCTCCACTCTATGGATCTTCCAAGTAGGGGAATGGAAGAATAGTCTATAGAGATTGTTCATGAATAGTTTAGGATGATAACTTGCTGAGGAAGCTATTTACAGATAGTTAAGGAAAAGGAAAGTTATTTACTATTAAGATTAAAAAAGAAGATGTCTGACAAAGATGCTCACTTTATGGTAGAATATCTATATCTAGAGAAAGCAGGGCAGGAATTTTGCTTAAAGAAAGAAATGGGATGGAAAAGAAGGACACATTAAGTGGACAGATCATAGATTTGGTCATAGAGGCTGCAGAGCCATTTTCAGATGCTGCAGGCTGAGGAGGAGAAGGTTAGAGGTGAGAATCCTCTCCTGACTTGCCACAGAATCATCAAATCTGTTTTAGACACAACATCCTCCTGCTGTCAGCACTCAAGCATACTGTCATGATGTAGATGTCATTCGTGGTTTATTGTATTTCTCCAAAACACCATTTGAGGATTGTGATTGAGAGAGGAAGATTCTATGTGAGGAGTTTGGATTTGTAATTCTCTCTGTGATTTTCATTCCCTATTTTACACACACACACACACACACACACACACACACACACACACACACACACGGTTGATTTTGCTGTTCAGTTGCGTCCAACTCTTTGTGACCCCATTTAGGGTTTTCTTGGCAAAAATACTGGAATGCTTGGCCATTTCCTTCTCCAGCTCATTTTACAGATAAGGAACCAAGGCAAACAGTGTTAAGTGACTGGTCCAGGGTCACACAGTTAATAAGTTTCTGAGGCCACATTTGAATTCAGAACAATAAGTCCTCCTGACTTCAGACCTGGCACTCTAACCACTGCACCATCTAATGGCTGTGTGGAGATATATACACAGATATGTATAATATATGCATGTGTATGTGCACATGTATGCATATGCATATGTATACATATATCTGTATATCATAAAATGTTTTCACCTGTTTCCTTTCTCTGTGTGAATGAGAATGTGTATGTAAGGAGGAAAAAATTAGAAAACAAGGAGAGGAAAAACATAACAAAGATATACAGTGAATTGATATTTAACCTCAAAATCCACACTCACTTTATCAACGTGAAGGTCATAGGTTGATGTACAAGTTGTATAATTCTATGTCAACTGAATCTTTAAACAAACAAGTAGACCCCGAAGTCAATATGAACTGACCATGTGATAGGACCTAGCACAATGTGAAGTTGCATTCAGAGAGTCAGTGTCCAGGAGCAGGAAAGTGGTCATCTCTTAGTACTTTGCCTCGGTCAGACTGCATGTGGAATAAATACTCTGTTCATTTTTTTTGCTTTGTGCGGGGGGTAAGGCAGGGCAATTGGGGTTAAGTGATTTGCCCAAGGTCACATGGCTAGTAAGTGTTAAGTATCTGAGGCCAGATTTGAACTCAGGTCCTCCTGACTCCAGGGCCAGTGCTCTACTCACTGTGCCACCTACCTGCCCCACTCTGTTCATTTTTAAATGTCACATTTTAGGACAGAAAAAGTAGGGGATCATCCAGAAGAGAACAACTAGTGCTGTAAATGGCTCTGGGGTTGTGCCATGCAAGGTAAAAAAAAATCTGCATATGTTTAAGTTAAAGAAGAAATTCCTTATGTGGGCATGGTAGCTTTTTTCAGGTATTACAGAGATTAGACTTGTTCTGCTTGGATGCCTTGTGTGTAGAGAAGATGAGATAATCTTTTGGGGTCCTTCCAAATATAAAATTCAGTGAGAGATTTGACGTCATATCCTATGGAACTACATTTTTTAGATGGGAGGTTAACTCCTTTTTGCCTTTTGAATTTGAATTCTCTTGTGTAAATATGAATCTCTATCAGATGTCATCTGAAAATCTCCTGGCATTTTAACTAAAAGCCCCACTCACCTCCAGCAGCATTTCCTCCCACAGCATGACTTTATAACAGTTTCCTGGAAAAAGAAGTTGATTCAGTGACTGCAAGGTAATCACAATTAGAGCAGATTCACCATTTCCCACTTCCCACCATAATGGTTCATTTATATCTAACAAAGATAGCTCATGCTTAGAGGAAACTTAGATGTTGATGTCAAAACAAAGGATAAAGAAGGATTTTGGCATGGTGTGTGACTTAACCTAGATCTTATTTTGTCTTGATCTGGACCACACCATAGTGCCCAGGAAGCCCGAGGATTCGTCCGGTTCTGTCAGAACTCCCCACTGACTTAGGTGACTTTTGAATGTTGTCATAATTGGGGACATGAAAAATTCATTTGTATTTTTCAGTATTTATGATTCTTTCTTTCTTTTTTTTAGTTTGACCTAAACTTGGTGGGGAGGGGAAGGAGAACTTGTTATAACAGTCAGTGAAAGAGAGTGGGGCTATTTCTAGATTAAAATTCATACCCTGAACGGGGAATTTTTTTCCACAGGGATTAGATCCTTTTTTTCTAGGACAAGTGTATCTGGAGCATTTCATAAATGCACTATTCTAAGGTAAGCTGACTTTAGGGCACCTCTGAATACATCTTTCATGACCAAGTTTGTTATGGGTACAAATAGAGGTTGGTAAAATTCCTCTGGTTCTCAGGAACTACACTTATGGAGGCACTGGTCGTTTTGTTTGTTTCTGTCTATCTGTCCCTGCTTTTCCCTTTAGTGGAAAGGACCTTGACTAGCCAGACAGTTCCACCCTTGTGAATACTACAATTCATTCTAAACCTTCCTCCTTACTTAAGAACAATTTCTCAAAATAATATCAATTTGGCAAACTTTGAAGTGCGGGCCAGGTGGAAAGGGAACCCCTATCCATAGGGTTTCTTCTTTCCTTTCTTATTTTCTCTATGGACCACAAAAATGACCCTTTTATCTACATCCTGATTTGAGTGCTTTATTAAAAACATGGCTGCTACCTGTTTACTTCAATATCCATTTCCTGAAATGCTGAAATCAAGAGTCCCTCAAATGCAGAAGAAAACAATTAAAAAAACAACAACAGTCCATTCCCTTCCTATGAACAGGCAACTTGTCCCCAGGAAAAGAGATATGTGGAACCATTGTTGGAAACACCTGGACTCATTCAACTCACATAAAAATCCAGTGATATTATTGTCTAAAAGTAGTAAGATTACTTCAGAGTTCTGCACATGATGCTGAATTCATTTGGGTTCTTTTATTTTTAATGTAAATCTGACCCCACTTCCTTTGTACCTTCCAAAGGGAGGAGCAGCTGAGGGATGAGTTCTTTCCACAGTTCTATCAGGTTTGGGTGGATTATACTGGACAGGTTCTTTAGGAGACTTATTGCTGTAGTCCCACATGGTAGTCCTTCACTGGCCAGGACAGCAATAACCTAAAGATGGGGAAAGAAAATGGTTATAATGGCTCTCTTCTAGCACATCCATCTCCTTTTCATTATACATTCGATTTTGGATTCTCCTAACTACTGAAGTCTGATCTTTCTTCTTGCCAAGGAATTAATCGAAGGAGAAAGATCAACCAACTCGCAATCTATTTTCACTTTCCCCTCTTTTCCCTTCCCAATGGGACTATAAAAATTTCCATTAAGATTATAGTCAATTTGAAGGCAGAGACTGGTTATATTTCTTTCTTTCTTTATATTTCTAGTGCCTAGCACAAAGTTTTCTTTATAAAGTATTTTTGATTTGAATTACTAGGATCAAGAAAGGAAAAATGCAAATGTGGATTATTCTAGAAGTCATCAGCACATAGCTACTTTTATACTTGAAAAAGCATCTCCTGAGAAATTGATGCTACGTACAGAGAAGAAAACACATCCTTCAATGGGAGAGCTGACCGACAGCAGTGGAGAGCCAGCTAATAGCTTGTGCACGTACTGATTTATTTTATTTGTAGAATTTTTATTTTATTTTCTATTTTATTAATTTTATTTATTATTATTTTATTTTGTTTATTATTTATTTTATTTTTTTCAATCAGCAATAATTCATTTTCTCTCTCTTTTTATTCCTCACCCCTTTGTCCCCACACTGAGCCTGGAGTCAGGAACACCTGAGTTCAAATCTAGTCTCAGGAATTTTTTTAGTTATGTGCCCTGGGTAAGTCACTTAACCTCTGTCTGCCTCAGTGTCTTCAACTGGAAAATGGGAATCAGAACACCTATCTCATAAGGTTGTTGTGAGGATAAAATGAGATGTTTGTAAAGCATTTAGCATAGGGCCTGGCAGATGGTAGATGCTTAATAAATGGTTATTTCCTTCCTCTCTCACTTCCTTCTCACAACCATATTGAAAAAAAAAGGTCAATAAATAGGTATAGTTTGGCAAAGCAAATTCCCACACTGACTGTGTCCCAAAATGTGTCTCATTCTGCATCTTGAACCTGTCACCTGTCAGTAGGTGGTTCCCATTTTTCACCATCAGTCCTCTGGAAATATGATTAGGCACAGCATGATTAGAGTTCTTAACTGATTTATTTTAATAGTCATCCTACACCTCTTCACTAAGACTTTATCACTTCAAGGCTTTGGAATTTCATTCATGTGGATCCTGTTTCCATGGATTCCAATCTCTGCCTTGGAGAAAGTCTTCATGAGCTATCACGATTGTACCCATTCCCCTCTTGGTGGCCAATTCTCTGGTGATAAGCCTAGCTTATCTAGGTTCAGCTAGCTGGGCACAAGGATGCCAAACTCATAATCTATCAATTCAAAAGCCTTTCAAGTTTTGTGGTACCTGCTGGGATTTGCACCCCCTGGCCATAGCCTTTGTAATCCCCTTCACCATGATGAAGCCCTGAAGTGAGACTAATGTGGAGAAACTTAATTTATTATAGGTGGAACTAATTAAGTAGATGAGAGAAAGATCCCATTGCTCTTGTGTAGGCTATAGATACAACAATTCTGAGTCAGTATTATTGGTACAAATGACAATTCTATTTATATAACACCAAGGAGAACTATTGGTATAGACTTGCCTATATCCATGTAGGATCATGAAGTCATGGCTTTAAAACTGAAAGAGATAGGGGCAGCTAGGTGGCGCAGTGAATAGAGCACCAGCCCTGGAATCAGGAGGACCTTACTAGCTATATGACCTTGGACAAGTCACTTAACCCCAATTGCCTTGCCTTCTCCCCTTCAAAAAATAAAACAAAAACAACTAACTAAAACCTGAAAGAGATGTTAGAGATCATCTAATTCTATGCCTTCCTTTTTCAGGGGAGCAAATGGATGCCCAGAAATGTTAAATGATTCCCCCAAGGTCTCATACATAGTATAAGCAACAGATCTGGGATTTAAAGCCACTTCCTCCCACTTTATCCCAGTGTTTTTCCCACGTGTTCCTCCCTTGCTTTGTCAAACCACACTTACCAGAAGTCTGGCCAGCAGCTGTTGGGCTGAAGGAAGTTTCACTAGAACAAGAAGTTAGATAGTACCATTAGTCCGACTGGAATGATTCTGATTAGATTCAGAGCATGTTTTCTCCTGAATTTAGTTGGATAACATAAAAGAGCCATGCTCTCTCTGGGAACGTGTCTATGAAGAGAGAAACTGGAGATTTTTTTTTTAAAGTACAAACCTGGTCCAGCAGAGATGACCAGAGCTGTTGACTCATTGGTATGTTGCTTGTTCTCCTCTGCCATCAGTAGAATCCTAAGGATATTAAACAGATGGGGCAGAACTCCAGTATATTCCACTGGCACCACAAAAGTCAGGAGTTTTGGCCATAGCACCTGTAGAAAAGATAGTGGAAGATATCAAGGCTAGGCTGTACCTTCCCATTTGTCTCTGTTTATGGTTTGCTTCCTTTTCTGTTAGAAAGCTTTGTTAGTATTCATTTTTCCCCCCTCTGTCTCTATCTCTCTCTTGATGGCCCCAAGGGAATCTCTCAGCTCTACAGGTTAGGAACATTGACTGTCAGATTAGCCATGGTCTCTGTGAAAAAACAAAACAAAAAAACTTTATAAAAGTCCAAATTCACAAGTGATTCTATCCAGACTTTCAACTTTGTATCCATTTGGACTTTCTCTGTTTCTTGTCTTCACTATCTGACAAATCACTGTCTAGACAATTATTTCTTCTAATGTCCCTCCAGGAGTTCTTTCCTTTCTCACTTCCTCTCAGTGCTACCACTATAGTCCAGTGTCTCATAATTTCACACTGAACCTTGAATCTGGATTACCACAAAAGTTCTTACCTCGGCTCCCTGTTTCTAGACTCTTTGTCCATCTCTCTATCCCTTCTAATTAAAACAATCATTCTAAAACACAGATTTGAATGGAGGGAAAACTTAAGACTTGTTTTAATTTCCATTTCTCTTACCATTAGTGATTTGGAACATTTTTAAATGTGGTCATTTATAGTTTTCAAATATTTGGGGAGGTACAGACAGTTTAGTCACTTTTATTTGCATTTCTCCAAAGCTGAAATCCAGAACAGTTAAGTTACTTCATAGATCTGCTATTGGTGCATCAGTATACTTATCTTCCCACAACCCTTCCTTCTAACACAGACTGTGCTGATCTTTTTTTTAAATCTCTAACAGTAAGTGAGGATAGAATCAGAAGAGAAATTTGAGAGTAGAAAAATCCCCAATAAAAGTCAGTTATCCAAAATATGCAGGGAATTAACATAAATATGTAACACTAACAGCCATCCTCAATAAGTGATTGTTGATTGAATTAACCCTTGGAGCTTAAATTGTTCACCATTTTTCTAATGCTTTCACCTTGCATATTAGGCCCACATTAAATTATTGTTTCAAGCATAAAATATAAGAGGCACACTCCTTGTCCCCAAGGATTACATATCAAAAGGAGAGTCTTTAAGAAATGTTTTAAAGCAAAGGACAGAGCCAAGATGGTAGAGTAAGGCAGGAACTCACCTGAACTCTCCTAAATTCACCTCCAAACACCTTAAATAACACTTTAAAATGAATTCTGGAGCTGGAGAACCAACAAAAGGATGGTGTAAAAAAGTTTTCTTGCCCAAGACAATTCAGAAGGTCAACGTGCAAGATCCGTCTTGGGTAAAATGCGAGCGCTATCCAGCGCAGGTGGTGTCTGAGCACGCCAGCTATGATAGTGACACAAGCCTCAACACAGGTCAGGACAATGCCCTGTGCCCCTGACACAGCAAGCCAGGGGCAAGCCCCATTTCCCCAGAGAAAGAAGCTTGGGATAGTGTCCCCCCCACTCCAGGAGCAGAGCCCAATTTTGACACAAAATTAAAAGCCATTAATAAGGCTGGGAAGATGAGCAAAAACGAAAAAAAGTTACTATGGTAACAAAGGAAGATCAAAACATAAATGCAGAAAAAGATAACAATGTTAAAACAGCTACATGTGAAGTCTAAAAGACAAATGTGAATTTGTCTTAGGACCAAAAAGAACTCCTGGAAAAGCTCAATAAAGATTTTAAAAATCAAATAAAAGAAGCAGAAGAAAAATTGGGAAAAGAAATGAAAATGATGCAAGAGAATCAAGAAATGTTTCAAAGCCAATGATAAGTGTAGATACATGGATTATTATTTTACAGTCATATTACCCTAATTATTTAAATTTTTAAAGTATATTTTTCAGTATGAGTCACATTGAAAACAATGGGTGAAAATATTCTGATCTCCTATCAGACCCTCCAAAATTGGTTGCTTTTGTAATAGTGTTTAGAATAAACACATTTGGAAGAGGGTTGTTTTTTTTTTTTTAAAGAGAAATATTTACTCAATGAAAAAAAAGAAAGCTTATTGAGGATTTTACAAATTTTTCTTTAGAATATTTGTGTCAGATTCTGTCAAGTATAGTTAAAACAAACTCTAAGAGAACATGAGAATGTCTACATCATTTTGTTGGATAGGAGTTGTGCTATATGGAATATTTAAATAATCTAATGGACTTGATTTCACCAACAGCCCATCCATACCTTCTTATGCTATAGGATTCTTATCTACAAATATATACATTGTGTCTATTAGGACAACTCTTGGACTGCCTATCCTTCATTGCACATGCTATTCTTTACTTTCTTGCTAGAGCTCATTGGCAATATCTTTCATGCCACATCTTATACACAAGTTATCATTGTTACATATTGCAACCTACTAATGCCAAACATAGATCTCCACCTATCCTTAGGGTACTTGCAATTTTTAGTCTTCTAAGATTGTAATATTCCATGATTTTGAGTCACAAACATCACCAGGAAAATATTCATATTATAAAGGTGAACTCTGTCACTCCTGGAATGGACTTTGTCCTTATCTACCCACAAATCTTCTGTTATCAGCATTTGAAAACAGAGCAAAGTACTCTGATTAGATTTCTGCAAGAGGTCCCATATAACACTAGCAGATTTTTGGAGTCACTTACCAAAATATGGATCAGTCCCAGCTACAGAGATATCAATCTTCTCTTTCTTCAATTTTTTTTCTTTGGCCCTTCAAGGGCCTAAAACTTCCAGAGACAAGAACTAGAATTCTGACAATACCACCACGTATACTAAGAGCCAAGTGAGGGTCATATATAATAAATACTATGGGAGTTCAGAGGAAGGAGATATAGTTATGGCCTGAGTGACTTGAGAAGGCTTCATAGAAAAGAAGGGGCTTGGGTCTTGAAGTTTGAAATTTTGCAGTTGTCTTTAGTTCCTACCTCATCCCTTTCCCTTATTATCCAGTTAGTAGCACAAATTCTATTGATTTTGCTTCTGCAATATTTCAATTTGTTCATCCTTTTCTAGTCTCACTGTTTTGTTTTGCTTTATTGTGTTTATTTTTTTCCAAATTTTTTTTTGGGGGGAACAAGAATATATGTATGTGAGAGAGGTACTAACAATGCTGTTGCCAAAAAAAGGGAGATTATTGACACTTTTCTTTTTTCTTTTTCTTTTTTACACACAGGTGAGAACAGGAACTTTGGGAAAGGACATAGAACACCAGGACAGCTTTGAAACTAGTATGTTGAATTTGTTAAAGAATTTTAGAACACAAGGTGTATTAATAGAGATTCATGATTTCATATGTGTTCTTTGCTATTCTTTTTATTGGGAAAAGGTCATATTTATCAAGGTCAGAAAAATAAAAAAAATAAACATTATTTTTAACAAAGAGAGATACTATAGATTGGAAAAGGACAAATGCCCAAATTTTTGTAAAAGAAGGGAAGAAAATGAAACTTGCAAACTCTACACCAGCAGTGGGTATTACTTGGATTCTTGATAAATTTCTAGAATGTTTTATTAAGCAAATGATTCATCTAGAAAAGGAAACAGTGAACTAAATGTACTAGTATGGATTCATCAAGAACAGCCTACCAGACTGGCTATAATGGAAAGCACAGAAGTAGTTCACACCTTGTTTCAGCTATTGAATTAACACCTTGTTTTAGTTCAAGTTTCTTTTGAGCCTTGTATCAAGTCTGTTAAGAACAGAACATGTGAGCCCCACAACTTGTGAACTCCTGGGGAGGAGCTAATGACCATATATAAGGAGAGGCCCAGCCTAGAGACAGCAGAACTGAAAAAAGGATTCTTGTGGTGGTAGAGTTAAGAAGGAGAAAACTTATGATATCCTGGCACTCTGTTTGTCTGCTCTGTCTGTGTTGATGTTTGTTTGTGATACTTTGTAAAGAAGCCCTGGGCCCTTACTGGAAGCCCTGAAAGAGGATTTTCTGGTTGTATGTTTACAAAAGTCTTGGAGGAGGGTTTTGGAAGTCCTGGGACTTTACTGATGATTTGTGCTGACCTCTTGGACCTTGTTTGTGGGTCTGTGTTGATTTCTATGTTGGTGATTTGTGTTGAGTCCTCAGAACTTGTTGGTGGGTCTGAGTTAATTTCACAGGCAGATTGTGAATTGATGATGGCACTGGCAATGTGTATGAATATTATTGTTGCTCTTTCAAGCTCTGGCTTCCCAGAAACTGGAACTGTGAAGGACTTGAGGTAGACTGGATACTGTGAACTTCAATATGGAATAGGAACTGGCTAGATAAGGAGCTAGACAAGGAACTGGGAGCTGCCTGCCTTTGAACCCAGGTGCCAGTTGGAGCTGGGACCATGGAAGAGGAACCATGGAAATTGAGATCCAGCCTCGAGTCAAACTAAATAAGACTTTACTTGGATACTGTGTACTGACTGAGAAGATTATGATTTACTGTGACCTAGGGGTAGAGAACTTTGACTTTTGTACTTTGTGATTGAATTAAGGATTTTGTGATTGACTAGATGATTGTACTTTGCTTAAAACTATGTGACTACTTTGGTGAAAACTATGTGCCCATTTTAGTGATAAGCTGTTGAGTTGTGAAGTTGTGACATGGTGAATGCTGTATTTTGATTTTCTGTGAATTGTTTTGCTCTGATTTGTTATTGAATAAATAGAGAGCTCATCATACTATGTAATGAGAGCCTTGAAAGTGTTCATAGCAGCAGTCCTCTAGAAAGCTGCTTGTATGTGGCTTTACACTGGCTTCATTTTCTTTTTTTAACAGGCTTATTAGACTTGTAGAGAAGTAGAATGCTGTAGTCATAATTTCATCCAGGAATTTCAAAAAGTCTCTCATGATAATGTTGTGGACAAGATGGAGACATGTAGGCTATCTGATAGTACACTTGTAGGTTCAGATCTCATTGAAGAATTATACCAAAAGGTTAATTATTAATGACGTGAAGTTCACATGGAAGCAACATCTTGAGGGAAATAATCCAAAGATCAGTTCCTTCCTTATTTAATAAGCTTTAATAAATATTTGAATGAAGAATGGCATACTAATCAAGTTTGGAAATTACATGAGCTATGAGGAACATATTGGATGCCAGAACAAGATTCTAATAATATTTTGACAGACTAGAACAGGGATGGGGAACCTGTGACCTCAAGGCCACATGTGGCCTTCTGGGTCCTTGGATGTGACCTTTTGACTGAATCCAAGTTTTGTAGAACAAATCCTTTTATTAGGGGAATTTGTTCTGTGAAGTTTGGATTCAGTCAAAGGGCTGCACTTGAGGACCTAGAGTGTGCTGCAGGTTCTCCACTCATGGACTAGAGTCTTGGACCAAATCTAATATTAAATTTAATAGGGGTGAATATGGTACTACTCTTGGGTTCAGAGTACCAACTTACTCTTGAGTTCAGAATGTCAGCTTCCTAAGTACATATTAAACAAGGAGGGGCTAGACAACTCTTCATCTGAGAAAAAAATTCCTACTGTTTGTTGGACACAAGGTCATAATGTCTCCACAGTGTCACACGGCAGTGAGAAATGCTAATACTCTCTTAGGTTTCATTAAAAGAGACACTGTACAGAATGAAGGAACTGGTAGGCCTATGGTATTCTGCCCTTGTTCAACTATGTTTAGTACCATTGATAAGGTAGAGAGTGGTCAGAAGCTGAAGAACAGAGAAGGGGCTCAAGATCATGCAATATGAGAATCATTTGATGGAAGTGGGATGCTTAGCCTGGATAATAGAAGACTCAGGGGAGGTCTGATAGCTGTCTTGAAGTAGTGGGAGGCCTATAAACCAGGAATGGATGAAAGTTTCAGAAAGGCAAATTAGGCTTCATTCATGGGAAAAAAAAATATTGGTAATTAAAGCTGTTCCTAAGTGGAATAGGGTGCCTTGGGAGCCAGTTTCCCGTCATGCACGGTCTTTTAGAACAGTCTGAATGACCCCTTGAGAGGAAATGTGGAAGGGATTTTTGATCAGGTACAGATAGTTGTATTTACAAGAACATAACTTGAGGGAATTTCAAAGAGCCAGGAAGAGGAAGAAGAAAAAGAGCCAGTGAAAAGGCAGGAAAAGAACGGATAGAATAGTACAAGGAGAATTTGGAGAATGCATTGTTATGGAAGCCAGAGAGGACAGAGTCTGAGCTAGGAGGAGCATTATACAGTATCAAATGTTCTGGTTAGCGAAGGGATTACTGATGACATTACGTAGGTAAAACAGTTATTAATTTCTGACTGTCTCAAGTACCGTGCTAAGAGCTAGTATACAAATTCATGTAAATAAGCCATTTTCTGACTTCAAGGAGTTTATTTTCTAAAGAAGGGAGATAGCACAGAAAGTGAAGATGGGAAGGGGGGAGGTACAGTATACATACAGGAACATGAAGACTGGGAAATGAGGTAGAGGTCTGGCTTCAGGGAAAATAAGGTGAGAGCTCACTAATTATAGCCCAACGTGGTTCCAAGAGCAGAATTCATGGTCCCAGTAGGGAGGAAGAGGACATTATGCGGTCTAAGTAGAGGAGGCATGGTCCAATGATGGAAGTACTATTAGAGTATGGAGAGGGAAAGCATATTAGACTGAAGAATGGAAAGAAAGTAGAGACATTAGGTGTTGACCAACATTTTTCAAGAAGTTTCGGAATGAAAGAGAGAAGAAACTCAAAGAACCCTGAAGAATGTTATAGATAGAAAAAGAAATGCTGAAATATTGAATGGATGAATCACCTATTGCCAATTAATATCTATTTTGACTGAATGAGTAACTTCAGTTTGTCAAATGATTAGATTAGTTATCTATAGGCAACAACTAGAAGTATATACATGAGGAAAATAAGGGAAAGAGAAAGGTTGGGGTGGGTAGGATTCAGAAGGCTAATAGGGGCTTTGGGACCAAGGTAAATTAGGTGACTAACCTGCTTTTATTCACTTTTAAATCAAATCCAAGAGTCCAACATCAATGTGACCACTTACTTCATGAGAGAGACTCAGATTATGGCTCACCAAATAGAGGATGAAAGTCTTTCTATATTTTCAGCTGAGTTGAATTTTACATGCTCTACGTGAAAGGGCTATGCCCACCAAAAAAAGAAAGAGTTTAATTTTTGGCCCAAGGACAACAAAGCCATTACTTACTTGAGACATTCCATTAACCAGCGGGTCCAATCCCCGTAGGACTTTGAGGGTCATTTCTAGGACAGAATTTTCTGCTGTTAAGTTTTCCTGGATGGTGGGCTTTATTGGATCCATCTTTAAGAAAGACAAAACTGGTCATTTGCTAAGAATCAGATCCTTTAACTATTTTTCACTTTGGCAAATCTTTGGTGGATGATATATTTTCAGAATTTGGATTAGATTTAAAGAGTTCGAGATACATGGATGCTTTTGTTGATATAGAACCTTGTCCCTGATGCCTGATCTCTCCCTGGCTAAAAAATACTATCATTATCAGATACATGTCTTTTTATGTCTAGCCTTCTATATTGGAAATTTTGTGGAATTTCTTTATGGAATCAAGAGAATTATTGAATCCCAGAATTGAAAGGGATTTTGGAGGTCATCAGAAGAACAAATTCCTCCTATAATACCTCTGACAAATCATTAGCCTTAGGAGATTTACCACGTGATCAAAAATTGGGCATAGAGAAGTGGTTAAATTATATATACCCCATTCTCTGTGATGCTCAAACTGAACAGAATTTTCAGATAGCTTCATGAGGCCAGAGGAAGTGAGTGTTGCTCACTCAGCAAGTTTAGCTACGTCTGATTTTTTTTTTCTTATAATGGCCTAGAAGATTGT
This sequence comes from Pseudochirops cupreus, assembly GCA_028627135.1. Lineage (NCBI taxonomy): Eukaryota > Metazoa > Chordata > Mammalia > Diprotodontia > Pseudocheiridae > Pseudochirops > Pseudochirops cupreus. The sequence continues at coordinate 301,128,229 of CM053580.1, forward strand.
GTCAATCTGTCCACTCAAGGAGAAGAAGAATTTCTTGATTTTTTTGTTTGTATGGTGAAAAGATGCTAGAGAATAAAAGAAAATGGTTTTGATTGAAAGAAAAAAACCCGAATTTAAACTATTTTGTCTCTAGTCCTTCTCACATAGAACTAGACCAGAGAATCATCAGTCAGCCAGGGTCCAATTGTAATCCCAGAGAGCTTATAGTAAGCTTCAGTTATTTTATTGAGATGTTCCTTTTTTGGGGGTGGAGGAGATTCAGTTACAAATGATGAATCAGTTGCTGGAATAAACTCTGGCCCACTAATAGACTGAAAATGCAGCACTCAGAATCCTACCAAATTCCTTCTGGAAAGTACAAACTGGAGGAAGATGTATTCAATCAGTTGCCATCCTTCACTTGCTTCCAGGTATCCCTTCTCACACATGCTCTGGATGAGGAGGAGAGTAGAAAGCCTCACCTAGAGTAATGGAGACATGTGCATAACTTAAGATGTTGGATGGAACAAAACTTAATTTCTTTTACTTTCCTGAGTCATTCCAATAAGGTGTTCTTCAAAAGTAATGCAAGTAATGAGAAAATGTGGCTAGCTGCTCCTTGAACATGACCCTCTATATCTCATCTCAGTCCCTTTTTGCTTGTCCAGGCAGGAGTAGGCAGCCTAAGAATGCTAGGCATAGAAAGAGGAGCCAGGATAGTATCTTATACCTTCCAATTTTTCCTTGGATCAGCTTTGCCTTTAAGGATTCAGTAGATTTTTCTTTGGTCCCAGATTCTCCCCAGGAACTCTCTTTGATCTTTATTCCATGAAACAAAACCTGGCTACTCACTATGCCTGAACACTGTGTAGAGTCAATGAAACAATAACTATTTATGGAGAACTATGATTATTTTAAAAGCAACCATATATGAGGAAGAAGCTAGTTACTAAACTCTCAGAAGAATTTTGGTGCATAGATAATCTGGGGGTTAGATGTACTACTTTCACCTAATGTGGACTAATATAAGGCCTATATTTTCTATAGTTGAGGCTTTCATCCATCATCTGAGACATCCTGTGCACAAAGCACTTTATTTTGTTTACAATAAGAACAAAGAATAAAAGTTTGTTCACTAAGTACAAAGGAGAAAACTTTAATGTCTCACTCTTAGAGATTTCTTCAGTATTTACTCCTATGCCAAATTCTGAACATGTGTTGGGAAAAGTAGGAGGCAATTTATTAACAATTGAAATGACTCAGTGACATGATTGATCCAAACGTATCCCACCGTGTTTCTTTCTTAGGTCTGTTTTTTCTATAGAATTTCAGTTTTGTAGAGTAGATTTTTATTTTTATTTTTATTAGAAAAAAGGTGAATTGGATTTGGGGCATTATGCTTCTGACACTGTTCTTTTTGTCATTCTCGTTCCTAGTTTAAAGTCTCATGACCATTTCATACATTCCTTTTTCTGACAGGCAAATGAAAGATCCTATTCAACCTCTTACTTTTATACTGTGATCATCCATGACAAGTTTGACTGTCCTTTCAATGATAGTAATATAATCCCTCAATTTGGGCTCTGAAAAACACAAAGACAGAGAGGCACGAGTAAGTAGAAGCCAAACTATTCTGAGACTCAAGAGAACTCCTCAGAGATTGGAAGATAATCATGGTCTCCTTTTCTAAAATCAAAAGTAATGTTTCTTACTGCTGTGTTCTCTAGTTTTATTTCCCCAACTTTTCACTTGTTTTGGTTGTTCTCTTTTGAACCCATTCCAAATTTCTCTTAATCCTTTAAAGCAGTGGTTCTCAATCTTCCTAATGCCATGACCCTTTAATACAGTTCCTCATGTTGTGGTGACCCCCAACCATAAAATCATTTTCGTTGCTACTTCATAACTGTAATTTTGCTGCTGTTATGAATCATAATGTAAATATCTGATATGCAGGATGTATTTAAATTGAACATAACCCACAGGTTGAGAACTGCTGCTAAAGTATGGTGTCATTGATGTATGTTAGTAGGTGCTGCTGGGCAATGTGACTGTTTCCTCATAGTGGTTAATTTTATTTTGTTAAGTTCCCATAACTATATGCTACAGTGATTTCAGATATATATGATTTGTGTGTAATTTGGCAGCAATAAATAGGCAGCAATTGGAAGAACTTTTAGCCCCTTGCCTTTTCAATGACTCTAAAGTCCAGCCCCAAATCAAACACAGTCCCCTAATGCTTTCTCATTCAGCTTTTTTTTTGGGGGGGGGGAGTTACTTTATAGACTGTACATGATTGGTTCATTTGAATATAATCTGGTTCTTATTCAATTTTTTAAACAATAACATTACTATCCCTGACTTTGCCTGGTATTGGCTGCTCCCCATTGTATTAAGTGCTTAAAGTTTTTTTTTCCTTCCTGTGTATGATTTCACCCTCTTCTGTTCTACCTATTTCCTAATGAATTTTGTCCTTCTGCATTTTTATCCTATACTCCAATGCATGATCAGCTTGTCAGGATAACTGACTCCCAATTATGACTCCAAGGCAAAATATAAATACTTTGTTTGACATTTAACATTCTTTGTCACCTGAGCCCTTCCTACATTTCCAGATTTCCCTTGATGTGGGCTCTTGGGAAGTCTCTCTGAGCCTCAGTATCATCATCTGTGAAACAGTGATGACAATACCTGCATTGCCTTCCTCCAAGGGCCATTACGAACATCCAAGAAGATACTATATGTAGAAGGGCTTTGAAAACAGTTATATAAAGTTATTTGATGACTTGTCTTCAGCAGCAGCTGTAGCAGTGGCCTCAACTTTTATTTATTTATTTTTTTCAGCTGGTGTATGCCAGTAGGGATATCAACAAACGACTGATGCTCAGACTTGTGAAAATCCACATCAGCTCTGAAAACTATTCTATACAAATATACATGCATCATACCAACTTGCAGAAGACCAGGTTGGATCTGGGTGGGGTGGGGGTGATTGGTAGGTGGTGGGTCACACTTGTTTTGAGGTGGGGCAGTAGCCAGTTCTGCAATCAAGTTTTGATGTAGGGATGGGGGATCAGGCGTCAGGATGAGGAGGATGCTAGGAAGAGGGTGGGAGAGAGGGATGGTTGCTCAAAAAAATAAAATAAGTCTTTATGGAGGAAAAGTAAAGCTCTCATTAGCTATACAAACCAACAATTTTCTATGAACATGATAGAAGAAAAAATGAAATGAAAATCTATGTTTTGAAGAACCCAAGAATCAGAAGCTCAATAACAATAGAGTCATGAAATGATAAAGGTAAGTCCTTGTCTTAATGGAGCAGAATATAAGGGAGCATGTTAGTGTTTGTGACAAGCTTCTGGATCTAAAGAAGCCTTTCAGATTTCATTTTCTTTTTACTTACCATCAGCATAGATGGCAGATCTTAAAAAGGAGAATGTTCCCAACTGGATGTTCTCATTGCCGATTCTCACTTGTTCCTCAAAAAATTCCAGCAGATCTGCTGTGTTGGAACGCACTGTAGGAGGAAAAGATTCTGGGGTCAGTGAGGACCCATATCAAATTATCCACACGAAGAAAACAGCAGACTACCAAAGCAAAATCCCAGATTGTGGCATTATGACGAGCAAAACTTAATGGAATCAGAATCGGAAGAGACCTCCAAAATAAAGGAATTCATCATTGAAAAGGACCTTACAGGTTACTGAGTTCACAGGATCATAGGTCAAAGGGCCCTTAGGACTAGCAACACACAGCCATTAAGTGTCCAAGGCAGAATTTGCTCTCAGGACTTTGACTCCTTCATTTTTCAGGAGGAGGAGGAAATAGGATGAGGGAGGTGCAGTGATAAGATTACAAAGGCAGTAAATGACGGCCCTGGGTTTCAAATAGAGGGCTCCTGATTGCACATGTCATAGCTGTTGCCTAACAGGACCCAAGGCAGAAATGAAAACATCTCCATCCACTGTCAATCCAGCCTCTGCTAGACAACTGCCAGAGTCTACGAGGCAGCCCATTATTCCACTTCAGGACAATGTAGTCATTAAGAGGCTTTGCCTTATGATCAGCCCATGTTTTCCTTCAGTGTCCTAGTTCTTCCATTCGAGGCTGTACAGAATAAGCATTATTCCTCCCTTAGTAATTTCTTCAGTGTCACAGAGTCATCAAGACCATGTTTGGTTTCTATTCCCACCTCCAGCTTCTGCTTGGTGGTATTCTGGTGGTTACAAAGATTACAATCAAAACTATCCTTTGCTCCCAGTGAGTGCTCCTTCATCCTTTCACTGACTGGCTGTTGGAAGAGCTAGAGAGGAAGGAAGGAATTTATTTTTATTATTCACTTCTCTTTCTGGACTGATACTGTCCAAGCACGACCCTCAGCCCCAGACAATATGGAAGCAGTCACCAGGGCTCCTTCATCCCACCTGTCAGAATCATTCATTGGTCAAAGATTTAAAGCAAAAGTTAAAAGTCATCAAGGTATCTATGAAGAAAAACAACTTACAATTCACTGGATTCTAATGGAGCCACTGGAGTGTTTTTAAGGTGACAAGTAAGCATGTGAGTTTTAAGGAAGGGTGTGGGGAGCTATGGTAAAAGTTGGATGGGTAGAGAGGCAGGATTCAATTCAACTCAATTTGAAGAGTATATTTCATACTTATATAGGCCCAGTCCTAATAGTTATGTGACCAGGGTTATCTACCCATCATAGTGTATCCTTATTGTGATGTTTTCTTTTCCATGATGCATAGAAAAACAACATGTAGTGTTCTATTGAGGCAATACCAACGTATTTAACTAATTTTTTGAGGGAGGTGCCTTGCTTGAGCCAGCACTTTCTCATCCCACAACTCTGCACTGGTTATCTTGTTTCCCACACTAGTCCCACAACCTCCTCTTTTAGTTATAGACAAGTTGTCTGATGCTTAGGGAAAACTCTGCTTGGAGGATGACTTAATAATTAGTGAAGACCCTGACTGGGACCTCAGTATCGTAAGAATGTCCAGCCTCACTGCTCATTCCCCACCTCCATACCTACTCCTTTAGGGATGGTGATAACCTATCAGAATTCATTCTTTAGTAATTAACATACTCCCACCCCATCATATCCTACCCATGCAAAGTGATTTTGAACCCCCATCTATCATTGTACAAATGCCATTCTATGCTCTGGCCCCACTGCCCACTCCCTTCTACCCTTCGCAATACAACTATCCCCCCATCCCAAACCCCATTCCAAATCTGCCTACCCCTTCCACTATGCTCTCTGGAATACTTGCCTTATAAGTAACAACTTGTTTCTCTCTTAAAACGTTCACTTACCTCTTCCCTCTTCTTGTACTCATTGAGACCTAATTCTCTTTGGATAACACAGTTTGCCTGCCTATTCTTTTCAGGACTGACTGCACTCATACTCTTTTTCATGTGTGCAATGGATCCCATTCCACCCTGTCTTTCCTAACAGATTTCTTAGAATCAAACAAATATCCTTAGATTTCAGGAAAAGAAATTTCAGAAAAGTTCAGAGAAGTAAGAGGCATAATTTCATGGCTTCAGATTCTAAAAAGAAAACTGGATGAAGAGGGTTGAGTGGTCCTCTGAAACAAAATTCTCCTAATGTGACTGCTATCTACAGCAATGAGGGAGAAAAGGAAGGAAAAACTACAAGACATGAGGTTTCAAAAGGAGGCCACCAACGTACTCATATTTTTAAACCAAAGACAAATTCAAAAGAGAAGGATAGGCTTGTAAAAAGGGTTTTTAGAAGACTAATGCTTAGAATAAGCTGAGGCCTGAAAAAAAATGTCAAAAGAAACAACAAGGACTTTTAATTTATTTTCAGAGCAAGAAGAACAAAGAAAAGATAGCCCAATTACTTGAGGCAGGTAGTGTAATGTTTGGCATAGACAAAGTACTATTTTGTTTCTGTTTTCTCTATTGAGAAGACTGACCTTCAATTTGAAAAGGGTGGACACAAACATGGTTAAGAAGAAATTAAATCCCTGAAGACAAATGATGGCAATAATTATATTTGTGCTTACCTTTTATTTCATTGATGTAGGTAACTCCCAAGGAGACTCATTCTACCCATAAAGATCTAGACGTTCCCATTGAGGTACAATCTTAAGAGAGCATCCTGGGATGTTGAGAAGTTAAGTATCTCATCTGGGGTCACACAGCCTCTATGTGTCAGAGGTAAGATTTAAACCCAGGACTTCTGAACATTGAGGCTGGCGCCCAACTCTCTACACAACACTGCCTTACCAAGAAATGATAGCCCCATGTAAGAACATAATTTGCAGATATAATAGCTAAATTGTTCTCTATAATCATTGAGGAATTTTGAAAAGTATAAGAGGTGTTAGAGATGAACAAATATCTCAATTATGTGAAAATTGAAAAAATACAGAATAGACCAATGCGTTTGACATAAACACCTAGAAATATTCCATAATAGATCATAGAATGGATTATTTGCAGGGACTCAGAAGGGGGGGAAGTAAACACTGAGAACTAAATGGGGTCACAAAAAAGTCACAGCAAATTGATCTCAACCGTTTATTCATTCATTTACTAGTTTGTTTATTTGTTTTTGTTTAGAGATAGCAGACTGGAAGATGGGAAGATTATCACTGATAAAACATCCCTGGATTTCAGCAAGGCATTTGACAAATTATTTTCTTATATGTTTGTGTAGAAGATGAAGAAATGTAAACTAGATGATGGTACATGTGAGTGTACTTGTACTTTGTTGAATAACCATCCAACTGTACTCAGACTGTAGCTTTAATGCATTAATACCAACCTGGGGGGACATCTCTAGTGGCATACTTCAGGCTCTGTCCTTTATTCTATCCTGCTCATCATTTTTTATCAATGATTTAGGGGAAGATGTGACATGCTTATCAAATTTGCATATGACACAAAGCTGAGAGAGATAGCTAATTAAGTGGAATTCAGAATCAGGATCCCAAAAGACTTCAACAGGCTGAAACAGTGTGTCAAATCTAATAAGATGAAATTTAATAGAGAAGACATAAAATCCTACACATCATTTTAGAAGACACTGCACAGGACAGGATGACCTGGTTTAAAGCCAGTTCATGTGTGCAAAGTCTTAGGGATTTGATCTGATTGAAAGCTCAATATCAGTCAAAAGTGTAATATGGCTGTCAAAAATGCTAATGCAACCTTAGGCTACATTAATAGAATGATAATGTCCAAAACAGAGGAGGCTATGGTTCTGTAGTACTCTCCACTAATCAGATCACATTTGGAATATTGTGTTCATTCAGTTCTGAGAGCCACATTTCAAAGTAGATGTTAACTAACTGGAAAACATTCAGAGGAAGCCAGCCATGATGATAAAGGGACTCAAAGCCATGTTAGAGGAAGAGAGGTTGACAAAGCTGGGAGGTATTTATTGTGGAGAAGGACAAACATAGAACACAATTGCTGCCCTTTAATGTTTAATAGATAGGCTGTCTAATGGAAGAAGGACTAACTTTTTCTGTATGGTTTCAGAGAAAAGGACAAGTCAGTGAACGGAGGTTATAGGGAGGAAGATTTATGGTACACATGAGGAAAAAACTTCCTAGTATCTAAAGATCTTAAAAAAAAAAGAATGAATAATTTCATAAAGTAGTGAGTTGTTGTTTTTCCTTCATTCTTGAAGAAGACTGTGACACCAGGGAGGTGATGCCATGCCATGCAAGTAGATTGAATTTAAGTGGGGGAGGGCTATGCAAAGTCATCTGCCTCACTTTCTCCTCTGGAGATGTCTGGGTCCAGTGGCAAGACATAGATCAGGATGACTGGAGATGGCCTTGGATGCAGTGGGAGACCTTGCCCTTTTTAAACTTAACAGGTCTCAGTTTGACTGAGGCAATGCCCATTCAGTAATTTGGTGTAGGTAAGAAATGAGGCAGGGGATAGCCTCTTTTACCTAATAAAAAAATGTCAATCAGGAAGGGAGAGACCCTCAGGAGCAATGACTGCCATGTTACGGAAAGTATTTAAATGAATGTCGGATGGCCATTTTTCAATTATATTATAGATAAGATTCTTTTATGAAGTAGAGAGTTGGATCACATGACTTCTAATATTCTTTCCTTTTGAGGGCTTGTAATAGTCCCTACAGAGAATCAGAAACATGGTATGAGAGATGTTCCTAGTTCTTCAAGGATGTTACATTATTAATTCATTGGGAAAATAGGCAATATCTAAGTCAGATAAGAAGATAATTATGCCATTCAATGGTAAAACAGAAGATAGGATCCTACTGGAATTCAAAGAAGGAACAGTGTGTGTACCAAAGTAGCTGGAGTCTTGTTTTGACCAAGAGGGAACACGTTTGAAGTAGTAGAATTTCAAAAACTAGAAAAGAGAGGGCAGGACATTTACTTGGGGGTTGGGGATGGGACAGTATGACAAAAGTGAAGTAGTGGAACAAATGGGCCATGTTCAAGGAAAGTGAAGTGACTGATTTATCTGGAATGGAAGTTGCATCTTGATGATAATGGGAGTTAGGACTGAATAGGAAAGGATGGGCAGTTTAGACAAAGAGGTAAACTTCAATTTTCAGTTATCAGATTAGGTGTGCGATTCACAATTTAAACAGAGCTATAGAAGGGTATACATGCATAGTGTTGCTTCTGGGAGCTATTTCCATCCCCTGAAACTCAGCACTCAGAGTTTTTCAGGTTGGATCCCCCTGAGGGTTGACTGTGGGTTCAGAGGGTGGTTACTGCTTCTGGTTCATGGGTTCTCTCTGGATCTAAACTCTTGAAACTATAGCTCACAAGCACCGATCAGTGTGCTGAACTTTATTAGTCAGCCACTAGATACAATTAGTTCAAAGTAAAGACCTTTCCTAAGATGCTCTCACATATGTGCATGATGTTACTGGGAAAAGTGGGAATATAAATTACCCTGGTAGTTAGACACAAATGTAGGGAATACATATGCTTAAAGCAAGTCATCCCTCTGTCATTTCAGCAACCCAAAATCTTTTTATTTCTCATGTTTTACATAGTTGGTTCTCTTTCCTGCTGCCAGGAATCAACACTCTTTGGAGCTTTTTTCGCTCTGTCTGTCTGCTGCTGGATTCAGTGACTCCCATTAGATGACTAGTTTTTTTGCAAGACACCACAACTGATGGGTTGGGGGAAGAGGAGAAAAGAGTGCTCCCCTCCTGCTGCTGCCTTCTGATAGACACACAAAGATAGAACTTCATGAAGCTACTTCTTCCTTCAATTTCCTTGACTGCCTCTAAGGATGGCAAGTTTGGTAGTTTTCAGGCAAAGTATATGAACCAAGAGCTTTCCTAAGAAGCAATTGAAGCTATTTCATGCATATCACATTAGCAAAGTTGAAAAAAAAGGAAAATGATAAATGTTAGAAGGATAGCAACATTAATTCACTGTAGGTGAAGCTATGCATTTGGTCCAGACATTTATTCTGGAAAGCAATTTTGAACTATATTTAAGAAATTACAAAATGGCGCATACCGTTTGACTTAGAGATGAGGCTTCTAGGCTTGTGCCCTAATGTAAAGGGAAGAGGAAAAGAAACTGTATTTGTACAAAAACATGTATTCCAGCTCTTTTTGTGGTGATGAAGAACTGGAAACTAAGGGAGTCCATGTTAACTGGAGAATGGCTGAACAAATTATGGTGTATGACTATAATGGAAGAGAAATTGATAAGATATGTGCTTTGCAGAGTGAAGTAAACAGAACCAGGAGAACAATTTCTATAATAATTACATTTTAAAGAAAAAACAGCTTTGAAAGATTGAAGTACCTTGATCAACATAATGGCTTACAGGTGTGACCCATGATGAAACATGCTACCACCTCCTGACAGAGAGATTAGGGGTTCAAGATACACAATGTGACATATATTTTTTGGATGTGGCCAATTCAGGAGTTTGTTTCACTTAACTCTCTATATTTATATTCCTTTCTTTCTGTCCCTTCCCCTCCAATGTGGGGCAAGTGGAGGGAGAGAAATTAGATTTTTTTAATTAAAAAAAATTAAAAGGCTATTAAGGGTACAGAAATGCTTTTTGTTTGCCAACGGCAAGCTACTTTTCCAATTCATCAGAGAAATGCCTTTATACCTCATATAGAAAAACTAATAGGGCACTGAGAGATTTTTCCAATGACTTGGATGATAGCATGGATGGTGTGCTTACCAAGTACGCATATTACAAGAAATGAAAAAGAACTGTTAACATGCACAACAGAATTTGGATTAAAAAAACAACCTTAACTTGGAACAATGGGCTGATACAAATAATATGAAATGTAATTGGAATGAATGTAAGTTCCTGCACTTTTATCCAAAGAGTCATCTGTGGAAGAAGAGAATGTGGGAAGGATGCCTAGACAATAGTTACCATGTAAAAGATTTTATGGTTTTAGTTGATTGAAAACTTAGTATTGATCAACAATGTTGACTAATAGTGGCCAAAAATTCAAATAAAACCTTAGGTTGCATTATAGAAATGAGGGATTCAGAAAAAAAGGGAAGCAATAGTAGTTAGTATGCTTAGTGTTCAGTTCTTAGTGCTGCATTTTAGGAAAGATACTAACAAGTGTGAGACTATCCAATGAGGGAGTCTGAGATAATGAGATTATTATAATACAAATTAAATGAATTCTGTTTAGAGAAATGGTATTTGTTTAACCTGGTGAATAGAAAACTCCCGAGGATTGAGTTATTACCCAATATTTGAAGGGCTTCCATATGGAAGAGGCCTATATTTGTTTTATGTGGCCCCAAAGTACAGAAGCACAAACAATGGGTGGAAGTCACTGAGAAGCAGATTTCATATTAATGTAAGCAGAAATTTTATAACTGTTAGAACTGTTAAAATGTAGAATGGGCTGACTTGACAGGGAGTGAGCTCCACATAAAAGAAAAGCTTTCAGCAGAGATTAGATAAACACTTTTTCAGGGATATTATAGAAGGCCTCCTGTTGGATGTGTTCACCTCTCAGGGAGGTCAGGTTAGTTATGAAAGTCTGAAGCAACCACTGAATAAATGAGGAATTGCTTTGGAGAGAACTGTTGGCATCATGGAAGAATATAAGAAGGAATCCAAAGAGGGAAGGACAGTATTATGGGAAGTCAGTAATGTGCCTGTCAGTCTTTTCTTCATCACCATCAGTAAACATTTTTATTGAGGATGCACTGGGGTGGCATTTATACTGAGTGCTTGGCCCTCTGCTAGGTTTTCTGCTTCCTACCAGATATTCTTACCCAGAATGAGGAAACATTGCACAGCTTCATTTTCATTTTCCTTAACTTTAGACTCTGAGGTACCACAGATCTGTAGAATGGAGAGGAATAATTATGAAATGGAAGTGAAGGGGTTGGGGAAAGCAATACTGTTAGAGAAAGAAAGACACAAGTCTACTTCTTACCTGTTGGTGTAAGGCAGTAAAGATGGCCCTTTTTGTGCTCTTTGGAATGTAAACTTCATAAAGGTTGGCTGCAGCCAATAATTGTTTTAGACTCTGAAATAATAATGACTTATATTTACCCAGAACTTCTAAGTTTAAGGTGAAGGCTGCTCAGACAGGTTACCTGGCAGATATATGTGGAACAGCAATATAAGGTACGATGGTGTAATAATATCATTTTGGGGGGCACAGTGACACAGAACCCTCTTGGGCTACAGGGCTTGTGCCTGCTGCTTCTGGCTATTTCTGGAATATTTCTCCACCTTAGCAGCCTCACAGCGAGACCCCATAAGGAAGTCAAGCAAATTTGTTACCTAGCTTCACCTCTTTTTATGTTCATCTTAAATACATCTGTCAATTCTTTGGATCACTAAGATTTTTTTTTTTAAGCAAGAAGGGGTTTTAGAGAAATATAGTCCAATGTCTTCGTTTTACAGTTGAAATTGAAGCCTAGAGTGACTTGCCAAGGTCACACATTAAATGGTGGAGCCAGAACTGAGGTACAGGCTGTTTGCCTTCCAATCTAGTGCGATTTCTCCAAAATTGTACCACCCCAAGAATGCCACCCCTTACTCCTCAGTGTGGTCCATGAGTGGGTCTTAGAACTTGTTCCTTCAGTGACCAATTCCTGACCTACCTGAGTGACATAGAAATCTGTTTCAATATCCTTATATTGGTTTAAGAGCCAAGGCACATGGTGCAAAGCAAATTCCTGAAGGTCTTCCCGGTGAAACAGGAGGGCCACTGCTGGGCCATGAGCTTGGATGATTGCTTGCTTGATCTGCAAACATAGGCATAAGAAAGTTCTCTAATACTTAGTTATTCTGTTTCTCTAAAGGGACACAACTTTCTTTAGATCCTGCATAAGACTCCATGGGATCCAAAATTCAACCTCTATCATCCTTCCTTGGCATCCGTGACCAGGTGAAATCAGAGGTCATTCTCAGAAAAGAGTATGTTACTTTTAAAATAATGCTTAGGCTAGGTCCTTTATATAGTTGAAGATTGTGTAGAGGGGTTAGGAAAGGAAGAAAATGTCATAAACTCATAAACCCAAACTATATGTAAAATAATTTACAAATGAGTATTTTGAACATGATCTCTAGCTTTATATAAAATCAGAATTAAATAAATATTAAATTTAATATTAATAATAAACAATAATAATAAAATATTAAAAACAAAATTAAATAAAAATAAAACAAGACATTCCATTCCATTTTGAAAAGGTGTTTTTCTTCATGTCCCAAGGGAAAATAAAGCCTAAAGGAATGTTTTTGTTCATGTGTGAAAAGAGTTCAAGATGTCCTAATGAACTTATTTGATGACTTAAAGTTTGAAGAGACCACAATCCCACATGGATCCCCATTATTTCTCTTCTGAAAGGAGAAAAAGTATAGATGCTACTGTAACTAGATGACTTCACAGGATATAATTAAGCATTCTAGGAAGATATTATAGTGACTAAAAAACATTGAGCTCATATAGGGAGAGCAGTACATCCTGTCAAACCTGGCTTTAAATAACTTGGGTTTCCTTTAACTGATGTAATACTACCATTCACATCATTTCTTTGGCTAATGACAAAGACCAAATTACAGCAAATACCACAGCAGGAAAAACGAAGAAATCAGTGTACTTAATAAAGTCAACCCTTTAGCTTCTGAATGGAATGGAATGTTGGTAGATAGCATTATAGGAGAACAAGAAAGCTAGCTCACACCACAGAAAAGCAGGGTTAAAGCCACTGACAGCCCCTACTTACTTCATAAGTCGTGTTTGTTGTCCACTTGTCCATTATGAACCGAAATAGCATGTAGATTTTATCAGAGAGACGATTGGAGTTTATTTTAGGATAGGGAAATTCTTCCCAGTTGTTGATATATTTGAAAATGGCTTTACTGAAGTTCTCAAGGGCTTCATTTCAAAGAGAGAAGTGGAGACAAATCGGGAAAGATGAAAAAAGGTGAGTGCAGGGAGGAAGAGAACGAATCATAAATAAATCAATGTAACAAATGGCTTTAAAAAGTTCAAGGACTGAACAAGTAACATTGGGGCCACCAAACCTGCGTTCAGCACTGTCCTTATTTACTGCTAATGGTGCTCTCCAGCTATCAGCAAACATAAAAGACAATTCGTAACTAACACATGCATGTTCCCCCACAAACATAGATTTCCATGATACTTGGGAAAAGAAAAGTAAGGCACAGAATAGTAACTGTCCTGGCAGATTTTCATTCGTCCTGAAGCCAAATTCGTTTGACTCCTGTTTTCTTTGAGTTTTTGGTCACCTAAGCCAATGATTATTTTCATAACTCAATAATCGTGTTGTAGCACTAGCTATTCAGTGCAAAGTCACTTGCTTCTACCAAAATTCAATCTCATCTGGCCTTCATTATCTCCAGAAACTCATTTCATCTGCAAGATGCCCCTGTGTAATTCACACCTCCTCAGATCATTTCCTACCTCAGCGGTAGGACTTCATCAAAGGGCTCCAGGTGCCCTTCCTGCTCCCTCCTCCTTTTCTGTGTTGCTTTTCCTCCTTTGGATTGTAATCTCCCTGAGGGCAGGGACTGTTTTATGCTCTTTTTTTTTAATGTCCCCAGTTCTTAGTGCAATGGCTGCCAGACAGTGTGCTTAAAAAACATTGATTGATTGACTGTGACTCTAACTCACGTTAGGATCAGAGTTCACCCTGGAAAGTTTCTTGTATTAAAATCAGAAAATGTCCTTACAAATTCTCCTCTTGTATCATTTTTGCTATTCTAATGGCAATTAAATCTGGCTATTTGGCAAAAATAATTAACTTACACAGATACGATTTCACTCCTTTGTTTAGTTGTGGTCAAAAGTGACATTTCTGGATGCCTGAGTAGTATAAGTGAATCAGTATAAGGAGAGTCCTAGCTATCTTTGAGGATAGAAAAGGAAGTTAGTCATTCTCCAACTTTTCTGAAAATAAGACAGATAATGGGCTCAAATTTAGAAGAGTTTATGTGGTTTTTTGAGAGAGAGGTATTTCATGTCAGGATAGTGGTTTCTTGAGCATTAGCATGGATTCTGGAGAAAAAAAAGCCCAGTGATTCTCTCTTCCTCTAGAACTTTAATCATAAGATACGCATGTACCTGTCTGGAAAAGGGGAACAAATGAGATGATTTCTGGACATCGCAGCTCTATTTTTTTCCATAACCTTATGATACTTTTTTCCTCAGGTGAGACTGTGTGCTAATGACTAGTCAGTCGTTGCATTCTGAGTTAGATATGGAGTTTAGGCTAAATTCTGAAACCTACTTGACTCCTATAACTGTGAGAATAGAATGTTTTGTGGTCAAACGAAGGAACTAGGCGTGGTAGACAGTGTGAAAGATGAATAGTGCAAGAATATATTTTTCACTAAAAATAAATATAAACTTTTCCATTCCTGTTACTAAGAAAAAGAAAAAACCATGTAGCTTCTGGAATTTTATTAAATGAGAAGGAAGCTGAGGGAATACTCACCGATACAGAATGCTTTCTTCATCTTTTCCTCTTTGGCTAGCCTCACCATAGTTTGCATCGTGAGCAAGGTCATAGTCATGAATGGAATGCTCTCAGACACTGCAGAGAAGAGAACAAAGATATTACCTTTGTCCATTGGATGGTTCTTCACATTATTTTCCCTGGACTTGAGTATCCTATTAATATCATGAAGACGTTAGCAACATAGTTTCTGGTACAGGAGAAACTAGTGGAGAATGGATTGGAAGAGAGGGAGAAGAGTTTAACTGATGGACTCCCTTGATTCTCTACTTGGACTCTTCATGCCATGCTACAATTAGAAAATGAATTGGACCTTAGCTACATCTGGTACACCAGGTGTATACTTTGTGCAGATTCAAAAAAATCCTAAATTAGGGATTGAGACTTTGCAGATTAATATATGAAAGCTACTTCTTTGCCTCTCCTTGGGTGGCCTCCTCTTCATTCAATGAAGCAAGGATTGTTAGTTCATGTCTAATTAGTTCCATTGATGAGTGGGCCATGTTAATAAGGGTTAGGTTGTTAGCTTAATTGTGGGGTGAGGTAGTTAGCTTTGTTTTTTTCTAGGGTAGTAATGATAACTGGCATTGATAAAACACTTTGAAGTTCACAAAGTATTTGAGCCTCACAACAACTCTGTGAGGAAGTACTGTAGGTATTTTTATCCCCACATTACAGATGAGGAAGCTGAGGCTTGGGGAGACTAAGGGATTTGGTCAATGTCACCTAACCTGGGTGTTTCAGAGGCAATATCTGAACCCAGGCCTTTCAGACTTCAGGTTTAGTAGTATGCACTATGACATGCTAATTCTCCCAGGCCTGACCAGCTACTTTGCAAATACATGTAACTGAAACTTGACCAGATATAGAGAATCAATGAATCATTTCAGAAAATATAACCCTGATACTTGTGCAATGAAAATCTGCATACCTTATTGATGATGTATTAGGATCTCTATATTAGTGTCTTATTCTATAACGTGGAAGCAGATTTTTCTTTCTCCTTTTGCTATTCCCGCTAGGCGTATATGGAAAGGTACCTGAACCACTGGTAATTACTTTAGTTTGGGTTATTTCCTAGAGAAAGTATCATTTCCTGATATTTTGCCAACAACCAGATAGCAAGACTGACAGAAGAACTGTACCATGACTCGTCGCCAATTCAGCCAGGGCAAGGATGGTGAATTCATTGGGGAGCTCCAGAATCTTGAAGTGTCTTTGTACTTCATCCATCACAGAGTTGAAATCATGGTTCGCAAGAGACACTAAAACCTCTCCAGCTAACATTCTCATTTCTCTTGAGGCCTGTGAAATAACCATAATGATGGCTATGATGAAAGAGATAATATAATATATAGTTTCCCATTAACACTCTACAATTTACAGAAACTTTACATATTTTATCTGAGTGGATCCTTCCAACATCCTTAGGCGGTATGAGGACCACACTGACACAAACTTTACTCACGTCATTGCTCCTCATGTCCTTTGAGGCATGAAAAATCATTCTTTGAATAGCTGGGTTGTTCAGGTTGTCATTGTTCTGGATAATGGCAGCAAGACTACTGTAAATGTCTTCCTGTGAACACACAAGTATGAAAACAGAAACTAGTGTTGCAAAATCATAGTAATCAGATGATATTCAGAGCTAAGATGTTGATAACAATGCTTATTGATCTCTACCAGAAAGAATACTCTCAGATTTCTACATTGCTTCCTGATATACTCTTAGGAACGAGTAGCTTTTATTCATAGATTGAATATAAAAATGAGTTTAATATTTGTTGTTTAGTCATTTTTTTCAGTCATGTCTGACTCTCTGTGACCCCATTTGGGGTTTTCTTGGCAAAGATACTGGACTGGTTTGCCAATTCCTTTTCCAGTTCATTTAACAGATGAGAAAATTGAGACAAATAGGCTTAAGTGACTTGCTCAGGGTCACACAGCTAGAAAGTATTTGAGGCTAGATTTGAACTCGGGGAGATGAGTCTTCTTGCCTTCAAGCTTGGCACTCTATCCATTGTGCCACCTAGCTGCCCCTGAGTTTAGAATAGATAAGTTTTGAAAAACAGAATAAATTTTCACCTGGTTGCGATGGTTTAGGTCTGAGAAAGAGTTGGATCAATTCTCAGCCTCTTTAAAATTTTTAAGGGCCTAATTGTTCTCATTACTTGTTGTTGCTTATCCTTTGTTTTGAAGAAGACCAATGACATCACAGGGGAATTAAATTGAAGGGAAGAAGAGTCATGCAAAGTAGTCAGCCTCCATCTTCCAGAATCAAAGAAGTCCAAAGAGGAAAGTCAGGACAACTGATGATACTCTTTGAGATCTGACCAAGCTCTAAGCACTCTATGGCATCAGCTTCAGTGACCTTAATGGACCTTGAAACCAATTGTCACCACCTCCCATTCCACAGCAGGTCTTCACAACCCCCTAACTTTCCAAGGAGTTTGGGACCTGCTGGCTACACTAAACCAAGTCAAGAGTAACCTCATTCCTTATGGCCAGAGAGCAGCATGATAAGTACGTTAAATCTTTTAGGCCTCATCTGTATTGCAGAGCAAGAATAGAAGCATTGTTGCATATTAGTTTTGGATCTAGAGTCAGAGGGTTTGGGTTCCAATTCTGACTCTGCTACTTGAGTAACTGTGTGACCTTGCGCAGGTTACAAGATAGAAAAGATTCTCAGGAGCAGATGACCTTTGAATTCCCAGCTCTTAGATTCTGTGATCCTCTCTGGGCCTTGGTTTCCTCATCTGTAAACTATAGGGTCGGACTAGATTGACAGTGGTTCTCAACCTGAGGGTTATGTTCAATTTAAATACATTCGGCATATCAGATATTTACATCACAATTCAAAACAGTAGCAAAATTACAGTTATGAAGTAGCAACGAAAACAGTTTTATGGTTGGGGGTCACCACAACATGAGGAACTGTATTAAAGAGTCGCAGCATTAGGAAGGTTGAAAACCACTGGACTAGAATGTAAACTACCTGAGGATAAGGATTGTTTTAATATTTTCATTTGTGTCCCTAGGACATAGCACAGTGCTTAGCCTATTGTTGTTCAGCCACGTTTGACTCTTCCTGACCTCATTGTGTGTTTTCTTGGAAAAGATATTGGAGTGGTTTGCCATTTTACAGATGAGGAAACTGTGGCCAACAGGGTTAAGTAACTTGCCCAGGATCACGAGTAGTGTCTGAGGTCAGATTTGAACTTCGGTCCTCCCTGATTCCATACCAGAACTCTGTCCACTACACTATCTAGTGCACCTAGCCAGTAAGTGCTTAATAAATGTTTGTGGATTGATTGATAGATCTATAGATAATTCCAAAGTTCCATTATAGTTCTAAATCCTATGATCTTAAATGGCTTCCCAGTGGGCTGGTAGTGATCATGTTCCCTCTCTCCCAAACCCAAGACCCAACAGAGAACTTTAGACAACAAATATTTAGTGCTTAATAAATGTATTCTAGAGCTCAGTTGATGCCACCCAAAGAAACTAGCTTATTTTCAGAATGTGACTCAGGCACTAGTCATGTTGGGAAGTACTGAAAACATAAAAATGGCAAACTTTAGATGTCCTACAAAATAGAAACCAGATGAAAATCATTGTGATTTTTCAGCATTTTCCACAATAAATTCAATTTTATATTCAATCAATAGACATGAGCTTTTATCTTCTAAACATATGTCAACAATGTGGAAATATAACAGTCTCTTTGATAGAGAAAAGTTAATAAATTTAAATTAAGACTGAAATGATATGTAAACGAGTTAGAAAAGCCGCTATAATGAGGACTACTCGTCCAGGAGAGAGATTTGAAGGAACAGAACAGAAGTTTGGGATATTATACCATGTGGCCAAAGGGATTTTTCCACTTTTATTAAACAAGGATGGGACTGATAAAGTTAAACTTTTATATTCCTGAGAGAACTCTTTTTAATTGACCTGAGGTCCGAATAGGCCTACTAATTTAGGTATTAATTCAATTTAATTATATTCAACGAACACATAAAGTGTCTGTGAGGAAGCAGTTACTGTGTTAGGTCCTAGGGATAAGAGTGAAAACAAAACAGAATCTGCCTCATGCTTATGTTCTTCTTAATTTTCAATTAAGAAATAAGACTAGTTAATGAGATTATAACATGATATCAATGAATGTGAATAACCATAGACAAGCTGACACATGCTCTTTGCAGCAATGTTAATGCTAAGTTTTTGTTTATTAAACTTTCTTTGAGAGACAAGTTTGGTTGAAAAGGCTGCAACAAGTTTACTAAGGGTTACATTTCTCAGACATCTTTCAAGCTAGGATGGCCTGGGATTGTTTGCAGATGTGGTTACTGCTTTGAAGCAGTTCTCTTGGTTTTATTCTCATCCTCAAGTTGTTCAGTTTTCCTGGGGGTGTAAAGAAGATGTGTTGAAGTAACAATGAACAGATACTATTGATTGTACTTTCAGTACGAGGGCTGCTGGGAAAAGACCACAGAGCTATGGTCACTTTCACTATACCCATCCCTACTCGGAGAATCACTTTTCTTTCTACTCTGTCCCTCCACCCCACCTCCTGCCTTATTTATTCAAGGTACACTTGCGAAATAAGCAAAGTCCATCTTTGTGGAAAAGTCTATTTTTCCCATTCAGGGGTATTTAACATTTAATAGGGATGCTTCCTCCATAAAATCATACTGATTCCTAAAAATGTGGAGGTGAGTTGGAATCAATGAAGACTATTCTAGTGATGTTAAAGCTCTGGCTGGGTCCACCACATCAGAAAGGTTTCCAGTGCTGTCCTAATGCCACATTGAGTCTGAAGTCTGAGGATCAACCTGGCTAAAGGCAAAAAGGCAAAAAGATAGGTAGGCCACTGAATGGTGAATTTTTCAACTATGACAAACCATAGAAAAAAGTAGAGAATGTCTTAGTCTCATGTGCCTCCCTTATGCTTCTGTAATAAAAATGGAGCTGCGAAAAGGGGGCAGAGTGTGTTAAGAATGACACACTAAAATTTTTTTTTTATTTATTTAGGATTTTATTTTTTCCCCATTACATGTAAAAACAATTTTAACATTCATTTTTAAAATTTTGAGTTCCAAATTCTCTCCCTTCCTCCTTCCTCCTCTTAATTCCCTCCCCTCAATTGAAAAGGCAAGCAATTTTATATAGGTTATACATATGTTGTCATGTAAAACATATCCATAAGTCATGTTGTGAAAGAAAACACAGACCAAAAGGAAAAAAAAACAAGCCTCAAGAAAAAGTAAAGTAAAAAATGTATACTTCAGTCTGCATTTGGGCACCCCCAGTTCTTTCTCTGGGGATGGATAGCATTTTTGATCATAAGTCCTTCAGAGTGGGAATGACACCCTAGTCCAGCTAGGTAGCACAGTGGATAGCATGCTGGGCCTGAAGTTAGGAAGACTCATTTTCCCAAGTTCAAATCTGATTTCAGACACTTACTAGCTATGTGTCCCTAAGCAAGTCATTTAACTGTTTGCCTCAGTTTCCTCATCTGTTAAATGAGCCAGAGAAGGAAATGTTTATTTATTTATTTTAAAAAAATTTAATTAACTTTTTGTGTCCATTTTTAGTTTTCATCATTAATTTCCACAAGATTGCGAGTTAAAAATTTTCTCCCTGTCTTTCCCCTACCCACCACCCCAAAACAGTGATCCCATTGTATAACCCCTCTCCTAACCTGCTCTCTCCTGTATCCTCCCCCATCCCCTCTTTGACTTTCTGGTAGGGCAAGATGGATCTCCATACCTCAGTGCCTGTATATCTTATTTTCCAGTTGCATGTAAATTAATAATGATAATAATAATAATAATAATAATTTTTTTTTAACATTTGATTTTAAAACTTTGACTTCCAGGTTCTTTCCCTTCCTCCCTCATTACCCATCCTTACTGGGAAGATAAGCAATTCAATATAGGTTGTACATGTGTAGTTATGCAAAACATTTCCATAGTGGATATATTGTGAAAAACTGACTATATTTCCCTCCATCCTATCCTCCCCGCACTGGTTCTATTCTCTACTTTGTCTCTGTGGTTTTACAAAAGTGTGTGCTCCTAACTACCCTCCCCCCCAACCTGCCCTTTCCTCCATCATCTCCCTTCTCATTCCCTTCCTCCCTACTCTCCTGTGGGGCAAGATACCCAATTCAGAGTGTATGTCATTCCCTCTCTGTGCCAAATTCAATGAGTGTTAAGTTGACCCATTCCCTTTTGCCTTCTTGTTCTTCCTCTCCATTGTAATAGTTATCCTTTGCCTCTTCTATATGAAATAATTTACCCCATTCTGTCTCTCCCTGTCTCCTCTCATTATATTGCTCTCTCAGCCCTCAATTTCAACTTTTAAATATCATCCCTTCCTATTCAATTGATCCTGTGCCCTCTGTCTATGTATACCTGTACACATATATACACTCATATATGTATTCATATGCATATATACCCTCCTATATAGACATATATATATGTATACATACACACACACACACACACACATATATACATTTATATTTTCTTCAACTATCCTCATACTGAGAAAAGATTGATAAGTTACAATTATCGTTTTTCTATGTAGGCATGTAAATAGTTCGACTTTGATAAGTTCCTTATGATTTCTTTTCCCTGTTTACCTTCTCATGCTTCTCTTGCTTCTCATATTTGAATGTCAAATTTTCTATTCAACTCTGGTTTTTTCATCAAGAATGCTTGAAAGTCCTCTATTTCATTGAATGAACATATTTCTTCCTGAAACATTATACTCAGTTTTGCTGGGAAGGTGATTCTTGGTTTCAATCCTAGCTCCTTTGACCTCTGGAATATCATATTTCAAGCCCTTTGATCCCTTAACGTAGAAGCTGCTAGATTCTGTTTTATCCTGATTGTATTTCTACAATATTCAAATTGTTTCTTCTTGGCTGCTTATAATATTTTCTCCTTGGTCTGAAAACTCTGGAACCTGGCCATAATAGGAGTTTTCTTTTTGGAATCTTTTTCAAGAAGTGATTGGTGAATTCTCTCAATTCTATTTTGCCCTCTGGTTCTAAAATATCAGGGCAATTTTCCTTGAGAATTTCTTGAAGGATGATTTCTAGGTTCTTTTTTCGATCATGGCTTTCAGGTAGTCCACTAATTTTTAAAGTGTCTCTCCTGGATGATTTTCCATGTCAGTGGTTTTTCCAATGAGATATTTTACATTGCCTTCTATTTTTTCATTTGTTTGGATCTATTTAATAGTATCTTGATTTCTTATAAAGTCATTCACCTCCATTTGCTCCAATCTAATTCTGAAGGAATTATTCTCTTCAGGGAGCTTTTGAAATTCTTTTTTCCATCTGGCAAATTCAACTTTTTAAGACATTATTCTCATTGGCTTTTTGGGCCTCTTTTGCCATTTGAGTTAGTCTGTTTTTTAAGGTGTTATTTTCTTCAGTCAGGTTGTTGACTCTCTTTTCATAATTTTTTTGCATCATTCTCAATTCTCTTCCCAATTTTTCTCCCACTTCTCTTACCTGATTTTCAAAATCCTTCTTGAACTCCTCCATGGCCTCTAACCAGTTTATATTTTTCTTGGAAGCTTTTGGTAGAGGTGTTCTGACTTCATTGTCTTCCTTCTTTTCCATACTTTGATCCTTTTTGTCCCCAAAAAAGGAATCTAAAGTTGGATTGCTGTGCTTGCTTCACTTCCTTTGCTTGTTCATATTGTCAGTCAGTTACTTGACTTTTGAGCTCTTTGCCACAGTAGAACTCTGCTTCCAGAGGGAAGAGCTTTGTCCAAAATCACTGAGGTTTTCACAGCAGCTGGAGCTATTAGGAGGGTGCCATCTCTACATCTTCCACCAGCTTTGGCTCACTGGTCACATATCTCTGGACCACCACTCAAGACTGAGATCCTGATCCAGGCAGGTTAAGGCAAGAGTGCTTAGGCTTTGGATGGTCACTTGGCCCCCCTATGATCTACAGGCTGGGAGCTCTGATGCAGCCACAAGGAGGTGGCTGCAGGGCCACACTTCTGCCACTTCTTGCTCTGGGGGCAGAGGCCAGATGGCACTCCATCCCCTACAGATCCAGGAGAGTTCCACTGACCTTTTACTTTGTCTTTGGCATATATGGGTTGATAATTCTGGAAACCACCACAGCTGCTGGTGATCCACTCTCCTGAATTCTCCAGCCTTGGCTGGTCCAGGCCACCCTGGGGCTAAAACTTTGAGTTCACGTGGGCTCAGCTCCCAGGAGGCTGAAATGAACCCTTCCTATCAGCCTGCCAGGCTGCCTTCAGTGGGGAATTTGGTTTTCTCTGTTACTTTGTGGGTTCTGTAGCTCTAAAATTTGTTTAGAGTCATATTTTATAGGTATTTGAGGTGGTTATGGGGGAGTTTTCCTGCTTCTACTTGGAGAAGGTAATGGTAAGCCACTTCAATATTTTGCCAAGAAAACCCTAACTGGGATCATAAAGAGTCAGACATGACTGAAAACAGCTCAACAACAATAAATAAACATTAACTTCATTGTTGATATTCAAAATTTCATTGTTAGTATTCAAAATTTGAGATCTTTCTCCAATGACCAACTGACATACTATTTGAAGAATTAACTGCTTCACTGTTGACCTTATTCTGATAAACAAAATCAGAAGATAAAAGATGTAGCCAAAGTAAGAAATATAACAGACAGCTTTTCCTTATATAGATAAAAAAAAACAGAATTGATAAATTTGCTCTTATCATGCACCCAAATACATTAAGAAATATGATTTCATGGTATACTAGATCCCCTTGTCTTACAGTGCTCAAGGTAAGCATAAGCAAGAAACCCACCTTCAAGAGAATTAAAGTTTCTGTGCTACCACCTTTGTTAGAGGTAGACAATTCTATCAATCATCTGATAAGATCCTTTCAACCAAGTCAAAATATAATGATACTCAGAGTGAAAGTAAGAATAGGGTAGGATAATGAAAAGTATATTGGAAAATATGGTTTGGTCTTAAGAAAAGAAAGTAAACAAAGACTTGTAGAGAACCCAGAAGTTTCAAGCCCATGTATCACTGTTACTTTCTTTAAGAAAAATATCAGGTGGGGTGGCAAGGTGGCACAATGAATGGAGCACCAGCCCTGGAATCAGGAGGACCTGAGTTCAAATCGGACTCAGGCACTTAACACTCATTAGCCATGTGACCTTGGGCAAGTAACTTGACCCCAGTTGCCTTGCCTTACCCCTCCACCCCAAAAAGAAAAATATCAGGTGATAGAGATGGGAAGCCACAAACAATAACTCAAAAAATGGAAGTGACTATATCTTAATGGATGAAATGCTATTAGTTTCTGGTGTGGGAATTGTGTCAGTACTAGTTGTAGTCAAATCATCAATTAGACTAAAAATAAATATCACTATCAAATTAGAAGTGTAAAAATAGGAAGGAGATAGTTTGTAGAATTACAATTTAAACTTAAAATAAATATTAAATACAATGGAAATGGCAAAAAGGCAAAGATAATTATTGGGATTTCTCCACTACTTGGATGGGCTTAACAAATGTAAAACAGTTTCCACAAAAGGGAGTCAGAGTAGCCCAGAAACCACCTTAGTCAGCAAACACTCTCATTGCTAAATAGAGAGATATAGAACCCAGCCAAAATGGAAATACTGTAGCTCAGCACTCCCAAAAACTACTTGAACAAAGATTTCAGATGAAGTACAGACCAAGTACACATGAAAAATCTAAGGAGTAACTTGTAACAAAGTAATTTGTGCTTTATAGCACAAATGTGTCTTTATAGCACAAAATCATAAAATTGAATCAGAGGCAAACGATCACAGTATGAACTATGGGAAAAGGGTAGACTGGGATCATGGAGCCAGAGGGAGCAGAAGAGAACCCAAAAAAGGGGATTGGGATCACAGATGACCAATGGTGTAGGGGCCTCAGTTTTAATCCAAGAATGGGACTCAGGAGAAATATAGCAGTCAAAGACAAAGCTAGTTTTGTATACAAACTTGTTTGTTAACCATTACTGAAAAGAATGGTGGAAGATTATAAGCAATATTGCTTCATAAAACAGTAAAAGTCAATGGTGGCAAAAACAAGCCATCAGAACCAGTTAAAACCATACTATTTCAAGAGAAGGATTCATAGATGAAACTATCAGAAGGACAAATAAATGAAAAATAGAACAGAGTTGTCACTGATCCTACGATGATATATTTTCATCATTAATGACAGTGGAATGCCTATATTTTGTCCTTAAAACATCAGAGAGAAAAGAACATAAGAAGATGATATGGGGAGAAATAGTTGTATCAAACCAAGTACACAGATGAAATCTATACTAGGGGCAACATAAATGGGAAATCTTTGAGGGTTCATTTTACATAATATCTTAGGGAGGTGAAGATACCAATGGAAGGGAACAAAACAGACTCTAAATCATTATTCCAAAAAGATGGCAAAGAGGACAGCCATAACTGTTGATTCATATTCCTAATCTCTCATTTTAATATAATATTCTTTATAAGAATGATCTACAAATGTATCTAGGATATTGGTGATAAAAATATGAGGAGGGAGATAGGCAGATATTTATAAATAATTCCCTATAGCAGATCACATGTTTATTGCCACACAAATGACTAAAAGGTATACAGAATACAAAAGTCCTCGCCTTATTTTTTAATTATCCTCATGCCCCCAAAGCATGTGACTTGGTAGAGCAACGTACAGTTCTAAAAGTTCTCCTCCAACACTGCTCAATGCTCATATTGAGAGCATGTAAAATTTTTAATAAATCCAACTACAAAAATTATTCCGTTCGATAACCTTCTAGTTATTGAAGCATAATCCAGGCAGACATATGATTGCCAGGGCTTTCACCATTGCCACAAAGGACATCTGAATGTTGAGGTCTTCCAGATGATCCTTTTTTGTGGACAGCATTGTGATAATTGTTATGAAGCCCCCAAACATGATAGGGCCTCCTTGATGAGATCTGTGATTTTTCAGAAGAGATCAGCATAGCAAGTCGAATAAGAAAAATCAAATGTGTGAAAACTCCTATTGTTGAGACTATGGCATGCAATTGAATGGTCAGTAGGTTAAGTTAGTCCATCTGTAGCATATGTGCCTCAACCAGACTCTGAAGATGAATAGGAAGCTGGTTTCCAAAATGAATAAGATTAAGAGAGAAGCCTGCAGACTCTAAATTGTACAGTGTTTTAAATGATCTCCAGTTGCTCCTCATTATAGAAACCTATCTTTTAGACAAAAATATTCTTCTTACCATACTGTATAGTTGTGCATCTTGTAATACCACTAGCTCAGAAGAAGCAAAGTTGTAGGTTACTCAAAGAACAATGGAGAAATAAATTGCATAGTGAATGTAAGGAGGCTAGAACATTTTTGACACTTTTTACACAAGTAGCTGATCCTTGGGATTTCGGGGTTGCGGAGTTCTGTTCTACAACTTAGAGCCTTAGTTTCCTGGAGGCCTGGAATATTATATGACATTTCCAGGATCACATAGCCAGGAGGTGTCAGAGGGTAGATGTGAACCTGGGTCACCCTGACTCATAGGTCAAGTTTCTCCAGTGATGCCTCTGTCATAAGAGACAACATCCAGGGCTAGGAAGAGAAGGGGGCCTACGAGAGTCAGCAAAAAGAGGTGGACGGTCCAGGTGATACACTAGCATCTGTGAAATATAGAAAGAACTAGTAGAGCCAATATGTTGCTTAAATACTTTGCAGAGGACCTATGGCAGGACATGGTCCAGAGTCACCCAGGACAAGAGAACACAAAGGAGTTGTAAATCGTGCTAATGGAGGGAGGGAATGTTGACATCGAGGAACGAAATCATGACTACATTGAAGGATTGAAGAAGGGACTCACGGAACCTGGACTGATGTGAAGACCCGAAAGAATGAATGTCTAGTGGTCAGATTTACAACAAGTCCATTCATGAAGATGCTCTGGGACCTTCCCAGGAGCCTCTTAAATTACAAAATTTAAGAGGCTTCCTATTTGACTTATTTTTAAGGTTTGCTTATTCTCCCCCTTTCTGCCATAAACAGCTTCACAGAAAGTCTTAATTTTATTAGATGTTTATAATTTCAATCATCACAGAATATAGTTCTCACATTCTTCAGTGTCTCAATAGTTCTCATACTTCCATGCCTCAAAAGATATATGATTCCTTCAATATGGATACTTTTTTCTTTTAAGAAGACAAAAGCTTCTCTATTAATAGTTCCATGAGTTGCAGTTAAAAATAAAATAAACAAAATAACCACCATCTGATGGGCAGGTTTTTTTTTTTTGCTGGCGAGCCTGTATCTAAATTTAGCCACTGCCAGTTGCATATTCAATCTTTTCCACCTTGGTTAAGACATACTAGAGCTTATGTTCCACTGATCTCACTTTTGACAACCCAAGAGCACCTCAGAGTATGAATTTAATGGTTTGAAATAGGACATCAAATAATGGCACTGAAAAGGATGCCCTTTGTACTAATTCTGAAGAGAACTGGATTCTGTGATTGTTAAAATATCATTAAATGCAATCATTTCAATATAATTAAAATTTCTATGAAAGTTGTTATTTCATGGAAAAGATAGTACCATGTGAAGTATAACTAATCTGGAGATAAATGGAAGTTGGAAAGAAATTACAGTGCCTAGGCAAAAAAAGGAATGGTGTGAAATTCTATAACAGATCTGAAAACTGTGAACGAGGATGTATTTCTCTGTAAATTTCCATTCCTTTATCTGTAAAATGAAGGTTTCCTTTTCTTTTTCTTTCTCTTTCTTTCTTTCTTTCTTTCTTTCTTTCTTTCTTTCTTTCTTTCTTTTTCTTTCTTTCTTTCTTTCTTTCTTTTTCTTTCTTTCTTTCTTTCTTTCTTTCTTTCTTTCTTTCTTTCTTTCTTTCTTTCTTTCTTTCTGTTTACCAATTAATCTCTAAAGTC
>CM053580.1:301156265-301219081 GCA_028627135.1 Pseudochirops cupreus
TCTCTGGAAATTTCTGCAATGCAACGAAAAGGAGACACTGAACTCTGCTGAAATGTCCCTGGGATAATCATTAAGAAGTTTTTATTTAACTTTGGCAAACATTTTGACAAATGTTTATTAAGCTTACGATTTGTGTGAGGGGTATACCAGGAAAAAAAGTTATGACATAGGCATTGCCTTCAAAGAGCTCACAAGATAATCAAGAGGATACATGTTGGTGTAGACCTGTGATTTCATCAGTACAGGGAACTCTTGGTTCTGAAGTTCCCTTTAACAATTCAGATCAGAAGCACATCGCCAAGGGTGGTCTTGGGGGCATTACCTAGGGAACTGAAAATTTAAATGGTTTGCCCATAGTCTCACAGTTGATGTGTTCCAGAGACAAGACTTGAACCAAGCCTTCTGATGTCAAGAACTGCTCTTGATCTATTATGTCATGAGGCCAAATGGGGGATATGCAGTTCATAAGTCAAGGTATCCAGGATGAGAACAGAAAAGGTACAGACAGCCACGTGGCACAGGGGATAGAAACACTAGCCCTGGAGAAAGGGGGACCTGAGTCCAAATCCAGATATCTCAGACTCTTACTAGCTGTGTGACCCTGGGCAAGTTACTTAACCCTGATTGCCTCAAAAAACAAAACAAAACAAAACAAAACACCGAATAGATAAGGTTGAATAGATAAAGTGTTCAATTTCTACCCATTGATCAGATAAGTGGCTATTCATTTCTCCTTATTCCTACATGCAAAAGGCACTAAATCTGACATCCCATAGGAGATTTCCTTCTCTCATCCATAACTTTATCCCTGACTGACTACTTTAGTACTACTTTAGTCATCGTTATCTTTAGGAAAAATGAGTAAAATTATCTCTGGTAATCTCTCACCTCCATCTTTTAATATCATTCCTTTATCATCTCCTCCCCATTCTCAACTTCTGCCCAGGTACCTCCTCCTCATCTTGTTCCCATAGCATCTTGCTCTCAGTAGGCTATCGACCAAACAGCATTGATATTAGTAGATAATAGCTTAATGTATCAACTCTCTCTGGATAATACAGCATTAGTAAGATACTTTGGAAGATTATATAACCTTTAATGACCAGAGAAATAAATCTCTAGTGTTGGAATTTCAGGCACTGAGATGCCTGTTGGGAGAGGTATTTGGGGACAAGGAGCCCCTTCAAAGAAACTATCAGCATCAGACCACATAGGACTATTTCTAGCTAACTTTAAGGCCGGTCCTTATTGGTCTCAAAGAAGGTAGATTAATCAATGCGGACAACAAAATTTTGAATACATTTTTAAACTCAAACTTGAAATATAAAATTCATGACTGCCATTGCACAATGGTATTACTGGACCTCCTTGTATACAATGGCTATGTCCCTTTAGGTTGTGGATTAATCAAATCATAGATCAAGTTTTGTAGGGAAGCTCACTTTTTAAAGGAATCTAATCATTTGCTTTCTGGAAAGCAAAATCATCATTCCCTAATTTACTTGTTTTCTGAATCTATAATCTTCTATACAATATTGACTTCTTAAAGAGACATACACTTAGGCTTAGCAATTATGTAAATAATATAAAAGTAATCTTGTCAGTTGGAAATCATGCGGGGTTGTAGATGCTAATTAATGTATGAAAAGCAGAAGCACCATTTTCCTTACAACTTCAGTTTAAGTGTAAAGAAGTGGGATGTCTGGTGATGATTAAGGGCTGAAATTATGCTGAACCTCTACTCTGGTCATTCTTGGGGTTAAATTTTTAACAAAAGAGCTATTGATTAAATCTAGAGCTAGGCACTATTTTATGAATTAAAGAAGAAGTAGAGAATGGGTAGATCTTCCTCCCACCCCCCACACCCCAAGAAGCATGGAGGATCGAAGTTAGGAAGTGTATTTTTTGCTTAAAATCTAGTTTAATAGTTTTTTTTGTAAATCCACTGTCCCCAAAGTCTTACACACATCTCATTAAGAAGGAGCCTTTCCTTAGGAAGAAGAGATGTATTTCTATTTGGATAGAAATATAGGTTTATAGTTTTCATTTAGATTTAATTTCCACAGCTACTTAAACCAAGAATAAACTTCCTCAAGGTGGACCAGTGGTTTTTCTCAGATTCTCTTCTAACAACGTACTAGTCAGAAGGCTGTTTTCTCTTTCTGCACGCGATATACTTCAGGGAGGAGCAGGGTAGAAACTGACCCACTGATTTGGAACACTTATACTTATGCTGACAATATAATTTCTTTCTTCTTTCAAATCCGTCTCTGCCTGCTACTTGAAAACCTCCTGAACACTCCCTCCTTTATGTAGTTATCTCCAGTGTCGTCTTGAACAGTTAAAATCAGTCAGAAATTTTCCTTTAAAAAAAAATCAACCCCCTGATACTCTGGTGGGCTGCAGATGTTTAAAGGGGTACAAAGCCCCAAATAAAGCCTGAAGTATTTAAGACTGTGTACAAATCAACATTAGTCTAGGTGTGCTGGAGCAAAAGGAGGAAAGTTGTGTACTCAATCTCCCTTTAACACACAATCTATTAAAACATTTAAGGCTCAGAACCTTCTTTCCTCTCCTTAAACATGCCCCCCCGCCATTTCTCCCTCTCTCTGTCTCTCTCTCTCTGTCTCTGTCTCTCTCTCTCTCTCTGTCTCTCCCCCTTCCTCCCTCCCTCTCTCTTTCTCTCTCTTACACACACACACACACACACACACACACACACACACACACACACACACACAGCACACACACAAGAGCTGTGTCTCAGAAGATGAGGTTCCTCACCTCCAGCTTCCTCCATGATGCAGGCTATATCTGGTTGTTTCACTGTCCCCCTTTTACTTGAATCCAGAGGCAGCTTTTTTAAAACACAAATGATTAGGTTAAAGAATCAAAAAAAAAAGCAGGTTCACAAGTTTCTCACAAATTGCTCACGATATTTTCTAACAGTAAGCCCTGTCTCCACTTGGTTGACACTAAGGTCTGAGAGCCATTTGGGTTGTGGTTGCTGACGAAGATAATATTACTGGATGGTACCGCTAAGACATCTTGCTTCTGAGCTGCTGCTGACCAACAAAATGGCTGCATTTCACCTTGTGTTGTCCCTTTAGTGGAGACCACAGCATCCAGAGAAGATGATAGTAGTATAGAGAATGGGGCTCAGACCCAGGACATAGGATAAAGGAGCTCTTCTCCTTGAGCCTGGGTCCATTAATCAAATGAAAAGAGAGAGAGATTAGACACAATTTGGTTTGGGAATCATTTTCCGTGATTGTTTTTCCTGGCTTGAATGTTAGGGAAGCCTCTCTGGTGGTCTTGTAAGTTGTTCTACTTGGTGACTGTCCCACAATCTGCTCACGCTCAGTGGGAATAGAATTTCTAGGGAGGGCAGTTGAGAGGAATGTGTAACTGACAGCACAGTGGAAAGTTCATTCTGCAGACCTCTTGGTGACTCTTCCTTGGCCTTGTTTCTAATCTTACTATGATAACCCCTTAATACCTCAGCCTTTAACTCTAACTCTACTTTTAGCCTTTATTCTCAGTCAACCTCCTGGCTTCCTCATATTGTAGTCTTTTGGTCTTTGTCTTTTTCATTTTTTTGGCATTAGAGGTGGTTATAGCCACACTTCTGGACCCAACACTTGCTCATTCATAATTTCCTCTAGTGCTTGAGTTGCATGCTTTAGTGACAGGATTTGGGAGGGGTATTAGAGGGCCATCCACAGGACTGTATTGGAAAGAAGACTTGAGATAAGTTATGGGGGCCACTCTCATATGCAGCAATATCCTTGGGCCTCAATTGTCTCCAGAAGTTTTTCTGATGGACAAAGGGACAGTATACTTCTACTTAAATGTTGTAAACTGGTATTATGATAGTCAATTATATGATAACATCTAGTCTAGAAGATGACCAATGACAATAGATCAGATTCTCTCTCAGGGTCCCTGGGTCTAGTTCCTTATCCAGTGAAGAATTAAGGATTGGCCAGTTAACTAAAGTATTGTTGGAAAGCAACTTCCCTTAGTCTTCTCATACTTCTTTTCTATAGATAGGGATCCAATTGTGAAATGCATGTGTTAGGGAGTGTCTGGAAATAAATTTAGAGGACTCTGTACTGCTTACCTCCCTAAGGAGGTAGTAGAGTCTATCTATAATCCTTCCCAAAAAATTTCGGGCTTCTTAATCAATGTCATGTCTGTAATTGGAATTAGTAAAAAGAAAGCTACCAATCTGTGTACTTGCTATGATCTATTTCATAGTAACTTTGGGAAGGCTGACAAATGGTTATTTTTGCCTGACTGTACATAGAGAGTTGATTTACTTTAGAGAGCTCAAGAGCAGCTAACTTATTTGGTTTAGAGCATCCTTACTTACACTGACTACTTCAGTTCATAAGTGGATTAACACTTCATCATTGTGAGAACCCCTTCTACTGGCACAGGTTGTGATCTATCCATACCTTCTCATTCAGTTTGATTCTTGACCATGTTCTTCTATAAATCCTCCACTGGAGGTTTACCCAAAGTGCTAGAAGGTCTTCTTTCTCAAGGTCTCTCAGCATTCCAGCCTGTGTACCAACCAGGTTTGTTTATCTCTTGCTTTTACTGTATGACTGGTCTGTCTCTTTTCTATGGCCCATCATGTCTACCTGAATGATGTCTTTTGGTGCCACTTTTTTTGTGTGCAAGTCACTATTTGTAATGTTACTGCATCTCAATTCTGTCTACCATATGGCTTTTTATTGACTATATTTAGAAAATAAAAGGGATGTGTTTAATAGCCTTGACAAATTATACATGAATTTAGATATAGTTACACTTAACAGCAAAATGTAACACGTTACAATGTAATATGAAATGAACATATGTAGCATTAATTTTGTTGTCGTCGTTGTTGCTAATTTATTAGAATAGAGCTAGGACCTATAATTTCACTGGTTAGGGAAGTCTTGATGAGGAATTTCTCTACCAATGTAGGGTGAAATTTATCTGCAACTTGGTCTTGGAGAGTTATGTAGACCACAAAGACATAAAATGGATAGAGAGGGTTAAATAGTCAATGGATATAGAAGCAGAATTTGAACACAGGTCTTCCTGGCTCTTGCCAATTCTCTATCCACTACACTACAATACCTTCTTTAAATTTTATAAATAGATAAATGAATGCATATTACATATAATTTATTTATCAAGACAACTAAATAATATATATTTTCAAAATATATTCATCCATTTCTTTTTCAAAATTTAATCCTACACATGAGTTCCCCCCACTCCCACCTTCAGAATTGTAAGTATTAGGAGCCTATCAAAGTTCCTTTTGGCCTTTTTGACACATTAATTTCTTAGTAGTTACCATGTTAATAGGCTAGAAGGATAAAGGTTTTATTTTTTCTTTGTTATAGTATGTGGCAAGTATCAAGTTCTAAGACTTAACAAAATGGAATATGCTCTTATAGATGAAGGATTACTTCTCAAAAGTTTTTAGTGAGGCAGATAGCTGCCTGAAAAAGAATACAGAGGGAATTTTCTTATTTCAGTATACAGTGCTAATGACATTATTAGTTCCTGGAGTTTTAATTTTCTTCATTTATATGGTTAAGAGACATCAGAATATTAAAAAAACAAAAATTTAAAAAAAAACAAACCACGACCAATGACTAGACATTTCCAAAAGCTTTCACCATGTATTTTACACATAACTTTAAAACCAGAGAATTGTTCAGATAGATTCACAAACTGACTTTTTTCCCCTAGAAATCTGCTCATGGACCTATTACATAAAAAACAGAAATGAAAAAATGTTAAGGAAATTTACAACTCAGTAAAACTTTAACCTGAATCCTCAAGTAGGAGAGATTCTTTTTCCCTTGTAGCTGCTTTTGAAGAAAAAGAAACATTTCACCCAGAGTTATGTGGATAGCACTTTTTTTTTCACTCTTTTCAAGGTCAGTATATGCCCTGAGCAGAGGATGTATTCTGCCTTAGCTCCATACCTTTAACCACAGCTCAGTGTGATCTACCTACAGGAAAGAGCAATGAAAACTTGTACTTAGCCATAGCCGTGCTGTCCTGCCTGGTCAGTTTGCTCTACTTTCCAAGGCAGAAAAGTGGACTAATGCCCTGGTGCATATTAAGAATGATATTCTAAGGAAGTTGAAAGAATAAAGGCTTTCTTCTGAAGTCACAGCTTACTCTAAAACCAAACATTTTAAAAAAGGTATGTATATATACATTCAAACAGTGCATATATATACCTTTATACCTGTATATACACATATACGCATGCATAGGTGTGCACATACAGGTTACTATTAGTTGCATTATATGTATGTGCATATATACATGTATATATACATATGTATGTATGTATATACACCAAAGGTATAATTAATTTAATTTTTCATTTATGAATTTAGATGCATTTGGAGCTTATAAGTTTAATAATTATATTGGTTTGTTGTCTATGGTTTCTTTTAGTGCAATGAAGTTTTCCTTGCTTATCTGATTTTTTTGGTCCTATCTTAAAAAAAAATTTAACAAAAGAAGTTGAAGAGAAGAGGAAGATGGGTTTTTGAAACTGAGTGGAAGAATTAGATAACTAGATAAAACAAAAGAAATTAATGTTAGATAAAAGTCCCAAGCCAGGGGAAAAAGATAAGAATGTGGAAAGGACGTGAATTTTTGTTTTTGCTTCGTCTGACTGCAACTTCTGCTTTTTTTGGATTCATTTGATGCACAATAGTTTTTTTTTCCATTCCCTCATTTTTATTCTATGCCTGTCTTTGCTTTTTGTATGTATTTCTTGTAAGCAACAGATTGTTAGGTTTTGTTTCTATATCCAATTTGCCATTTTTTTTTGTTATTGTTTCATTGGATTGTTTAATCCATTCACATTTAAAGGTATGAGTTAGGTTTATGTATTCCTCCATATGTCATTTTTTCCCTGAATTTAATTTTTTTGTTCCCTTTTCTGCAAAGGCAGTACTTTTTAAAAAAAAATTATTTTAGCTTAACTACTTTAAGGCAACCCTATACCTACCAGTTGCCTTCTTTTAACCCTCAAGCCCTCCCCATTTTGTTACCTTTCTCCCAGTTTTAACTAACTTGTGCATTTCTTTTTCTTTGTTTTATCTAGTTATTTAATTCTTCCCCTCCCTTTCCCCTTCTGTTGCAAAGTTAATGAAATCCCTTTCTTCTTTTCTCTTTGTTTGTTAGGTTTTAAAATTTTTCTGCTTCTTTTTCTAAAAAGGAAGGGAGGAAACAAGCATTTTTTGAAGCATCTACTATCAGCCAGGCACTCATAGTGAATGGAGAGTCTCCCAAAGCTCAGGACCCTGGTCTGAGCAGCCTGACTTGGTATACACCGAGTAGCTCTGCCCAAACCCTATACCCCCTGCCAAGATTCTGCTTCTGCCTTTGGATTACTCTCTCTGCAGGAAGTATTGCCATGTCTTCCCTTCAATAATAATATTTCTCCAAAAACAATGACAATTAAGTCCAGAAAACATAGACACAGTCTACATCTGTGGGACAGATGACATCTGCTAAGAGATGCGCTGGACATCAACCTGTACCTGTTAAGTGTGAGTTTTAGTTTCTTAGTTTCTTGGGGCCTTTGCATAGTCTTATCCCTAGAATATGTTCCCTTCTCATTTTTGTCTCTTTGAATCTCTAGCTTCCTTCAAGGCTCATCTCAGGTGCTATCTCCTATGAGAAACCTCTGCTGATGACCTACTTTAATTTAGTGCTTTCTCCCTTTTCAAATTATATTGTATTTGTGCATTTGTTTAAATATTCCATGTCTCCCAAGTAGCATGGAAGGTTCTTGAGGGAAATGACTTGTTGTTTTCTCCTGAGTGTCTAGCACAGTACCTTATAGGTGCTTAATAAATACTTGTTAAATTAAATGTGTATGGAAGCCAGCTATGCTCTTCAATTTGATCAGGGGAGTTTTCTAGCTATAACTAGCTTTGGACCATCCATATTCATATCATGATGTCATTAACCTGCTTATCATACAGGACTCTAGAGACAAGGGTTTTAAGCAGGGATGGGCTGGCAAATATTTAACAACCAGCTTGGGGGGGGGGGGATGTATATAGAATACATTTTAAGGTTAATTTGAATTATTAACATTTTCCCCATAATTTTTTAAAGTCTAGGTAATTAAAAGAATATTAAATCAAGCTGTGATTTGTAGTATTTGCTTATTTCCATCTGTAATGGTAATGGTAATTTGAAGATCTTCCCTGCCCCTTAATGAGCTTAAGGGAATTTGAAGATATTTCCTTCTTTGAAAACATACTCTACCCCCTAATAGGCTGAATGTAATCACATGGAGCCTGTGATGGAAGGAGTTTGCTGAAGGGTAGAGCAGAGCCCACAGGAAGCAGGGAGTTAGAGTTAGCTAGACTGGGAAGAGGAGAGCACACATCCCAGGGAGTCAGTCAGGCTTGTGAGTAAAAATATTGGTTTGTGGGAAGGCTAAAGGATGCTATGGCTCTTTGTGCTGTTATGGCTTATTAACTTCTTTGCTACTATGATGGAATTGGCTTACTGGTTTGGGAATTTGGTTTTCTGGTGTCTGAATAGATGTTTTTATTCTGTCTTCTATATGGAGAGTCTGTATATTTTGCAATCGAGCACCATGCAGGTATATTTATAGCGATTGTGAGAATTATGAATATTGCATTGGTGCTATACCATCAATCAAATGCTCACAATGAAAATTTAACAATAGGCTTTCAGAACCAGTTTGAGCTCCTGGTTTTCAGTTTGAGTGTCCCTAATTTCATTCTTCACTATATCTCTTCTATTTATTCATACAGGCTACCCCATACTTGAAATGCATTTCTTTTATGTCTTTCCCCATTGAGATCCTTCTCTTAATTTGAAGTCTAGCTCAATTGCCACTTTTTCCATCAGGATTTTTCCTTAGCTAAAAATAATCTTTTTTCCCCCCCAGATTTTCTTGGTCCACTTTCTATCACTCTGTTTTGCGCTTTTTACACTCTACTTGGTCTCATTCTCTTTTTTATTTGTACACATCATTATCCATCCCCCTTCTTAGTGTAATCTCTTAAAGAACAAGGACAAGAGGAGTATAAAAATGGGGTATATATAAATAAGAGGAAAAGGCTCAATAATGTAACTTTCCAAAAATCTTGCTCCTTGATTCTCCCATATAAGTCTCTCAGGACTGGTGAAATAATAATGAACTTAATTAAGAATATCCCAGCTGCTAGTACTCAGCAGGAACTGAGCAGGATACTGGGATTTTGCCATCAGTAAGGAGAAGAATTCCCTTAAAGTGAGAGGAGGTCAGTGATGACCGTGCTGACACGGCCTCAGAATTTATAGGGCTTAGACATCAAAGCCAATATCAGCCAGTCCTAATTTAGTACTCAGATGAAGAAACCAAGCCCCAGAGAAGGAGTGGCCTCTCCATGCCAGGGATGAGACCCAGGGCAGTTGATTACAAACCCACTGCTCATTCACTTCCTTAGAGCAGGCAGAAAACCAGGTTTAGATGTCTGTGATTCCTTAAGTCATAGACAATTCACATTGTCATTTATAGGGAACCTCACCACATGTTTTAGAATTACCAATCTAGGGAAACATTGACTGGGGAGGAAAAAAGAAACCAATAATACTATAGTGTTCAGTTGGAAACAATTGCCTTATAGATGCTCTGTCTCAAGGGTCTACTCCATAATATGCTACCATGTATGATTTATGTTTCCAGTCTTTGGGAGAACCATGATTTCCTTGGTGTGTATACTCCCTTTACTCTGTAAATCTCAATGTGATGTCCATTTCTTTCTGTCTGACTGTCCCCAGTGCTGCTGGTCTTAGCATTGAAGATTTGACTGGGACCTTGGTTTGTCAGGAAATTAGTCAGTTGAATAACCATTTATTAAGTACTTAATGTGTGCTAAGTACTGTGCTAATGAAGAGACTCAATTAATAAATCAGTAAACACTCATTAATTCCTGCTACCTACAAGGCACTAATCTGGGCCCTAGTAATAATTCAAAGACAAAAATGAAGCAGCCCCTGCCCTCATGATACTTACATTCTATCCTTATAGTTAATATTTGTACAAATTTGTTAAAATTTGTGTAGACCTTTACAGCTTTAAGAAGTTTTCACATATGTATTTCATATTGGGTTACTCAGCCCCTCTCTGCAAAATGTTGCTCCATGTCCTCTCTGATAATATTTCTCCTAAAACAATGACACTTAAATCCAGAAAACATAGACACAATCTATATCCATGGGATAGATATTTCCCTCCCTTATATATTATCTTTACAATACCTCTTCAGTAAGTGAGGCAGGCATTATTATTCCATTTTACAGATAATAATAATTGCTAGTATTTATATAGGACCTTAAGGTTTATGAAGCGCTTTACGTGGTATCTCACTAGATTCTCACAAAACCCAGTTCTGTTACTATTTCTGTTTTATAGGTGGGAAGACGGAAGCAGCTAAACGAGTTGATTAGAGTGGTACAACTATTTAAATGACTTGAGTCAAGATTGGGATTCAGATCTTCCCAATTCCAAGTCCAGCATGTCAATCCGCTATACCGCTTAGCTGTGGCAAGATGAAGAAACTGAATTTCAAAGAAGTAAAATGACTAGTCCAAGGTTACACAATTAGTAACAAAGTTAATGATTACAATCCACCTTTCCCCTCATGATCTATCTGTCACATCTTGTTGACAACAGCAGGTAACATACAGCTATGAGACAATGTCCTTCTAATTGGTGATTTCATGATTAAAGTTTTCAAACAGACTCTTTTAAACAGTTTGACTTGCAGAGAAGAGTGAGGTGCTCCTGAGAATTAGTAAGAGGAGATAAGAGGAAAACAAAGGGAGATTTATTAGGTGGCAAAAGAAAAGTAAAGGAAACAGTAAATAGTAAAGGGTTAATTTGCTGTGGGGGATGGGAACAATAAACAGCAATAAGATGGTGAAGCCTTATCTTACTCATATGAGTAACTGAATAATTAAAAAAAAACTTGAACAAATTCATATGTATAAATTTTTAAACCCCCACAAAACATAAGTATACAAACATGAACAATACTGAATCCCCAGAGGTTTATCTAATTTTGAATTAAAAAGGGCTATATTATATTTAGCCTTGAACCCCTACTAGGAAAACACCGATCCTTTTCATGTATGTCTTGCCTTTTGGCAAGTGATGGCAGTATCCCAGCATCCTCCTCAGTTCCTGCTGGGCAATGGCTGCTGGGATACTCCTAATGAAGTTCATTATTATTTCAGTAACCCAGTGAGAGTTTCATGGGAGAAGCAGGAAGGAAAATTTTTGGAAAATCATATTATTGAGCCTTTTCCTCTTATTTATATATACTACTTAGCTAGTTTCATAGAGAACCCAGTTAGAGCAAAATTAATTGTTATATCACTTTGTATTCCTGAGAGGCTGAACTCAAGTACTTGGAAACTACTTGGCTGACTGCCTAGCTGGGAATTCTTCAGGGAATGCTCTGGTTGCACACCCAAACAGAAGATTGAAATCAGACCTGGAGAGTTTGGAAATTACTTGAGATAATGACAGAACAGGGTCAATAGAGTCTTTTTGGCACCCACCTGAGTAACATGTAAGAGGCTGACTCTTCTCTTTTGAGACTAGAAGGTATCCTACTCTAAGCCTGAGGTAATTAAGAAACCCTCCAATCAAGAGACAGAGCTTTGGGAAGAGGGCAAGGATCATTGTGTTAAAATAATGACAGATTCAACTCAATTCAGATAGTCATTAAGTACACCCTGTGTACAATGAACTAGACTACGTCCTGTGGAGGATTAAAAAATGAATAAGACATGGCTGTTGTATGCAAAGTACCCTCAGAATGTGTGTCTGTGTGACTTGGGCTTTTGTTGCCAGAAGGCTTTTTGGACCAGAAACTTACAGTTTTAGAAGAGTCACATGAGTCACTGACAGCTTAAGTGCTTTGTCTATGGTCATTTAACTAGTATGTGTCAAAGGTAATACTCAAACTCAGATCTTCCTAACTCCAAAGTTGATCCTCTATTTACTGTCAGGAACACTCTCTCTCTCTCTCTCTCTCTCTCTCTCTCTCTCTCTCTCTCTCTCTCTCTGTG
Source organism: Pseudochirops cupreus (assembly GCA_028627135.1). NCBI lineage: Eukaryota > Metazoa > Chordata > Mammalia > Diprotodontia > Pseudocheiridae > Pseudochirops > Pseudochirops cupreus. The sequence goes on from CM053580.1 coordinate 301,168,407, forward strand.
TCTCTCTCTGTCTCTCTCCCTCTGTCTCTGTCTCTGTCTCTGTCTCTGTCTCTGTCTCTCTCTCTCTGTCTCTCTCTCTCTGTCTCTGTCTCTCTCTGTCTCTCTCTCTCCCTCTCTCCCTCTCTCTCTCCCTCTTTCTCTCCCTCTCTTCTCTCTCTCTCTCTTTCATATTCCCCACAACTAGGTCCTTTCTACACCCAATGAACCCTTCCTATTCCCCTGCTAACACATGCACGCCTAAATGCACACTCATAGAGCAGAATTCAATTAGTGCAATGCCTGCGTGGAGAGATTATTTTGGGGTAGGAACAGGGAATAGAAGGAAGAAGCTAAGCATTGGAGAAGTCTTCATGGAGGAGAAGGAACATTAGTTAGGTCTTGAAGGAAATATCCTAAGAAGATACGCTGATCTCCCTTCTTTAAGTCTCTCCTCTCAGCTCCGTGTTACCTCTAGGATCATATACAGCAGTGGTTCTCAATCTTCCTAGTGCTGCGACTCTTTAATACTCGTATGTGGGTGTATCTGGGCATATCTGCATGTGGGCAGACCTGCCTGGAGATGGATAGAGAAGCAGTGTCCCGGTTCCTAAGACCCTCAGAAATCTGTGTTTCCCGATTGTCTTAGGTGACCCCTGTGAAAGGGTCATTTGGCTGAGCACTGCTGATGTACAACATGCTGTGTTTGGTGCTCATCAAAGTTATTTGCCGCCTGCTTCCCCTTCCCCCTTCTACTCTGTAATTCAGCAACATTGGTCTCCTTGACATTACTTGCACAAGATACTCCACCTCTCAACTCTGGGCATTTTCACTGGCTGTCACTCATGCCTTGTATGCCTTCCCTTCTTATCTCTGCCTTCTGGCTGTAATGGCAATGTAAATGAGCAGATCTTTGGAAACCTAAGATACATAAGTTTGAGTCACATGAAGTCTGTGGTGGGAAGAGCTTGCTGAAGGGGTGGAACAGGAAGGGTGGAGGAGAGCGCAGAGGAAGTTGGTTAGAACAGTTAGAACTGAGGGAGAGAGAGGAAGCAGGCAGTGAGCTGTGTTTGTTTGTGGGAAGGCCTTAGCAGGGGGAAGGCTTGGGAATGGTGGTGTCCCCTGCATTGTTATTGTGTATGGATTTTTTTTGTTGCTATGATGGATTTGGCTTTCTGGTGTTTGAATAAATGTTTTGGTTCTATCTTCCATGGGGAGAGTCCATTACATTTTGTGATTAAAAATTACACTGGCATATTCATAGCCACTGCAGGTGCTGTGAATATCACATTGGTGCTATGCTTGGCTTTTCTGGCTTCCTTCCAGGGTCAGATAAAATTCCTCTTTCTAGAAGCATTTCCCAATTCCCTTAAATTCTAGGGCTTACCCTCCATTGAAAATGTCCAATTTTTCCTTTATATAACTTGTTTGTACATAATTGTTTACGCAGTGTTTTCCCTCATTAAGTTGTGAACTCTAAGAGCAAGGGCTGTTTTTTTGCCTTTCTTTGTATCTCCAATTCTTAACACAGTGCCTGGAGCATAATAGGTGCTCAATAATGCTTATTGTCTGTCTGAGAAGCCTATATTGTGATATATGTATAGATGCATGTTTATATATACATGTATGTATATATGTGTGTATATATATATATATATATATATATATATAGGCTACTTCCCTATTCGGAGAATGCTTAAACTTTCTCAAAGCCAGAAAGCTGAGTCCTTACCAATCATAAGATGTTTGGACACTTGAATGCCATGAAGGGACTGAATCAGATCAAAGAAATTTTGGAATTTCGAGTGATTTATATTTAAATTTGTATTAATATTACAGTAATTATGGGAGATGTCTAGCTGACTGGAGATACTCTGTAAATGGCCCATTAATATCATACAGGGATTGTTAGGTGGTGCGGTGGATATAAAGCCTTGGATCCAGAGTGGGAGAAGACCTGAGTTCAAATTCGGCCATAGCCACTTACTAGCTGTGTGAACCTGGGCAAATCACTTCACCTCCATTTGCCTCAGTTTCCTCACCTGTGAAACAGAAATGATAACAGCACCTATCTCCCAAGGTGGTTGTGAGGATCAAACAAGAGAACAATTGTAAAGTGCTTAGCACATCGCCCGACCCATAGGAAGCACTACATAAGTGTTAGCTATTATTATTATTATTATTGTTATCATTATATCATAGGATCAAATAATTAGGACTGGGAGAGCCCTTAAAGATCAATTGGTCTAAAGCTTCTCATTTAAAAATGAAAATCAGAGAAGTTAAGATACTCAGTGAGGTCAGACAGGCAGTGTAAATAGCTGAGCTGGGATTTGAAACCAGATTGTATGGACTCCAAAACCCGTCAACTTTCCATTGTTTCACATTTCCCATTCTCTTCCTCCATAAGATATATGACAGCCTGTTTCTTCTTCAAAGTTGTTTACATCAGATAACCTTAGACCCATATTGGGAATGAAGGAGGGAAACAAGTATTTAAGTGCATCCTATGTATTATGTACTACAGTATTACATACTGTGTCTGTGCTCAGTGCTTTTTACAAATATTATTTCATTGGATCTTTACAAGAACTCTTCAAGATACATGCTAATATTACCCTCATTTTACAGTTTAGTATACTGAGGCACACAGAGGTTCAATGGGTTGCCCAGGGCACACAGCTAGTAAGTGTCTAAGACTAGATTTGAACTCAAACTCAGCAGTCTAGCTATTGTGTGTTTTCTCTGCCTCTCTAAGATGTGTGTGTGTGTGTGTGTGTGTGTGTGTGTGTGTGTGTGTGTGTAGGTAAGATACATATATATAAATATCTACATGGATTGTCTAAATACAGATCATGGGACACATGGATAGATATGTCTGTAATCTGGTTCATCTTTTGCCAAGGGAGACTTTGATTTGTGCTTGCAAGGGAGCTGGAGAAGGAAGAGAAAGGTTGAAATTGGGCACTTGTTCCTTTCCTCATCTGTCTCAAAGAAGGGTAAGGACTAGAGTTACATCTATTACTGGTAGAGGAGATATGAGTCTGGTAACAAAAGATAATTCTCTGGACATTAGCTCTTAGATTACACTAACAAATCTAAATTCTTCCCGCTTCACATTGGATGTGCAAAAGACCATCACATACAGAGAATAGGGAATAAACAAACACGTGTTTCCAAGCAAAGAGCCAAGAAAAATCAGAGTTGTGGTTCAGTCATGTCCGATTCCTTGTGACCTCATTTGGGTGGGTTTTTTTTTTCAAGGATAGTGGAGGGGTTTGCCATTTCCTTCTCATTTTACAGATGAGGAAATTGAGGCAAACAGGATTAAATGACTTGCCCAGTCACACAGTAAGCGTCTGAGGTCGGGTTCAAATTCATGGAGATGAATCTTTCGGGTTCCAGGCCCAGTGCTTTATCCACTGTGCCACCTAGCTGCACTCCCCAGTTACATAGAGTCAAGAATAAAGGGTAAGAATCAGCCTCCATGTGTGAGAAAAGGCTGAAAAAGTTGAAACACCCTGAAAAGATAAGTTGGAATTATTTATAAGATGTATATTTAAGGAGAGAAACTGTATTTATAGGAGTGTGAAAATTGCTCAAAATATTTGTAATGGGGATTTTAATGCTCAAGTAATCACAAAATCATATCATGGGGAGGAGGGATTATACTTGTTCTGCCTCTCTCCTGAGGTTGATCAGTGGGGGAAAGTTATAGGGAAGTAGATTTTTACTCAGTAAAAGGAGAAATTTTCAAATAATCAGAGCTGTCCACCAATGTAATGAACTTCCTCATCACAAAAGGCCTTTAAATGGATTGTGGATGATAGAGTTGGGAGGGAACTCAGAAGCCATCTAATCCAGTTTTTCCCTCTTTTTACACATGACAAAACTAAGTTCAGAGAATTTAAGATACTTGACTAATGTCACCAAGAAAGGAAGTAACAGAGATATAGGGTTGAACCCACTGACTCCAAAGCCAATGCTCTTTCCACTGCATCATTCTGTCTCTTTGAATTCTAGGAGTCAATGATTCTAGGAGTTATCTCCACTGATCACATCTGAGAGAAGTTAATGTATTTTGTTATTTTTAGTGATGTTTTGCCCTACAAACAAAGCATTTAATCTATTTATTTAGATACTACAAACAGGTTGGGTTCCCTTCTTCCCACTCTATTTTTCTCCCTTTCTTCTCTATGGTCTACTCCTAGATGAAAGAGCTCTTCTGTGTGTTATTATATTGTGAAGTCCTTTTATCTCTTTGTTTTTGAAGTAACCTGACTGGCTTATTTGCTTCTGTTTTGTTTGTGTGGGGTATTTTTTTTTGAAGTCTCGTAGAGGTGGAATTATTATTAGGGATTCTCAGAAAATCCTTTCTCTCTGAAGACCCTGAAAGGCCCGCACTAGACACAACCATGATGATCTTTAATGAATGTTTCCTTTTTCTTTAGGAATTCTCTTCTTTCTTTCTTTCTCCCTCTTCTCCCACCCTCAGATCCAATCCAATTCAATCAGCATTTATTAATGTGTTGATTAATTAATTAATCTACCATGTGCCAGGTGCTGGGGATACAATTCATAAAAAGAATGACAGTTTCTGCTCTCAAGGAGCTTACATTCTAATTGGGGGTAGTGGTGGAGACAACACATAATGGGAGGCAGGAAAATGGGAGGAAGCTAGAGGGTACCTGGCAAAGGGAGATCTTGTTCCATGGAATTAAAATCATGCGGAGCAGCAAATGAAGGGGGGAGTGAGTTCAGGTGCCAGTCTTAGGTATCTATTATTATAGGCCTACTTTCTTAGGTCTAACGGATACCTTTATAATCTTTGTTGTGTGTCTATCCCCTGCCTACCCAGAGCTTGCTGCTGCCATGATTTCCCAATATTACTGGTACTGAAGCTCATCTTGGTGTCAAGCAGTGAATCTGATGAGCTCATTTGTTTTTTGTTTGTTTTTGCTCTGCACCTATGACTTTATTATTAGATGGAATTCCTTGTGAAGAAATTAATTCTTCTAATGCCATTCAGCAACTAGTCTGCAACTTAGAGGCTTAGGGAGTTCACTGGACATCTGAAAAATTAAATGACTTTTTCAGGGTGGTACAGCCAGTATGTGTCAGAGGTAGAATTTCAGGTATTCTTGATGCTGAAGGCTATTTAGGTATTAGAGTAGAGTGTGGGGCTTGGAGTTAGGAAGACTCCTATGACTGAGTTCAAATCTGGTCTCAGAAATTTAGCTGTATGACCCTGGGCAAGTCATTTAACAAACAGTCTGTTTGCCTCACTTTTCTCATCTATAAAATGAGCTGGAGAAGCAAGTGACAAACCATTTTTTTTTTTGCCAAGAAAACCCCAAAATAGGGTATGAAGAGTTGGACATGACTGAAAATGACTAAACAGCCACAAAAATTTTCTTGAAGCTGAGACCACCTCTATATAAGATTACCTCAGTCTATCCTTCCAGAGTTGTCTGTCCTATTTACGAATAGGCAAGGTAACATAAGTACTTTGTAATTGGGTCTTCCTGAAGACAATTACTTTGACATTATCATTTAAGCGTTAATGACTCCAATCACAGGAATTTCAGATTATAGGCAAATGGGTGTTTGGGGGTTAGGCAACCAATAATTATGTGTCCATATATAGAACTGAGTCTGGGTATATTTAATAAGTTCTTGCTTTGCTCACAGTGGAACTTTTTCAGGGTCTAAAAGAGTTAATGCCTATACTCCTAGTTAATAGCTAAGCATGGTTTATTCAGGAAAGAGTGTGACTCCATGTGCTTTTGATAATATTTTCATCTTTTCATTGTACCATGATCACTCTAGATTGAAGAGTTTTTCTCTCTCCGTGTTTTGGTATATGAAATGATATGCTCTATGAATTCTTTCCCCCCTTCATTTTTAAGTTGTGTCTAGCACGCTATCAGACTGATTCTTGCTTCTTTTAAAGAATATACAGGTCTGCCTCTGGAGGAATTCCATGAAGAAAAAGTTCCACACATACATGCCATGCCATGTCATTATACATTATACATTATGCATTGTAATATGCTGATAATTACATTTACATATTACTTTTATGCTTTTTTCCCAAAACTCTCATCCATCTTCTCCTTTGATCCTGTAATGGGAATGGGAATTTCAAGATCTTCCCTGCCCCTTAACAGACCTAGGGGAGTTTGAAGACCTCCCCTACTTTGAAAGTAAACTCTGTCCCCTAATAGGCTGAATGTAATCACATGGAGCCTGTGACGGAGGGAATTTGCTAAAGGGTGAAGCAGGGCCCACAGAAAGCTGGTGAGGAGAGCCAGAGAGATGGTGAAAGAGAGAGGTACTCAGGCAAGGAGAGAGAGAGGTTTGTGAGTAAATATTGATCTTGTATTGGTTTGTGGGAAGGATGAAGGATGTGGCTCTCAGTGTTATTATGGCTTCTTAATATCTTTGGTCCTATGATGGAATTGGCTTACTGCTTTGGGGATTCAGTTTTCTAGTGTCTAAATAAATGCTTCAATTCTGTCCTTTATATGGAAAATTTGATATATTTTGCAATCAAATGTCATGTGATATTTATAGTCATGTCTTTATCGTGATTGTGGGTGCTGTAAATATTGCATTGGTGCTACAGATTCTCATGACATCTCTGCAAAGTCAATGGAACGCATTTTAATGTTGACATTTTATAGATGAGGAAACTGAGGTGCCAGGAGATTAAGTGAATTAAATTCTTACAGCAAGTTAACAGCAGAAAGGGGTCAAGAATTAATGTCTTTTAATTCTTTTGCAGGTAGGTGGCACAGTAGATAGAAAACCTGGCCCAGAATCAGGGAGATTCATCCTCATAAATTCAAATCTGGCCTCATATACTTGCTAACTGTGTGATCCTGGGCAAGTCACTTAACCTTGATTGCCTCCATTTCCTCATTTGGAAAAAGAAATGACAAAGTACTCCAGTGTCTTTGACAAGAAAACCCCAAATGAGTAACCAAAAGTGGGACACAATTGAACAACAGCAAAACTCCCATGTACTAGGAAAGTGTGTCTTAATTTTTTCATGTTAAAAAACTCCTTTTAGCATCCAACAATTTTGCCGACTCGCACATGAAATACTGAAATCATTTATTGATTAAGAAATTGTGTAATGACTAAATGAGAGTGCTCAGTGGGCATGTGCCTTTATAACCTCCTTTTAACTCCAGTCAGGATGACTATACTAGACCACCCTGATGAATTTGTCTTTCGTGATCACATACGATGGAATTTATAATGCCTTTCCAATGAGATAGTTTGTTCTGTTGTGTTGCCTTGAAATAACAATCTGTGGGTAAGACGTATAGATGAACATTCATCACATATTTGTCACGTTTGAAATAAAAGCATTAGAGGACTGTACGAATAGAGTTAGCATTGAGAGCAGCATTGGAAGCAATGGAAGGACTGCACAGTGAATTCAGTTTAAAACATACTTATCAAGTGCCTGCTCTGTACTAGGTCCCCTGAGTATGGAGGACACAAAGACAAAAACAAGATAGTCTCTGCCCTCAGGAAGCTTGCATTTTGTGATTCTACAAAATTACATACAAACACCAGGAAACATTAAAGGATTTATTCTTCCTTCCTCCCCCCCCCCTCCTTGTTTTCTGGTCTTTTGTGAAATTTTCTTCATATTGATCTTTATTCTGTGGAGTTTTTATTTGTTTGTTTTAAATCATATACCCTTTCTCTTTTAATATCATGCTTCTTTTGCTTTTATTTATTTTACTTACATCTAAGTCTGTGGCAGGAAGACGGACCATGTCTATGGGGACTTAGGATATGGAGTGTATTTTTTTATTCCTGCCTCAAACCTCACTGACTCTGTGTAATGGGGCAGCATTTCATTTGAGAGCTTGGATCCTACAGTGGGTACCTGTGGTAACTACTTTATAGCGTCATTTACGAGGATCAAATGAATCCAAGTAAGTAAAAAATAAACAAAAAACCTTTTCTCACTTTAGAATTGTCCTTTACAACCGTATTGCTCATTTTATGTCATATTCACTCCTCTCTCCTCACCACATGATCTTTCTTCCATACTTTTTCTCCAGATTCGCTTCTGTGTACACGGCCATGGAACATGGTGGCTGTCGTGGTTCCTAATAGGGGTTGTCTTGTGTGTCACTAGAGGTTAGAGATGATTTCTTCTGATAGTGAAGATGATGGGGCAGATAAACTTTTCCATCATGCTACTGTTGGTTTTGCTTGTTGTATCCTTTGTAGACTTGGCTTCAGACTCCCAGTTTTCAGCAAAATGGAACTGACCTAGTGACAGTCAGTGGTTCATCATTAGGCACTAAAAGTTCCTTTAGCAGGGTGAGACTCTTGGGAGGCAGTAGAAGGCTTGGTGGTTATAATTGACCTAATCATTATCATGTTTTTAGGTCCTTCCCTTGGGGATAATGAGAATGAATTTCCTCCCTGGAAAGTAGCATGCAGAAACACAATTGCAGCAATAACAAATTAAAAAAACAAATCAGGATTATATCAGCTATTAAAAAGTGTGTTTCCCCTGGGGTTTTTCAATTTTTTATTTTGAGTTCCACTTTTATTAGGCCTTATAAAATTTCCAATTTTAAATTTCACAAGAAAGAGAACTGGAGCTGCCTTTTAAAATATATGTACTTTGAGTCCCTGGAGCACAACTGCACTCTGCATAGCAGAAGATTACTGAGTTAGGCAACTTATGCTTTTACTCTTGTGAAACAGTGTAGTATGTATGACTTTCATCAGTTCAGAACTAAAAGAACTCTTGGGGAAAATAGCTTGATATTGTACTTGAAGGTTCCCCCTTTTCCCCACCCTGCTTGTTTTCAAGCCTTGGGGGGCTTCAGAACTCTTTTGGAGGATCTCCTCCTTGCCTCTGATCAGTTTCCAGCATCACATCAGGGCAGGATACGGCAGTGATGAAACAGAGCCACAGTGAGGCATATTTCCAAAAGGACTATGTTTCCATGTTTGTTTTTTTAAGCAACTAGTGAAGAGGCTTTATGGAATCATACAGATGCAGAACTCATGACCTCTAATGTCTTTCAAGCAAAAATCATTTCATTTAAAGTGGTCCTGGCATAATCTGGAAAGACTTTTTCTGGCTTAGTCTTTCTCCATCTCTTCTGGGTGTTATTAATCATTTTGGGGGGTAAGACAAGAGCCCCTTTGGCAGGTTAGTGAAGATTATGGACGCTTTCTCAGAATAGTTGTTTTAAATGCATAAAACTAATTCTATAGCATTACAAAGGAAGTCAATTGTTTTGAAATAGCTATAGAAATATTTTATGGATCAAGTTAATGGGTTCTAGGTTAAGAACCCCTGACCTATGTCCTAGTCATGTCTCTCCTATTGCTTTGTAACAGGCTCTTCAATCCTTCCTCTGTAACACTTTGTTCCATTATATGACTTTCCTTCTCCTGATCTCTCCATATCAGGATCTTCTATGTCTGAAAGTCTCTAGGCTAGATATTTTTAGTTTTCTGGATAATTTTCACCTTCATGCCCATGTCCTCAGAAGTAGAAAACCAAAAAACTCATTTGAGTAAAATCCTCTCTTCTCCATAAAGCAATTGATTAGCCTAACTTTGAATTGTCTCAGTGCATGGAATAAAGATGGACCTTCAAGAGTTCCAAAGAGCATTTGGTGCAATGAAGCATCACATCCTGGAAGCAGCCATCTAGCTGAAAGACCTTTGTGTATTCCCTTGTCCACCATGTGTTGAAGATCCTCAGGCTGAAGCTCTTTGATAACATCTCTGAGTGTGTCCCTTCTCTGCTCTTCCTGCCTAGGCTCCACATTGAAGGTGACAATTATGAGGGAGTGTGTGTGTGTGTGTGTGTGTGTGTGTATGTGTGTGTGTGTGTGTATGTGTGTGTGGTGTGTTGGGGATGTGCTTCCTAGTACCTGTCCCTTGTTGCTTCAGCCTCCTTCTTTGTGCTCTTTCAGGTATCTCAAATTAAACCACATGACCTTCCTTCAAATATGCCAAATTAAAGGGTATATTCATTTCGGCATCGATTGGCTAGTCTAATTTGAAACCCATTAGTCACAGCAATAGACACCAGCAAGTCCTCTGGTTTGTGGCCCTCTAACTCAGTAATAAATCAGTAATTAGTGAATCACAAACCCAAAAGCTATCTCTTAGAGCCTTTCACATCACTCCAGAAAAAAAAAACCCAACTTTTTTTCAATTATTATCCCAAATTTACTTACTGACAACATTCTAATTTGTATATTGTTTTTAGTCATAAAATATAAGACCCTGGAAAAAAATTGTGATTCCTAATGAAAGCCATACACCTCTAAAAATAAATATGCATTCTAGGCAAACTATTCCCATTCCTGTTAGCTGCCAGCAGACTGAAGTCTAAAATAAAAAGAGACATTGCAACCTGAGGTCACACTAGGTAATATCTGCAACCAAACTGACACAGCAGACCTGGATATGAAAGCTGAAGAAGCAAATTTGTTGTCTTTGCTGAGTTGTCAGAGCTTTGTCAAATTTCCATCCACATATAAAATCAGTGTTTAGAGGGGATGTTTCAAAAGCTGGCAAAGGTCATTTTTAGCTATGAAGAGATGTCAGAGAAGACCCTATGTGAGCGAAGGAGGCAAATGAAAACTTAATTCTTTTACACAACCTGGTGGAGACACATTGGTCTCTAGTGTTATTATCAGGATGGTTTAGCACCTTTTCATTTCCCAGATTTCTGCATTTTATAGATTTTTTCACAACTTACCTAAGGGATGGAGATGAGGGGCCTTAAATAACTACTTGCATCAATTACAGATGAAATATATGACATTTTGCCTGGAGTAACATCAACTGAGGAAAATTTATGAGAAGAGAATGGAAGTCATTTGAGTTCCTGTTTGGTCTGGTCACATATTTTTGTGGTAGGCCATAGTTGGCTCCAGTCAGGCCTATCTTCATGATAAAGGACGGAAGTAGGTCAGATGGAGTACCTAGGATTTCAAGGGGGTATTCCTAGGCTGATATGCAGATAGAATGTCACAGGGCAAGCCCCTAGCCTATAGAACTGATAGGATTACAAGCCATTAAGAGTTAGGAAACACTGATGGACAGTAGCCTTACTCCCATATAGTTATCCAAAGCAAGGATGCTGCTTCATTTCATGCATAACTGAAGGTTTTGCACTGATGACATCTGTTAGCCCTCAGGACATATAAAAATGTAGGCCCAGTGCCTCATTAGTCCTTATGATTTTCCTACTCTGTGCAGGCTGACACCAGCCATCAGCCAATTGCTCAAGCATCATTTTAGGGGAGGAAACAGAGACCTTGGCATTCATTTGAACCAGAATCAGAATGAGCACCAGAACCTGAACTATCTATCAACACTCATCTGTGTACTGTATTTAATACCTGCATTTGGATAAGCTAAGTAAACCTGATTTCTTATGACCCCTTTGCTTATATGGAGTCATTCATTTGCACCACCCAGATGCCTAGGCTTTGGAGCTGCTTTGTAGAGGGAGAAAAATGTCTCTTGTGCAGTAGTTTCAGCAGTGTCAAATAACACACACACACACATACACACACACACACACAAATTCATTTTGGATGTCTGGGACTTCAGTACTATTCTTACAGACCAAGAGAAGGCTTTTCACCTTCCCTTTGAGCACCTTTAGATTGAGAGAAATGGTTTTGCCATCTAGATTTTCTTTCTTTGCCATTGAGATGTCCTATTCCATACTAAAAATACTTTCCCAAGAAACTGACCACAAGAATTGAGAAGCGTGTGTGTGTGTGTGTGTGTGTGTGTGTGTGTGTGTGTGTGTGACCAAGACAGAGAAGTTCAACCTTCAGACAAATTCTTTATTCTTCAAACAGAGGATGGGGAATAGTCTGAATGGCATCTTTGTACCCATATTGCATAAAGTTCCAGGAGCAGGGATCGGATATTGAATGAGACACTGGACTAATAGTTGGTATTTGTAAAGCTGGTGCTTTACAAATATTGTCTCATTTAATTCTCACAGTAATCCTGTTAGTTAGGTGCTATTATTATCCTCATTTGATAGTTGAGGAAACTGAGGCTGGGAGATCAACTGACGACAAGGATCTCACAGTATCTGAGGCAGGATTTGAACTCAGGTTTTCCTGACTCCAAGGTAAAGTCTCTGTCCACTTAACTGCCTATAATACCTCAACATAAGGTAAGCACATAAGGTGAAAGTCACAGCTGCCCTCGAGGCACTTAATGGCTTCATCCTTCCCTCAGCGATGTCCCTCTCCAACCATCCCAAGGACTTGAAATTCTACTGTGAGCATTGTTCCTTAAGGGTCTTCTAGGTTGTATGTGTGTGTTTTAACTGGGAGTTCAAGTTTAAGTGGGAGGAGTAGTACATTAGCAACAGTAGCTTCCACATTTTAGCATATTTTGGTTGTATCTATTACTACTTATCACCACCTCCCTTGGCAGAGGCTCCTGAGCAAACAGAACATGCAGTGAGTCAATTTTGATGGGAGAGGAGATAGGGAAAGCCTCAAAGTATACAGTACTGACCCCAAATGATGGAATGCCAAAGCAGTAAGCTTGTGGGCTCAGGATGCTTGGAGCACAAGGATTAGCATTGGCGTGTATGGCATGGTAATAGTGAACAAAAATCTCTCCTAACAGTCTTCTTAGAGTTGGCTCTATTTCATGTAACTCTGCATCAAAAGCACCTGACTTGTAGGGTGATGTGGAAACCAAGAATGAAATGTAAGGTGTAGCAAGAGAGGTGTAGTTTCTAAGAATCAGATGGGAGAGTAGCAAGAGAGGTGTAGTTTCTAAGAATCAGATGGGAGATAGTCCTGCTGTATTCTCCCTGTTCAGATCACAGCTGGTACTTGTAACACCATGCACAAGCAGATTCCCAAAAAAATACTACTGTCAACAGCTTTAAAGGTTCGGATTACACAGTATAATGAACATTTCATTTATTCCATTAAAAATCAAGGCAAACATTCACAACAAATCACAATATAATATTCACAACATTACATCTTATCACAGAAAATCACAATATAGTGTTCATAACAGCTTAACATTAGAATGGCCACACAGTTTTCACTACAGTGGCCATAATACTTAGAACAAAGAACAAAAGAATAATCATCTGGTTTCCCTAAGGGGGAAACCTTCCTTACTTAATCATTCAATCACTTCACAATACAATAATCAAATCCACTCATGGGGAAACCACTAACTTAATCAGTTACTAATCTAGATTCACAATTACTAAATATCATTAATCACTAAGCACAGTCATTAGAAAATTACACAAACCCTCCACCCCTCAGTGTCTTCAATTTCATCATATGTCCAAGGGGAGGCCTTTTCTTCATCTTGACTCAGGGTAGTCTCTCAGATTCCCTGGATCCTCTTCCATGGTCCCAGCTCCTACTTGAATCCACCAAACGGTCATCTGGATTCAGGGGCAGACAGCTCCCAGGTTTTCATCTAGTCCTCCAGGAAGTCCCTGGCATACACCAAAGTTCACAGGGTCCAGCACATCTCAAACCCTTCACCACTTCTGTTGCCAGGAACTCAAGGATTCACCAAGCCACAAACCAACAAAGGCTTATCTTGGTCATGCTTCTTCAGTCCTCCAGCAGTTCAGCTGGCCCTAGGACCCAGAAGGAATCTCAGCCTTCCAGGCAGCCTTCACCAGATTCTGGTCTCATAGAAGATTCCAATTCAGTTCTCAGTCCAGCAGACCCAGCTCCCAGATACTGGGACAATCCTGCTTCCTCCACCAGAAGCCACCAGGAGGAAGATTCCTGATTCTGTCTCTCTATCTCTAGAACTCTTCTTATATACACACACTGGCCTCCTGTCTCAGCCAACCCCCTTCTGCCATGTCAGCAACAGAAGACAGAGTTCACGCCCTCTGTTCTTTTAGGAGACAGAGCTCACACCTTCCATACTTAGCCCTAAGTTACTAAGGGCTAAGTATCTGCTAAATTGATTGCTATTACAGTACTGTGTTCAAGTTCTCAAGAGTGCAAAAGTGCAAAAAAAGACTCTGTGACTTCCTGCCAAGTTGGCTACTTGAACATGAGGCAGAATGTTCAACTTCCCCACAACTATTCCAGTAAAGCCTGAAGTTCACATGAGACTAATGATCAAGAAGTCCAAAAAGAAATTAAGTGACATTTTCCACCCAGAACTGCACAAAGCCAGTCAGAAGCACACTGGCAATAGAAAAGGGGGATGCTAAAGCAAATTGCCAGAGGGGCTACAGAGAAGACAGGTAACCTTCATGGTCCTGTGTCTAGACTAGAGGTCCAAGAGCATAAGGCTCTGCTGAGAAGCCTTCAGGGTGGTAAGAAAGCTCCAGGTGGGGATTTGGGAAGTACCCGCATAGGAAGCAATCATTACAATGAATTAATTATAACGAATGAAGAAGACCAAAATGACATCATTATGCTAGAGTCAAGTTACAATGTGTCTGACTGTGACTGATAAGACCAATATAAACTCAGAATGTTCTCCCACAGGTTAGACACAAATACTCCCATGTGAACATTTGGGGTGAATTCTCTCATTTGTGTATGTCACATTTCTTTTGAGTTGCTTTAATTCTGCTTTGTTCATAGAGTAAATGCCTTCTCTGATGAGGGCATGCCATGCTGAGAAGTCCTATGCCTGTGTCTCCCATGTCATAAATCAATTCCAAAGTTCTTAAGAGAGACATCGGGAGTGGTATTGCTTCTTCTGACCACCATGCAAATGCTTGCCCTATGTGAGTTCTCCATAAAATAATCTTTCTGGAAAAAATGTTCATTTTGCATTCAAGCAAAATGGCCAGCCCGTTTGAGTTGTGCTCTCTGCAGTAGAGTTTGAATAGTTGACAGTTTAGTTTGACAAAGGACCTCAGTGTCTGATATTTTAACCTTCTTGGTGACCTTCAGAATCTTCCCAAGACAATTCAAATGGAAGTGATCCAGTTTCTTGGTATGGTGCTGTTATACTGACCAGGTTTCACAGGTATACAATATGACTTCTATGAAAGCGAGAGGACCATACAAAATACTGTCATTCTTGAAAGCAGAAGTGGATAGAGAACACCTTCCTCTTTTTCTTATCTCCCCTCTAGCAGTGGTCAGCCTATTCTCTCAGTCCTGACAACACATAGCCAAAATAATTTTTAAGCCATGAAAGAAGAACTTAAAATTGGAAGGGTATATATCTAGAGAGAGAAGAGACCAGGGTGTCTGACACTCCCATTTATAGCTAGGAAACTCAGATTTTTCTGAAGAAACTGAAGGCTAGAGTAAGTCACTAACCAGTCAGAAGAGTCAGAATAATTCTCAACATATAGTCTTCAAGAGTTTCCTAGGGCACTATGAAATTAAGTGACTTACCTATGGTCACACAACAATTATGGGTCAGAGTCAAGACTTGAACCCAGGCCTTCTTGCCTCTAAAGTCAGCTCTTTGTCTACTGTAAAATGCTATCTTTTATACTCCAAATAATGGCGTTTAAATATGTGAAGGAATAAATTACATCTGAATGTAGTATTTCTTCCTTTACATAGTAAAGGATCATAGTCTTTGGAGTTAGAAGAGACTTTTGAGACCACTTACTCCAAATTTCTGATTTTTAAAGGTAAAGATATGGAGAAACAGAGAAAGAGTGTGACCTGCCCAAGATTACCAAACTGGGATTTGAAGCAAGGTCGTATGATTCCAAATGTAATGTGTTTTACACTATTTCAACCACCTTAAAAATTATTCTAAATTTATTTTTAATATTCATTTTAAAATGTTGTACCAAATTCTCTCCCTCCCTCCAGTCCTTCCCCACTCACTGGGAAGGCAACCAACAAAATATCAATTATACATATGAAGTCCTGTAAAACATATTTCCATATTAGCCATGTTGTCCGACACCCCCTCCCCCCTGCCCCCACTTATAAGTGAGAAAAGGAAAGGAAGCTTTAAAAAAGGCATGCATACTTCAATCTGCACTCAGAGTTCATTAGTTCTGTCCCTGGAGGTGGGTAGCATTTTTCATCATGAGCCCTTTGAAGTTGTTTTGGATCATTATATTGATCAAGTGCTTTGCAATAGATGCATTTCTGAAAGTTTTAAGTGCAAATAAAACAATATGCTAAATACATTTGTAGCTCTTGTATTAAAACAACTCTTTAATGAATCTTTTAGTAAATCTTTTCAAAAATAGTATTTTTCACATATTAGATTTTTTTTTTGGTAGAGTAGAACATACCTGTAAAATTTCCATGTACTTTTCTCTTCCCATTAAATGTCTGATTGTAAGAATACATCAAACCATTTCTCATTCTTATGATTTACTTATCCCCCTTCAATATGATGCTGTATTCCACTTGCTGTCAATGTTAACAGAAAAATTGGCCTTGCCTTCAGGGGCCTATATTTTCTTTCTTACAGGAATAAAAGAAGCACAGTTACGATACTATAGGAACTTGGTAGGGGGAGGGGGAGAGGCATGTGGGTTTATCAAAGCCATTTTCAATTTAAAGCATTTTGGGAAGACCTTGGCCCAGGAGGGAAAACTGATCCACTATAACTGAAAAGAGATAGGCTAGCGGGGAGCTGGTGGGAGTCAGTCGCCATGGCTCCTTTTTGAGCTAGTAGCTCTGTGAGCCAGCAGGCGCTGAAAGCAAATGAGGCAAAAAGCAATTTTAACAGTCTGAGCCAGAGCTGTCCGTTCAGCACCACCCAAGTCACTGAACATCAGAAACATGGAGAGATGAAAAGAGCAAAGATGTTTTTCCATAATGGTGCCCTAAGGTTCATGCCATGGAAGGAATTATAGGGAATAAGGAGAGCCCTCTGGAACTTCTGCTAATTACCTCTCTTTGATAAGGTTTGAGATGGAACTACTGTATATAGAAATCTCAGCTGCAGTGGGTGATAAATTAGCAGGGATTTACAGTGTTTCTTTTGCAGTGCTTGCAAATAATTTTAGTGTGACAGAATCTTTCCCACCCATACCAACCTATACTTACACCAAGAACATCTCCTTCCTGTGCAGAAGGAACAGAAAAAGCTGCCATACCTCTGCTACAGACAGTATAAGACGATTAGGATCACATGGTCCGTTCACTGATCTATGAGGGATGGTCACCAGCTCTCTGCTTGCCCTTTCTCCTTGCTGAAATTTATTACAACAAATTAAAATTTCCCATGGTAGTGGTATAATGAAAAGAGCACTGGGCTATCACTCAGGAAGTCTGAGTTTTAATCTTTGCTTCTAACTGCTAGCATATGTCTCTTTATTTTTCTGTAAAATGGGGGTAAGAATTCTGACATGATTTGTTTCACAGGCTGTTACTTTCACCTGTTGGTTGCCCTGGAATCCTTTAGGACTCAGCTCTAATCCTCTCTTCTTCAAAAAGCCTTTCCTGGGTTTCTTCCGCCCCCTTCCCTTTGAGATTGTTTCCAATTTACACTGCATTTACATCTTGCGTGTACAGATTTGCTTGCATGATGTGTCCAGGGACCACCATCAATCTTTTCTTGTATCCTCATCCCTAGGATTGTTGATGAAAAAAAATCAACAAGAACTAACATAAATCATCCATCTACATTAACAACCAAATTTCATCTCGTATGTAATATCCCTTCCCCCATTGGAGTCCCAAATTAATCTCTCTAACCCAGGTCTGCATCTCAATGGACATGTCCTGTACTGCCTACAACATCCCTGAATGCTGCTGAATCAGATTAAAATGTAACTGGGAAATATTTAGCAAAATGAATAAAAATATAGTAAAACATAGATAAGATTGCATTTCAAAACTAATTCAATATTCTGTCCACAACTATTCTTAGGTATACTTTAGAGGCCCTGTTTCTATCTGGGTGTGAGACCACTGCCCAAGAGTAGTAATAGTGATACTAGACCAAGTTAGGAAATAGGGCATAGACTTTGTCAATATAGCCATGCCCTTATGAATCTTCTAAGTCAGGTATGAGTAGAAGATTATGGAAATTATTATTGGTGTAGTTAGTTATATCACATAAACTAAAGTAATTAGAAAAATTATTTCATGGAATATCTGAAAACCTAGGGAGAATGGTGCATAGAAGACTTGAGTTAAAGTATAAAGAGATCTGGACGTGCATTTCACCCATGAAGGTTACTAGTTGCATGATAAAAGGACAAGTCACTTTACCTTTCTGAGCCACAATTTCCTCATTTGGAAACTGAGGATTACAATGCCTATAATGAGGACCTGACAAAGTTGTTATAAGGTTCAGTTCATAATATACACACACACACAAATCTCAGTCAGTCAATAAACATTAAGTGCCTACTATGTACTTGAGAATACAAAAATAGGCAAAGACAACCCCATCCTCAAGGAACCTGACAGTATAATGAGGAAGACAACCAAAAACCAGTTATTTACAAACAAGCTACATACAAGAAAAATAGAAATAACTAAGGGAGGGAAGGCACAAGAATTAAGAGAAGATGGGAAAGGATTCCTGTAGAAGGTGGAATTTTACTTGGAACTTGAAGGAAGTCAAGGAAAAATAGATTAATAAGTAGATGAAGAAGATGAAGAGGTAGAACTTTTCTGGTATGGGGGATGGTCAGAGAAAATGCCTGAAGCTAAGACATGGAGTATTTCACTCAAGAAATAGCAAGGAGGCTGTCGATGGAATGAATAGTATGCTGAGGAGTAAAGTGTAAATATAAAGGTGGAAGGGGAAGTCTGGGTTATAAAGGACTTTGAGTGTCAAACAGAGGATTTTATATTTGATCCTGGAGATGATAGGGAACCACTGGAGTTTACTGAATCAGGGAATGATGTGTTTGGATCTGTGCTTTAGGAAATCATATTGGTGCCTCACAGGAGGAGGAATTAGAGTGGGGAGAGACTTGAGGCAGGCAGATCCACCAGCAGGCTATTGTAACAGTTCAAGTGTGAAATGAGAGCCTTCACAAGAGTGGTGGCAGTGTCAGAGGAGAAAAGGAGATGTATTCGAGAGATGTGCAAAGGTGAAATTGATGGGCCTTGGCAACTAGTTGAATATGGAGGATGAAGGATTGTGAGGAGCTGAGGGTGACATCTAAGCTATGAGCCTGAGGAACTGGGAGGATGGTGTTTCCCTCTACAATAATAGGGAAGTTTTTTTGCGGGGGGATGAGGATTTAGAGGGAAAGATAAGTTCAGCTTTGGACATAGTGAATTTTGTTTCAGATGTCTGAAATGCAGTTGGAGATGCAAGATTGGAGGTCAGCAGAGAGGTTAGGGAAGTATAGGTAGATTTCAGAATCATCAACATAGAGATGGTAATTAATTCCATGGGAGATAAAATCACCAAATGAAGTAATATATAGAGAGAAGAGAAAAGGGTCTAGGACAGACCTATGTTTAGAAGACATGACCTGAAGGAAGATCTAGTAAAGGCAACTGAGATGTAGTAGTCAGATAGGTAGAAGGAGACCAGGAGAGAGTGGGGTCCTCAAAACCTAGAGAGAAGAGAATATGAAAGAAAAGAGTGTGATCAACAGGGTCAAAGCCTGCAGAGAGGTCAAAAAGAATGAGGATTGAGAAAGGACAATTGGATTTGGTAATTAAGAGGTCATTGATAACTTTGGAGAGAATTCTGGGGGAATGAGAAAGGTGGAAGCCAAATTGTAAGGGGTTGAGAAGTGAGTGGGGCAGCTAGGTTGCCCAGTGGATAGAATGCTGGGCTTGGAATCAGGAAGAGTCATCTTCATGAGTTCAAATCTGGCGTCAGACATTTACTAGCTCTGTGACCCTGGTTGAATTACTTAACCTTGTTTGCCTCAGTTCCTCATTTGTAAAATGAGCTAGAGAAAGAAATGGCAAAATATCTCTACCAAGAAAACCTCCAGATGGGGTCACAAAGAGTCAGATGACTGAAACAACTCAATAGCAACAAAAAAGTAAGCAAGAGGATAGAAATTAAAGTAGCATCTAGGTGGTGAAATGGATAAAATTCAAGTCCTGGAATCAGTAAGACCCTAGTCTGGTCTCAGACATTAGCTGTGTGATGATGGCCAAGTCATTAACTTCTGTCTGCCTTAGTTTCCTCATCTGTAAAATGTGAATTAACAGTACCATCTACTTATTGGATTTGTTGTGGGGATCAAATAAGTGTCAAGTATTTAGCTCAATTCCTGGCATATAGTGAAAGATACAGAAATGGCAGCTATTATTTTTTCCCCTCTACTCTGCATCTGCTCCTCTTTCTAGTTTCAATTCCTTATCACAAAATACCCCTCCCAGGTTATGATTATTGCTTCTAATCTTATCACCATGAAGCTTTGTCTTGGGCCTTGTCTGATACCACCTACCTCAGCCTCCTCTCCCTTTTCATTGGAGGCCTGGAAAGTGGAGTACCAAACTCCTTCCAATGTCTTTCTCTATAGATGACAGAAACTGAACCTTTTTTGCTCATTCTACTCTCCATACGTTGGACTGTTTGGTTTTAACTTCATGGAACAAGATATCTCTAGACCCCTCACCCTTTTTTGACTCTTTTTGCGTGTTATCTTCTCCCATCACATTGTAAGCTCATTGAGGGCAAGGATGTCTTTCTTCTTCTTTTTTTTTATTAATTGTATCTCCAATGTTTACCACAGTGCCTGACATATAGTAGGCACTTAATAAACATCAGCTGGATTGGATTAAAGGCACCTATTATAGATTTCCTTTTCAATGAATTTAACTATAAAGGTCAGAAGAGATAGAGGCCAATAGTCAGTGGAGATGGAAAAGATCAAGTGAGAGTTTTTTAAGGATGGGGAGATATGGACATGTTTATAAATAATGGGGAAGAATCCAGTGACATGGAGACACAGATTGTCTCACTACCTTGAAGGCTGAGTATAACATAAATTTGTAGTGACCCCAGTCAGAAAAGTTGCTTGGTTTTCTTCTTGATTGAGCAGCATATGTATTGGAACAAAGATTGAGATAGTGAAGGTCATCCATGGCTTGAGGTTTGGAGTGGTGCAATGTGATAAGATAGTCAGTAATATGATAAAGGACTTCAGAGAAGAGGACAATGTAGAGTTGTATTGGTTTACCAAGAGGTCAGGATGGGTAAATGAGGAAAGAGTGGCTATTGCAAGGGAGGTGGTATGGAAGAGAACTAAGGGATTGAGGGACTGGAGGTTATGTTGTGGACAAAGAGTAGGATTTGGTAAGAGAAAGTGGAGGGAGAGGTGGAAAGTCAATAAATAATGGTCAGTTGTACATTTGTCTGTTATGGAATGATTGAGGGTATCTCCATCTTTGTGTATGACTGAAGTGGGGTGGAGGAGTAGGTCATGAGAAATAAGTAGATTGGGGAACTGAGTGTTGAGAGTATATTTATAGGGAGTAGGGATGTGTGTGTATGTGTGCATGTGCATGTAGTATATGGACATATATACATATATAGGATTTGCAAATTTTAAAGTGCTACATAAATGTTGGCTATTATCATTCTCCCATCTTGCCATGATCAACGAAGACCATAAGGGGAAAAAAGATCAAAAAGATGCCAACATCTGCCAGAGAGGATGAAGAAGTAGAGAAAGTCTATGATGAATTTGATAAGACCCTTCAGACCAACTCAGAATATGCCTTGATTTGTGATAAATCCAATAGAAAAAAGGACTCAGAGTAGGAGAGCCAAAAAAAAAAGTTGAAAAATATGCTTAGCAATTAAGATATAGAAGTTTTATATTGAAAAATCTTACATCTGTATATTGAAAATAATTTTTTCAATAAGAGGCTTAGAAGACTGATCATGAACATGATGAGCACCAAACAGTACAAAACAATTTTGTCTTAATATATTGGAAACAACTGATTACTGATTAGGTAGTTGTTTCTTTATTGAGCTTTGTTGTGCAGTAAGACAATTGATTAGTGAGAGCAAAGGTCAAAACCTATGCTAAACTAGAAGAGAGAAAACAGATGAGAAGACTAGTGCATAAATTACGGTAATTGTAACCTGATCAATTTTAGTTAGCTGCCAATTGTGGAGGTAAGCATAAACAGAAGGGCATTGACTTTGATAATCAACATTAAGATGACATTTAACTGATGAAAAGCAATCAGGATAATAGGAGGTCAAAAGAGCCCACAAATCACCTCAGTCAGAAGACATCTGTTCTCTTTGCCAAGTGTAGTAAAATGGCAGCCAATGTCAACACTGGTTTAAAATATGAGCTCATTTGCAAAACATCATGGAGGCAGTTGATAGAAAAATCACACATCTTACAGCAAAAATCAGTATAAAAGAAAATAAATCTTTAGAAAGATTTGCATTAGACTCAACTGAGGATCCAGACTCAAGCTGGATCAACCCAAGAGCATTATAGGTAAAACTGGGAGGACAACAAATAGATGTAAAAAGGAACAATTTTGCCAGCATTTCTGCAGTGATCCATTCTCATCATTAGTGAAAGTGAACCTTCACATCTGAACTCTTACTCCTCAATAATTAGTATGTCTTAGGGGCAGCTAGGTGGCACAGTGAAGAGAGCACTGGCCCTGGAGTCAGGAGGATTTGAGTTCAAATGTGACCTCAGACACTTACCACTTACTAGCTATATGATCCTGGGCAAGTCACTTAACCCCAATTTCACTGTCTTCTCCCCTCCAAAAAGACAAAAAAAATAATTAGTATGACTTATTGGGAAGTGGAAATAGACCTTAAGATGGAAAAATGACTGGATCAGAACAACATCTACCAAAGGAATCCGTACTAGAAAGGATGAAATTTTGAAAGCCTTGAACTATCTACTTAAAAACGTATTTCAAGGGGAAAAGATACTAAAAAGAATGAGAAAATTGTGGATGATATTAGGATTAAAAAAAGACAAAAATAACAGCAGAAACTACTGAGATTGTGGTCCTGCTATGGTCATCCAGTCAGATGTGGTTTCCTTTTTCTTTTCTTCTTGTCCTTGACATCATTGTGCAACTCCTTTTCCCTTTGTTCTTTTACAGTTTCTCTGTACTCTTTCCAGAGTATTTCCTGACATACTTTACTCTATTTCAATCTCTTGCTTTTGTATTTTCAGTCTTTATCACAGATGGTTTACCTTAAGGTTCTTGAGTTTGTCTTCTATACGCCAAGCTCTTCTTGCTTAGGTGTGTCCATACCAACTAGCAAAGAGCTCTGCCTCCATCTTCTTACCAACTCCCCCTCAAATATTTGAGCCTAGTCTGGTCCACTTTTTGACATCTAGGATCACTTTGACTACTGCTTCTCCTGAGGGTCCTTTTTCTTATCTGGAGCTTATCACCAAGACCCTGGCCCAGAATTCCACACCAAATCAGATGATAATTTGCTAAATCTGACTATGCCAGGTAACCCCAGTCTACACAGACTCAGGACTTTGATGCTCATCCCTATATATCACCCTATTTTCCCCAGTCCTTTGGATGCCATCCTTACTTTCTTCTGTGATATTTTAATCCTTTACCTGGGTGGACAAGCATGTCCATCAAGACTATCAGGGACAAGTTGTTCTGCAAGCAGCCTAGGAATCCAAAATTCAATCTTTGATTCAAAATGACCATTAATTATAAATATCACCAGTTGATACAAGAAGGATTTGTAATTTTCTATGGGAACTCTCTCCATCTAGATAGATCCAATCTTCCTATGATGAAATAGATGGATCCTAGACAGTTTACTCAGACATATGGAGATTAAGTGACTTATCGAGGGTTGCCTAATTAGCAAGTTCTGGAAACAGAATTTGAACTTAGATCTTACTGATTCCGAATTCAGCACTATAACCACTGCTCCAACATTGCCTCCTATGATTTGATAAGTTTATCATGAATAAAAAAAATTGGGGAAAAGATTCACTATTAAACAAATGTAATTGGGAAAATATGTTGAAAACTTTGTGGCAAATGGATTTAGAACCACATCTCACACAATGCATATTAGTGAATTCTAACCAAAGAGATGCTTTAACATAAATTGAACTATTGAAAAGAAAAAATGGAATAATATATTTATCTAAATAGGAGAGAACAATTTTATTTTTTTGGTCAACAAATAGAAGAAAACATTAGGGACAAAATAGAAGTGCTTAACTACATTTAAATAAAAAAAATTCTCAAGAATGAAACCAAGATAATGAAAACATTATTTATATTAAAATCAAATGTCAAATAAAACTGATACTGACATGTTTATGCCTATCTCAATATATATTCACATCTATATTTACTTCTACATACTTAAAATTGACAGAGATAAAACTCCTACTCTACAAAGAAAGGGTAAAGGGTCAATGAATATTTATCAACAATTTTCAAAAGATGAAACATAAATTGTTAAATATGACTTGAAAAAATGTCAAACCAGAGAATCACATAAAGACTTCTAGGGATGGAACCAAGATAGAAGAATAGAAAAAAAACACTCGGTGAAACTCTCCCAACATTCTCCTCGAAACAATTTTAAAATAATTCCTCAAATCAAATTATGTAGTAGCAGAGCGAATAAAAGATCAGAATGTGACATTCCTCCAGCTCAGGACAACTTAGGAGGTCCAAAAGAGAGATCTGTGATGTGAGGGTGGAGGCTAGCTGGGGGCCCACATGGATAAAAAAACCACTAGTGGGACTAGTTGATAGTGAAAGAAGCTACAGCAACTTTGGGAACTCTCAAGCCCAAAACAGTCAAGACACTTGGCAACTGATCAGAAAAAATATTACAGAGGATGCCTCGTCTAGCACTGGATTTAAGACCAGATGCTATTTGGTATATCTGTTGCCTATATCCGCTTCTGGGTCGTAGTTCAGGGGTGCAGAGCAGCATCTTTGATCAAAGGGAATAAGAGACCTGAGGAGCAGTATCGCTTATGATCACAGGGAATCAGAGACCCTAAAGAACAGTATCACATCCAGTCTCAAGGGATCAGGGGCCCTGAGGAAGAGCATAATTTCTGGTGCCAAGGGATGTGGGAACCTTTCTGAGTAGGACCACAGTGCAGACCAAGAGAGCAGGACCATACCTCTCCCCAGACCACACCACCTTGGAAGCACAGAATAGGATTACAGAATTAGAAACCAAGATCCAACAATATGTTATTTATAAGAAACACACTCAAAACTGACAGACATAGACAGAGTTAAAATAGAGGGCTGGAGTAGAATCTATTATTCTTTAACTGAAGTGAAAAAGATAGGGGTAGCAATCACTATCTCAGACAAAGCAAAAACAAAAGTAGACCTACTTAAAGAGGATAAGCAAGGAAACTACATTTTTCTAAGGGCATCATAGACAATGAAGTAATATCAATACTAAACATAAATGCACCATATATAACATCTAAATACTTTATGGGAGGAATTATAGGTAGAAATAGACAATAAAAATAAACTAGTTCGAGACCTCAACTCTCCTCTCAGAGGTAGATAAACCTAACCATAAAATAAATAGAAAAAAAGTTGAGGAGAGGAACAGTCTTAGAAAATTTAGATATGATAGACCTCTAGAGAAAATTGAATGGAAATAGAAAGAAGTATACATTATTCTCATCTGTACATTTCACAAAAACTGACCATGTGTTAGGGCATACAAACCTCACAAACAAATGTAGAAAAGCAGAAATACTACATGCACCATTTCAGATGATAATGCAATAAAAATTACATTCAATGAAGGGCCATGGAAACATAGATTAATAATTATTGGAAACAAAATAATTTAATTCTAAAAAAAAGAGTGGGTTAAAAAACAAATCATAGAAACAATCAATGATTTCTTTAAAGGGAACAGCAACAATGAGACCACATGACAAAATTTGTGTAATACAGTCAAAGAAGTACTTAGTGGAAAATGTTTATCTCTAAACATATGCATTCATGCAAGTAAAAAACTAGAAAAAGAATAAATTAAAAATCCCCAATTAAACACCAAAATGGAAATCCTGAAAATTAAAAGAAAATGTAAAATACCTGGGAGTCGACCTGACAAGACAAGCCCAGGGACTTTTTGAACTCAATTACAAAACACTTTTCACACAAAGACAAATCTAAAAAATTAGAGAAATTTTCATTGCTCATGGGTAGACTGAGTCAATGTACTAAAAATGACAATTCTACGTAAGTTAATTTAGTTATTCAGTGACATACTAATCAAACTACCAAAGAATTATTTTATAGAGCTAGGAAAAATAAAAACAAAATTCATCTGCAAGAACAAAAGGCCAAGAATATCAAATGGAAAAAAAATGTGAAGGAATGCAACTTAACAGTACCAGAGTTCAAAGTATATTACAAAATGGTAATTATCAAAACAATTTGGTACTGTCTAAGAAACAGAGTGCTGGATTAGTGGAATAAATTAGGTTCACAATATAAAGGTGCAAATGACCATAGCAATCAAGTGTTTGATAAACCCAAAGAGTTGAGCTTTTAGGGTAAGAACTCACCATGTGACAAAAATTACTGGGAACACAGTCCTAAGTGGACATCTAGGTAGCACAGTGGATTAAATGCCAAGTCTGGAGTCAGGAAAACTCATCTTCCTGAGTTCAAATCTGGCTCCAGACACTTATTAGCTGTATTACCCTGGACAAGTCATTTAAATCTGTTTGCCTCAGTTTTCTTAGCTATAAAAAGAACTAAAGAAGGAAATAGCAAATTACTCTAATATCTTTTCCAAGAAAACCCCAAATGGGGTCACAAAGAGTCAGACACCACTGAAAACAATTTAACAACAAGCTGGGAAAACTGGAATACAATTTGGCAGAAATTAGGCATAGATCAACATCTTACACTGTATACCAAGATAAGGTTGAAAGGGATAAATGATTTAGACATAAAGGGTGATATCATAAGTAAATTAGGGGAGCAAGGAATGATGTACTTCTCAGATCTATGAATAAAGGAAGAGTTTATAACCAAAAAAAGGGTTACAGGAGATCACAAGAAATAAAATGGATATTTTGATTACATGAAATTAAAAAACTTTTGCACAAACAAAATTAATGCAATAAAAATTAGAAAGAAAACAGGAAGCTGATAAAAATTATCACAGCAAATTTGTCTGATAGAGACATCATTTCTCAAACATGTAGGAAACTGGACCAAATTTATAAAAATCAGAGCCATTTCCCAATTAATAAATGAACAAAGGAAATGAGCAGGTAGTTTTAAGAAGACATTAAAGCTATCAATAGTCGTATAAAAATACTTGGAATCACTAACAGAGATATGCAAATTAAATACTACCTCACACCTATAAAATTGGTTAACATGACAGAAAAAGAAAATGATAAATGCTGTAAGAGATGTGGAAAACCTGGGACACTATTGCACTGTCGGTGGAATTGTGATATTGGTCCAAGCACTCTGGAGAACAATTTGGAAGTACTCCCAAAGCTGCTATAAATTTGCACATACCCTTTGATGCAGCAATATTGCTACTAGGCCTGTATCGCAAAGAGATCAAGGAAAGGGCAAAGGACATATTTGTACAAAAATATTTATAGCAGCTCTTTTTGTGGTGGCAAAGAATTGGAAATTTGTGGGATTGCCATCAATTGGGGAATGGTTGAACAAGTCATGGCATGTGACTGTGCTGGAATATTGTGCTATAAGAAATGATGAGCAAGATGATTTTAGAAAAATCTGGGAAGATTTATATGAACTCATGCAAAATGAAGTGAAGAGAATCAGGGGAACATTGTACATAGTAATATCACTACTGTAATGAGGATCAACCAGGGCAGATATAGCCTCTCTAATCAATACAATGATTTGAGACAATTCCAAAAGACCCATGATAGGAAATGCTATCCACCTCGAGAGAGAGAATTGATGAATTGAGTGAAGATTGAAACATACTTAAGAAAAAAACTTCCTTTATTTTTCTTTTTTTGATCTTTGTTTTCTTTTGCAAGATGACTAATGTGGAAGTATGTTTTGTACGACATCACATGTACAATCAATATTAAATTGCTTCCCTTTTCAAGGAGAGGAGAAGGACTGGCAGGAAGGAGAGAATTTGGAACTCAAAATTTTTGAAAATGAATGATAATTTTTACATATAATTATGTAATATTAAAACCAGAATATATCAAAAAAGAAAAAATCTCATTCATAATCAAAGAGGTATAAATAAAAATAAGCCCCATCTCACATCTATGAAATTGACAAAAATAGTTAAAATCAACCAAACAATGCTAGCAAATTTGGGAAGAAATCAGTGTATCATTCACAGTTAGTAAAATGGCAAACTTTTAAAATAATCGTAAATAAATCCAGTAAGTCCACTGTAGCAAATATGTATTAAAAACATTATCAAAAACAAATAAACTATCTGTCCAGATATATTTGTAACAGCCATATTTGCAAGCAGCTTAAATGTCCAAATAAAGTGAAATGAAAGGTTAAATACATTGTAGTACTTTTGTGTAATCTTATATATAATACAATTAAGACTAAGTACGAGAAATTAACAAAAACTTATGTTAATATATTTGTAATATTAAAACATAATATCAATATATTTATAATATAACATACAACATAAATGTATTTATAATATCAGAATATACAACAAATAATTATAAGTGGTATATTTAATAATAATAAATACTATGTAACGAGCCGAAAACATTTATATCAGAAGCAGAATGGGATAAATACTATGACTTTGTAAGAGGAAAGTCTTGAATGAAGCTTAGCCTTAGATTATAATAAACTTATTAGGGATATTAAAGGATCATCAAGTTCAACTGTTCCATTTTACAGATGAGGAAACGGAGGCAGAGTGGTTAAATGAGTTATCTAAGTTCACACATGTGGCACAGCTAAGATTCAGATCATGATCCTGTGACTCAAACCTGGCACTCTTCCTTCTTTGCCACACTTCTGTGAAAAGTTGTTAGGGTATTTGCCGTGCTAAAATTAATTTAGCTATAGCTACTAAGTAAGCTTAATTAGTTATATTGATGTCCAATATTAAGTTTCATTAATTTAATTTGTTAAAAGTCCATCCAGACAACCCTTTTCAAGCTCAAAATGGCACTCAAGTGTAAAGCTTCATTCAGGTGGTCCTGCAGGGTTTTCAGTGCTTACTAACGCACAGTTGCTGACAGAGCTTTCTGTGATGGTTAAGGACACTCCAGCACAAACCTCAAGGGGACCAGTAATTCAGAACATTTACAATGACCAGAAAACAGTTATTTCTCCTACAGATCCAAGTCAGACTCTCTCCTGCAATTTCCTAGTAAAAGCCTGGCTATGTAAGTGCATTTAATTACAAAGATGTGGGGCTGTAGCCTTGTCTCCAAAGGCTCTAAATCCCCTCCTGCTTCCCCCAGATGACAGGTCAAGAGAATACATCACTACTCTTCCCATCATGGTTTCAATATATATTGTGGGAAAGGAGGGCAGATTGGGGGAAAGGGTAATCAGAAGGCATGCCATCTTGCAGTAAGGGGAGGAGAGAGATGCCGAGAAAAATTGGAACTCCAAATCTTGTGGAAGTGAATGTTGAAAACGAAAAAATAAATTGATTGATATATATTACATGGGCTTAAGAAATTAGCAGATGAGACAGAACCTGTGACCAAATACTTAACCCAATTTTACAATAAGGTACCGTAAACATCCCATAAAAGAAAAAGAAAAAAAAAATCAGACTTCTTCTCTGGTACAAAGGGAGGGCCAGAAATCTTTACTTGGACTTTTCAGATTATGGAGGATCCTCATGATGTGGAAGGGATGAGTGCATTAGCAGTTCCACAGGATTGGAGGTGGACGGGAGAACAGGAACTATTAGACTTTCTGCTTTGTATTCCCAGTGCTGAGCATAGTATCCAGACCATAAAGACAACCAATACTTGTCGAATTGAAGGGAATCAACCATGGTCAGGCACGGGATGGGGTAAGTGGAAAATATGTGGAGCCCTCTCAGTTCTTCCCATGGGCTCTTACCCACCCCCCTTCACCAGCGTCCTCCCCTTTGTCAGTGCTCAGAGGTGACTGGGGGAAAGGCAACTGCTGCCATGATGGATGCAGATCTGATCTTGTTCGGTTGTTTTCAGTCATGTCCAACTCTTTGTGACCCCACTTGGGGTTTTCTTGGCAGAGATACTGCAGTGATTTGCCATTTCCTTCCCCAGGTCTTTTTACAGATGAGGAAAGTGAGGCAAACAGGGTTAAGTGACTTGCCCAAGGTCACATGGCTAGTAAGTGTTAGATGTCTGAGGCCACATTTGAACTCAGGTCCTTCTGACTCCAGGGCGGGTGCTCAACTCACTGCACCACCTAGCCTCCCCTCCCCTTGTATATTCCTATCATTAACACCTGGTCACTTGTACAAGTTGACAGGACCCCACACTTCTGAACAATAAGTCCTCTCAAACATGCTGCTGTTATTGTCTACTCCCCTTCCCTCTCCTGCTCTCCCATTTCCTGAACTAACTCTTACTTGTTCTTCTTGAACTTGGCTCCTTATCAAACTTCCTTCCACACACCCAGGGCTATTTTATATCACCATTCCTATCTTGACTAGATAATGTCCCAATGCTTCCTAAATAATCCCCCATTCCCATCCATATAACCGGCAGCTGTGAACAGCTGTGTGTCCTCACTGCCTCCTACAAGCAGCCGTTTCCCTTTTATCTTAAAAAGACTCTAACAAGCCCAACTTTTTAACATCAATATTCACTCAGGAATGCCATACTGCTGCAAATTTTGAAACACCACAATATCAGAAGGATAAGAGAGAGATCTATGAAAGACTAGGGCAAATCTGCTGTTTGGTTAGCTCCATAGCAAGGCTAGAGGGACTTTGCCGAGGAAGAAATGTGTATGTGGGTCAGCCAGGTGATAATAGAGGAAGTTTCATGGCATAGTAGGTAGAGTGCTGGACCTGGAATCAGTCAGATCTGAGTTTGAATCCTGCTTTGGACACAGTAGCTGTATAATCCTGGACAAATTACTGAACCCCTCCATGCCTACATTTTCTCATTGATAAAATGATGAAGTTGGAGTTTCTTCCAGTTTTCTATCTATGCTTTTACACCCCTATAATTCTCCCTGCGATATCCTTCATCTAAGAGAAGGAAGGAGAGGAACAATTCAAATTTTTGGCAAGAATAAAAAATAAATAAACAGACAAGGATGGGACCTTCTTTGAGAGATGCTTGCCTCCATCTCCAGCATGGCCTCAGGCCGAGGGGCATCATAACTTCCAGTCAGGGTTGGGACAAGGGGTGGTCCCTAAACTCTCGCTTTCTTCTCAGAAGAGGGGGAATTTGGGCTCCATTCCCTCTGGTAAAAGGTGCTGGGCTGATCCAAGGCAAGGGATTCGCTTCCCCAAACAATGGAACTCAAATAGAGAATGGGCACTTCAAGGGAATATTATGTTCAGGGAGATGGGGTAGAGCATCTCCTAAGCCAGCGGTTTTCAACCTGTGGGTAGTGACCCCTTTGGGGTCGAACAACCCTTTCAAAGGGGTCGCCTAAGACCATTGGAAAACACATATTTCCAATGGTCTTAGGAACCAAGACACCACTCCTTTGTCTCCAGGAGGGTCCGCCCACATGCAGATATGCCCAAATACAAGTATTAAAGGGTCGCAGCGTTAGGAAGGTTGAGAACCACTGTCCTAAGCAGTTTTGCTTCCAAGTGGTGGACTGGGAAGTAGTCTCTCAGATTGTAATATACCTCCATCAGGCCCCCACTACAACTGAATTTGCCTCAGACACTATAATCCTATGTTTATATCTGCATGTAGCATATTACCAGCAATGATTTACGTGTGAGGAGTAATGTTATCAGGGACTTGTATAACTGGGAAATAAAGTAGGTGGGTTAAAAAGGTTAGATTTAGAGGCAGAGGACTTGAATTCTGATTCCACGTCTACCATGAATGAACAAATGAATGAAGGCGTTATTAAGCTATTATAATGTGCAAAACATTGCGTTAAGCACTAGAAAATTGAGAAAGCTCTCCTACCCTCAAGGGACTCATATTATAATGGGAGGAGTGTTCAGATAAGAGGTATGTATTCCCTTTGACCTTGGGAATATCATTTATCTTCTTTTGATCCAGTTTCCTCACTTATGAAATGAGGAGTTTGGATTTCAGGGTTTAAAATCCTTTCTCTAAATTTATGTAGTGAGATAGAGCATTGTACTGGCCCCCATAGTACATCAAAAAACCTAGGGAAAAACCTCTAACATATTGGACTGCATTTCTTTGGAGGATTATGTGGGGACATTGGAAATAACTGTCCAGGATAAAAAAAAGTATATTTTGGGTTGTTATTGTAATTCACGTCAGGGGAAATATCCACATCAATGAAATCTCAGGGTCAATGAATAACTGAGATGTTTTTAGCAGAAATTCTAGTAATCAGGTACTAGAAGAAAGGCAACACCTAACCCATACATATGTATTTATGTATTACTCCTTTAGAAAAGTAACTTGATTGTTGTAGTCTAATGGGTCAGATGTTTTCCTTTTTATTATGTTTTTTTCAACTTTTTTCTTTACTTTGAAAAATTCATTAAAAAATTTTTGAGTTCCCAATTCCCTCCCTCCCTCTAGCCCTGCCCTCACACATTGAGAAGGCAAGCAATATGATATCCAGTATACATTTGAAGTCGTGAAAAATGTGTTTTCACATTATCTGTTGTAAAAAAAAAGAGCAAGAAAGATA
Organism: Pseudochirops cupreus; assembly: GCA_028627135.1. Lineage (NCBI taxonomy): Eukaryota > Metazoa > Chordata > Mammalia > Diprotodontia > Pseudocheiridae > Pseudochirops > Pseudochirops cupreus. The sequence goes on from CM053580.1 coordinate 301,201,100, forward strand.
AAGTATGCTTCAATCTGCACTCAGAGTTCATCAGTTCTTGTATCAGCACATATATGTGTTTGTATATATACATGCGTATATATGTATATGCATACACACATATATACATACATACATGTATGTATGTATGTGTGTAATGAAGCCTTTATCAGAGAAACTTGCTGTAAAACTTTTCTCCACTTTCCTATTTACCTTCTAATATTTGCTACATCAGTTTTATTTGTGGAAAACTTTTGTAATTTAAGATAAATAAAATTACTCATTTTACCTCCCATGAGTCTCTCTGTCTCTTGTTTGGTCATAAGCTCTTCCCTCATCCATAGGTCTGACAAATAATTTTTTTCTATGCTCACCTACTTTGCTTATGATATCCACATTTACATCTAAATTGTATACACATTTTGATTTTCATCTTGGTATACACTGGGAGATATTGATTAATGCCTATTTTCTACCAAACTGCTTTCCAGTTTTCCCAGCAGTTTTTACTGAACACTGAATTCTTGACTCAAAAGATTAAATCATTAGATTTATCAAACACTAGATTATTATGGTCATTTATTTCTGTGTATTGTGTATATAATCTATTTCATTAATCAATCACTCTGTTTCTTGGCCAGCACCAGATTGTTTTGATAATTACCACTTTTTAATATAATTTGAAATTTGGTACGGGCAGGTCATCTTCCTTTACTTTTTTTTCCCATTGGTTCCCTTGATGTTCTTGACCTTTTGTTCTTCCATATGAAGAACCTTGACCTTCTCTAGGTCTGTAAAATAATTCTTTGGTAGTTTGATTGATATGACACTGAATGAGGAAATTGTTAGGTAGAATTGTCATTTTATTATATTGGCTTGGTCTATGCATGTGCAATTAGTATTTTTCCAGTTGTTTAGATTTGTCTTTATTTGTGTGAAAAGTGGGTTTTTTGTGTGTTCATATGATGACAGGTACACTGAAATATTTTATATCATCAACAATTATTTTAAATGAAATTTCTCTTTCTATATCTTCCTGCTGAACTCTGTTAATTTATTTTATATCCTGCGACTTTGCCAAAGTTGTTAATTGTTTCAACTAGTTTTTTAGTTGATTCTGTAGGATTCTCTCATCATATCATCTGTAAAAAGCCATAGCTATGTTTTCTCATTACCTAATCTTATTCCTTTATTTTTTTCTTGTTTTATTGCTATAGCTAACATTCCTCGTACAATACTGAATAATAATGATGTTATAGAACATCCTTGCTTCATCCTTCATTTTATTGGAAAAGCTGCATTACAGATAATGCTTTGTTCTCAGTGTTAGATAAGTACTACTTATTATTTTAAGAAAAGCTTCACTTATTCCTGTGCTTTCTAATGTTTTTATGGGGTTGTGTGTTGTAGTGTTAATTCAGTGTTTTATGTAGTGTTTGTGAAAAGCTTTTTCTGCATCTATTAAAATAATCATTATTTTTGTTATTTAATATGGTCAGTTTTATTTATAATTTTCCTAATATTTAGACCAGCCCTACATTCCTGGTATAAATATTGCCAGGCCATGGTGTATAGTCTTTCTGATATATTGCTATAGTTTCCTTGTTAGTATTTTATTTAAAATTTTTGCATTAATATTTATTAAGAAAATTAGTCTATAGTTTTCTTAGAAGGTGCCATTTACAGCTAAGAATAATGATACTCCTTTCTTTTCCCATTTAACTTTCTCTAGAGGTCTATCATAGTTAACTTTTCTAAAACTGTCTTCATCTCCTTAATTTATTTCTTATATATTATCTGATTAGATTTGTCTATTTCTTAGAGGGATGAACTGAATTTTCCCATTAGTATAGTTTTACTCTTTTTCCTCCTACAACTCACTTCTTTTCCTTTAAGAATTTGGAAGCTACGCCATTTGGTACATGTAGGTTTAGTATTTATTCATTGTCTATGATACCATTTAGCAAAATGTAGTTTCCCCGATTATCTCTTTTAATTAGGTCTATTTTTGCTTTTGCTTTTTTGGGATCATGATTGCCACCTCTGGCTTTTTTATTTCAGCTGAAGAATAATAGATTCTACTCCAGCCCCATATTTTAACTTTGGGTATATATCTCTCTGTTTCAAGTGTGTTTCTTATAAACATTATATTGTTAGATTCTATTTTCTAATACAGCCTGCTGTCTGCTTCTGTTTTGTGGTTGAGTTCATCCAATTCACATTCACCATTATGATTACTAATTGTATTTTCCCCTCCACCTTATTTTTGTCTGTTTATCCTTCTCCTTCTCTCTTTTTTTAACCTTGTCACTCCTTGAATGTTTGTTTTACTTCTGACTACTGATTCCCTCAATCCACCTCCTTCTTATCAACTCCTCTTTCTCTTACCTTTTTCCATTCCTACTTCCCTAAATCAATCTATATCTATTTGTCTATCAAGAAAGATAGATTTTCCCCTCTTTTAACCAACTGAGTGAGGTTCAAGCATTGCCTGCTCTGCAACCCCATTTTCTCCTCCATTATAAAAACTCTTTCTTGTGTGCCTCTTATATGTGCAATACCTTCCCTTATTCTTTCTTTCCCTTCCCCCTTCTACCAGTGCATACCTCTTTCTCACTTTTCCATAGTTTTGGAGGTAATCCCCAAATAATTGACGCACACACATGTCCTCTGTCAATGTAGATTCTTTCTAACTGCCATAATAATGATAAGATTCTTAGGAGTCATATGTATTATCTTCCCACATAGGAATGTAAGCAGTTTAATATTAAGTCTTTTATGATTCTTTCATGTTTACCTTTTTATATTTCTCTTGAGTCTTGTGTCAGATTTTCTATTCAGCTCTGGTCTTTTTCATCAGGAATGCTTGAAAGTTCTCTATTTTATTAAATATCCATATTTTTGCCATGAAGGATAATGCTAAGTTTTGCTGGGTAGATTATTCTTTGCTGTAATCCTAGCTCCTTTGCCTTTCAGAATATCATAATCTAAGCCCTCCATTTCTTTATGATGGTAGCTGCTAAATCTCACACGATCCTGCCTGTGACTCCATGGTATTTGAGTGTTTGTTTTTTTTGTAGATGCTTGCAATATTTTCTCCTTGACCTGGGAGTTCTAGAATTTGGCTATAATATTCCAGGAATTTTTCATTTTGGGATCTCTTTTAGGAGGTGATGGGTGCATTCTTTCACTTTCTTTTTTACCTTCTGGCTCTAAGATCTCAGGCAAGTTTTCCTTTATAATTTCTCAAAATATGATGATGTCTCTTTTAAAAATCATGGTTTTCAAGCAGTCTAATTCTTAAATTATCTCTCCTTGATGTATTTTTAGGTCACTTGTTTTTTCCCATGAAATATTTCATATTTTACTTTATGTTCATTCTCTTGATTTTATTTTACTGTTTGTGTCTTATGGAGTCATTAACTTCCATTTAACCAGTTCTAATTTTTAAGGAATTATTTTCTTCAGTGAGCTTTTGTACCTCTTTTAGCATTTGGCCTATTCTGTTTCTTAAGGAGTCACTTGTTCAATTTAAAAAAAAATCTCTTTCATCAAATTATTAATGATCTTTTCATAATTTTCTTTATGTTGTTCCCATTTATTTTCATAATTTTCCTCTACCATTCTTATTTCATTTTTAAAATAATTTTTTGCTTTTAAAAAATATCTATCTTTAGTTTTTCTAGTAAATTCTTGTTGGGTTTGGGTCCAATTTGCATTTTTTTGAGGTTTTGCTTCTAGATGATTTCATTTTGCAGTCTTCTGTGTTTGTGCTTTTAGCTTCAAAATACCTTTTTATGGATAGTTTATTTTTTTTTGTTTGCTCATTTTTCCAGTCTATTTCTTGATTTTTATCTTTATTTTAGGGGTGGTCTCTATTAACTTCTGAGATTGGGGGGAGAGGTTCACTATCCAATCTTCAGTTTTATCCTGATATTTTCACAGTTATTTTTGAGGGGTTTGTAAATTTTGTTGATTCCAAGGTGTGTTCTGGGGAGAAGTGTATTCATTGCTCTCCTGGTCTATATTCCAATCCTTAATCAGGAAGGGTTCCTGCTCCCTTGTGATCACAAGTCTAGCACTAATACCAGCATTCCTCTTCATATAGAGCTGTGACCAGAACCCCTGACCCTTTACAACTGAAAACTTTTCTCTCTGCCCTGGAACTGCAACCTGGAATTGGGTAATGGGCAATAGAATTGCCAAGCAGTGCCCAGTCCTGCACTTATTGCCAGCACAAGGGTCTCCTGTGATCTCTTTCTGATCAGTTGTTCAATCTCCTTACCTCTTTGGGCAATGAGAGCTCCTAAAATTACTCTTCCTGCTGTTGCCATTACTGTCACAACCTGAAGGCTCTCTGCTGATATTGCCCTATGCTGTCCAATGCCTACACTTTTCCTTCCAATCTTAAAGTTCTCCTGGGCTAGAAAAATCTCTCACCCTGACGTTTTGTTGGCTTTGCTGCTCTAGAATATGATTTAACACATTATTTTAAAAATGAAGGGGAATGTTGGAATGTTTGAATAGAATGCTCCTTCTGCTCTACTATCTTGGCTCTGTCCTAAAGTTAGGTGTTTTCAAGGCATTTATATGACTCTTTAAGAGTTTGAGTGTAATTAAATTTTAATTTAATTTTTTTTCCTGAGCTGCAAAATTGATTGAATTTTTCTTCTTATGGAATGTAGTCTTCACAAATAAGCATGTAGCATACATTTAGATAGTCTATTCAAATGATCCCACCTCTTCTTCCTGTTACTCTGATAAATTCTGTATTTATTGCCAAATTCTTAAATGATACAACTCTCAAGAACTATTTAAACTCAGAACTTTCCACCCAGAGCACATACCAAACTAAAAGGTCCATCTTAGCATTTCAACAAGCTTATGAGATGTGTGCAAAATAGTTTCTTATCAATCTGTCAAATTATTTTAAATTTTGTTTCCTGTTGTTGATTATCCAGATGTCACTATATAAATAGCAGCTTCTTCTTGGTAATCAGCCTTCTCATCCTCCAGCCTAATTTCCTTAGTCATGTCACCATGATCCAGTGTTCCCAGCACCCAGACAGGGTGATCAAGTTAATTATAAACCTCTATTTTAAACAAAGATCCTCAAGCTATCAGAAAATTGTTGCTTTTTTCAAATTAAGGTTGAAAATGATAGAGGTTGCTTATATTCTCTGGATGGTGAAGAACAAGAACAAGAACACAGCATAGACATGATGAAACCAAATTATTAGCATATGTATCAACATCAGAATTTGGATGTTGTTGAACAATGGGCTTTGAATGGATGAGACCCAGGTGACTTCTTAATTCAGATTAATTCCATCTCCCTAAGGTCCATTGAACAACCTGTTCCCCTAGGCCATTCTTGGGAATTGGGAAACTTGGACCTACAGTGCTTTTGAGACTTTCATTTTCTTTATCTTGTTTGTGGTAGGAATTAAGATAGTGCTACTTGCACATTAGGACCTTCCAAGTCACTGGATGGATCATTAAGTTAGCAGTAGTTAGGCCAAGACCCTGCAACTTTCTTACTCTCATACCACTACCTCTACAAGGAATACTTAGGGGAGGGGACTGGCCCCATTGATGGAGTCTGGAATTCTTTTGTCTGTAACCTCAGTTTGTAAAATCATATTTTTGTGTTCGGGTATGTCTGTAATATCAATTTGTAACAAGCCAAGTTGTAAAATCACACTTCCTCCATCCTAAAAGTCTTTTCCCTGAGCCAGCACTCTGCCTAGATACAGTTCATTAATTGTTTAGCCATACCTATGAATACATCACCCAAGCATTAAAACAAACCCTTTAGTTTAGAGAAATGCATAGTCCCTTTGTTCTAAGTGGCCAGATGTACCCAAAATCCTTGAATATACTATTGGAGAGATAACTCCCTCCCAACTTGGCACCTCCTGAAGTCCCAATCAGTCTAGCTTCCAAACTTGGCACCTCCTGAAACAATCAAGCCTACCCTCCCAACATTCATATAGTCAAAGAAAAGACCTTGATGAGTAACAGACTGGACATATCTCAGTCAGCCCTGACCACAGGTGACCTACTGATGTGTCAAGGAAAAAACCACACCTCCTGGTAGCCTCGCCATGGGCTTTCTCCCAGTGAATTATGGGCAATATGCCTGCACAGTTGCCATAAAAAGTGCATGTCCCTTTAAGCACTGACCACTCCTAAACTCCTCCCTAATTCCACCCTTACTCACCTAGTTAGCATAATTGATATCAGATTTATGGCTTTTTTCACTATATAAACTGTATCTCTAATTCCTGCTCTTTTTCAGGTCCCCCTACCTCTCCTGCCTGCTGCAAAGTCAGCATAACAATAAACTTTTACAATCCTCACTGCCAAGATTACTTGAGTCCAGAGAATTCATTTCAGACTAGAACCTTACCAGGATTTCTTAGAAATCCTTTCTCCTTCTCACCCTCATCACCATGATGGACTCTATCAATGTATAGGTCATGGGTAGTCTCAAAGAGTAAGGAGTAGATTGTTATAAGGTTAGGCTTGGTAGTCTCAAGAGCACCATAACAATCTCCCCTTAACAGAAACTATAACTTATAGAATCTATGCAGGGAAACCATTGCTATAAGATTAGGTATGATTGGTCTCCACTTAAGGGCGGCTGTAAGTTTACAGAAACTCATGGAAAAATACTAACAATAATATTTTTAAGGTTACTACAGCCGTGAGCCCCAAGTAATGTTTTATCTAACACCAACTTGTTTTCTTCTGGATAACAAACCCCCAAAACAATATCTTGCTCTGACCACTGATACTCACGTTGGTCAACTGGAGGGAGGTGGGGCACTTAAAATCAGAGTATAAGAACTCCACTCTCAGAAGGGCACTTTGGGGCATACCCTCCCCTCCAGTGGGAACATACCTTCCCATTGGAGCATACTCTTCCTGCTGAATGGGTTTATGTATCAGTGCTCGCTAACAGAATCCACCACCATATGAGTTATATTCTATCTTAGAGTGTATGCCTTACTTATAAGTTGGGTCCCCTTTTCTCCTCTTCCCCAGTGCTTACAATAAAGCTTTACTTTGAACTGATTCCCACTTTTTAACATATTATTCTCAGCATCAGAACTCATTAAGGGGTTGTTTTACCCACTGACTGATCCCTAGGTCTTTCTTTAGATATAACAATCAAGCCTACCATCCCAACATTCATATAGTCAAAGAAAAGACCTTGATGAGTAACAGACTGGACATATCTCAGTCAGCCCTGACCACAGGTGACCTACTGATGTGTCAAGGAAAAAACCACACTGAACAAGGACTTGAACTACTGATTGTTGCACCTAAACTGGTGAGTATGCCACTGTGTGCCTAGTCTTGAAAACAAGAGTCAATAGGGGAAACCTACATGCTCCCAGGAGGGACTCCTGTATGCCAGGGACTCCTGTCTCAAAACACTTCCTCATTCAAACATTTATTAAGTATTAGCCATGTGCTAGGTACCATGCTGAAGTATTACTCTGTGTATAGATGTGGATGAGACAAGATTTCCACCTTTACACACCTTACTGGGGAGTGAAAAGCTGAATTCATAAATAATTATAATATAATGTAGAATGTGAGAGTACAGTAAGAGTTTAAAGGCCTATGAAGATAAAAATAAATTAACACTAAATAAAGTACAGAATTTGCACTAATATATAAAATGCAACTCTGAAGTATTTCTGGGTGATGTTTTAGAAAACATGGTGTTTTATGGATTCTGGAGGCCTATTTCAAAATATCTAGCCAGTCAGAGTGAAATGAGCATAGAATTTGGTTGGAGTCTTGCCAGATGTCCAGCAATGTGAAAACCAAACTCATAGCACATAGAGATAACCTCGGTCTTCTCATAATTGAGGGTAAACAATCTTGGTTCCTCAGAATAGATGATGAAACATACTTCTAAGTAGACAGATGGAAGAATATGGGAACAGAATGTGTTCTGCCACACAAGATTACTTTGCTGAACTGTGTTGTTTTTTTTTTTGAGGGAGGGGGCTTGTTTGTTTTAAGTTGTTATGAGGGAGGGTTCATTCTGGTCATTCTGGGTGAAAATCAGAAAATGATGAGCATAAAAATAAAAACAAAAGATGGTGATAAAACTTTAGCATTTTCCCAAAAGTCATTGTAGGATAAGATTTGGGGAATTTACCATTAGGTGTTGCCTTCTTTTGAAGTTGTGGGCAGGTAGGTGGTTCAGAGTGGACAGAATACTTGACCTTGAGTCAAGACCCAAGTTCAAATCCAGGCTCAAACACTAGCTGTATGACCCTGGGCAAATCATTTGACCTCTGTCTGCCTCAGTTTCCTCATCTTTAAATTGGTAATAATAATAATATCTGCCTCCCAGTGAGGATAAAATGAAATAAAATTTATAAGGAGCTTTACAAATCTTAAAATGTTATATAAATGCTAGCTATCATCATCATTTTCTGTTCTCATACTTACTAATCCAAGGAAAGTGAAGAAGATTTTTTCTTGAAATTTTGCACCTGAAGGATACTCCTTGCTATTAAAGATTAACTACCAGGCTTTGGACTAAATAAATTGAATGATAATCTGTATTTTACACCTTTGTGCAATAGAGGAAGTTTGGGGCTTTGAGATGACTCTCTTGTCTCTCTGGAAAGCCACAACCTTAGTGGCTCAGAAATCTGCTTAGTTCTGAGGTTTCACCACAGATCCAGGGTAACTGGCTTAAGAGTCCCATTTCATAGAATTATGGAACTTTATAGTTGGAAGAAACTTTGGTGATCATTTAGTCTAACCACATCATTCCAAAATTGAGGAGACTGAGGCCCAATCTTGCCTCTAGAGGCAGGTTGATTCTCACACACAATTCTCCCCTCCCTGCTAGTATTTGGAAGACTTTAGTACCTTCTGTATGTGTCATGATTAACTGCCAAGATAATATATGTACTTTGTGAACGTTAAAGTGTTATACAGATATCAGCTAGTGACTAAGAATGATTGTTAGAGGCTGGCTGGGGCATGACAGGGGACATTCTTGACTCTAGTAAATAGTGTGAGAGAAACCAAAGATGCTTATATCCCATTCTATCCCCTATACAGTACCATCCACTGTTGTCCTGTCTCTGCTTGGTGTGCCCCAGGAGAAAAATCATCTTTCCTGAGTGAGGTTAGGAATCTCCCTTTGATAAAAGATAGAGTTCTATTTTCACTATCCATACATCTCACTGTCAGAGAACTCATCTTCCTCACTCACACAAGGTCTACTTACAGAAGAACAATATCAAGCCAGTAGAAGGCCACAAACTGTATTTGGAGTACTCATGGATAAGGAGGTAATGGATGCTGTGCCCAGGTATGTATGTGCAATCATATGGGTCTGTCTAGATGTGGCTCACAGGGAAGCATGGATAATCTTTCTAGAGCCTCTTCTACCCATGCTTCTCCAAGGGAGACTTTGATTTCTGTTTGGAGAAGCAAAAGATTAGGGCCAGAGGCTGGCCACTCTGCTTTCCTCAGAGAAATAAGGAGGTACAGGACTAGAATTATATATTTCTAATCTCCTAAATAATGTTAATCTAAGGGGAATAATTTCTAAATTCAATATGAGTTCTTAATTATTATCCCTTAATAGAGGAATACCTCAAGCTATATATCCAAGTCTTGACTCCCTTCCTACCAAAAGCCATTTACACTGAGACTACACCTTGAGAACAGTGAATAAACTCATTTACCCAAATTGATCTCAAACAGAAATTACAGGAGGCATACAGATGAGAATATACCAGACAATATGCAGAGTGAAAAACTTTCCCATACAAGATATCTCAGTTTAATCATGTGATAATCCTAGATCTCTCCTAAGGAGTGATTTCTCCAAATCTCTAGTGTAGTAAGTGGGGAATGATAAGGTGCAGCTTCTGGGAGCCCACATGAGCTCTCCTTGAATCTTCCCACAGAAGGCATTTGCCTAAGGCCATGGGCCCTAAGTTGTGGCTCTGCCCAAGTCTTTAGCCCTCCTTTGTCCAGCAATTACCCACCCTTGATCCTCCTGTTCCACCCTTGAACTGGCCTAGCCCACCATTGTCTGTTGTCTTCAGGTAGTCTCCAGCAACTTCCCACCCTTAATCACTCATTACTGGAGTCTGACCTCATTTGACTCCTCCTGGAGACCCTCCTCAAACTCCTTCTCCAGACCACCCCTAGATTTCTCCCACAACCTTTCTATATATAAGACTCTTTCTTGCCCCCATGTGTGTGAGACCACCATAGAATGACCTAGCACAGAATTACTCTGGCCTGCTTGCCCACTGCAAGCCTTACAGATACCTAAACTCCTTAAGAGTCTACCCAATATGGCGAACTTTTAATAAACTTTGCTTTTCTTTGACCGAGAAGACTTCAGTTGAATTCATTTGGCCTGACCCGGCATGTTGGTATTTTGAGGTCTCCAGAGCAACCCTAACCCTCTACATTTTATGGGTAAACACATCAGGGATAGAGATAAGATTGAGATGTTGGGTCCTATGCATGTTTCCTTCCAGCATCTTCTTTCCCTTCAATGACCTGGAAAAGTCTGCAATTCTTCCTCAAAGCTAAAAGTCAGAAAGCCATAATCTCTCTTCTCCCAAACTCTTACCAGCTCAGAACATTTGAGAGTTTTTGCAAATGGACTGAACTGCAGTTACCCCTGCACTGGGAGAAAAATCCCAAACTAGATCATCAATAGGCATAAACTCAGTTTTCCATGAGGCATGGCAACTCTGAGACCCTCCTAGCACACAGACTCTTAAGACTACTCTAATGACTTCATATCTAAGGAACAGTGACATCTAGGTACCTATATTGCAATGGCTGGGTGGTGCAGTAGATGGAGTGTCTGACCTAGAGTCAGGAAGACTCATCTTCCTGAGTTCAAATCCAGCCTCAGACACTTACTAGCTGTGTTTTCCTGGGCAAGTGTAGTGGCAACCACACTGGCATACCCAAGATGACTGCTAGCACAGGTTCTTAGATCTGCTTTAGTAGGAAAGATAGCTGTTCAAGGGGTCACCTATCTTTTTAAATTACATTCATTAGTTCAGAGGAAAAATCAGCACCCTGAACTTCAGAGAAAATCCAAACCAAGAAAATAGAGAAAATACAAGCAGAGAAAGACCGGTAGACAGGCTTCTAACTGTCTGAGAAATTAGCACAAACAAACAAACACATTCAGCTGTCTGACCAAGGCAATACATACATAGTTACCAGAGAGAGAAGCACCAACATCTGGGTTTTTCAAAGTAGGGGGGTGAGGGGTGGTGTGGCTACTTAATGGCTACCCAGAGTGTCATCTAGTCAAATCACAAGAACACTGTTCCAATGAGTGAGCCCCAAAATAAAATGCTAACTTCAGAGTATACATACCCTTTTTAGAGCCAGGGGGCATCACAACCCTTCTGACTCAATGCCTAATTAGAAATTAACAAAAAATGTGGGCCTTCCTGAAAAACAAACCTCCCATTATCAAGTTTCCCTTAATGGGCTCCAAGTGAGACCTATTAATGGGTAGGTAAGATCTTATATCCCATTAACCTTACAGTAAATCATGTAGCCTTGTTTGCCTCAGTTTCCTGATCTGCAAAATTATCTGGAGAAAGAAATGGTAAGTCCCTCCAGTGTCTTTGCCAAGAAAACCCCAAATGGGGTCATGAAGAGTCAGACTGACTAAAAGATTGAACAAAAACAAAAAAGGTACCCTAGCCAAATGTATATGGTGCAGGGACCCCAAAAATCCCCTATCCAAAAAAAAAATTAAAAGTCAGAGGTACCTTGAGGAAGGAACAGGAAATTTTATTCAGTTCTCACAAGAAGAGGGCATCTCTTCCACCAGTTCAAACCAGCAGAATGAGGTGTGTTGTAGAAGACAGAACAAGAATTTAAACCCTAATGCAGTCAAGCCCCCTGCTTTCCCCCTTCTCCCATTGGCTGGGAGGCAGGCTTACAATCTGAACATGAAATCTCCTCCAATGATAAGGAACAAGAAAATAGGGGATAGCCAATCCAACTGTACCTATCCTTATTTGGCAAATGCCAAAGTGAAGGAGGGGGAAGAGCTCTAAGAGATTCCTAAAATTCCTGAGGGACTTAAGGCTGACTGACAGCAAGGGAAGGGTGAAGGGTCCTAGATTCTGTAATTTCTTAGGAAATCCAGGACTCAGGTCTGTCCAGTTGTATAAAAGTCTGTCTCTGGTTTTGAGAGAGTCTCTCTCCTTTTTCCTCATTTTGAGGAGTCTTCACAGAGCGTGCAGGGAAAGTGTACCCCACTCACAAAGAAATCAAGATTTTCCAAAAATACCTTCAAAGAGGGATTCATCTCTATTTGACATTGTAAACTCTTCACAACCTGGTCTCTTCTTGCCTTTCCAGTCTTCTTACGCTTTACTCCCTTCCACTCAGTCCTTGATCGGCTTTCACCTACATTTACTTGTTCCTCATACATGATGTAAAAATGAAAAACAAACTTCCTAAAAATTAGGACTGTTTGAAAATTAGATGGACTGCCTCAGAAGAATAGTGAGTTCCCAATCAGTGGAGATCTTCGAGTGGAGTTTTTGGGAATGAGATTTTGGGAATGAGATTCAAAATTTACCTCTAGGACCCAGAATTTCTCCAGATTAAAAGGACTTTCTACTTAAATTTCTCATCGCACTTTGTTTGGTATATCAGGCATTTGTCTATTTGATTTAACCTTATTATAATGGAACCCACTTGAGGGCATAGTTTTGGGCTCTTTTAATCTTTGTATCTTCAATACCCGGTACAGTAGCAAAAGGCTCGTAGTCACCAAATGCGACTAGAAGAGACTTTCGAGGTAATTTAGTCTAACCTATACCTGAACAGCAATCTACCCTACCACACCCTTGATAAATGGTTACCTAGCCTTCATTTGAAATTCTCTAGGGAGGGTGATTACCACTTAGCAAAGATGTTATAAATGGACTCCTGAGGAATACCTTTCCACTTTGGAAAAAACTCTAGTTGCTAGAAACCTCTTATTTACATTGAGACAATTATTTATTATTTTTATATTTATATGAATTTATATTTATTTTTATTATTGATTATATTATTACTTACGTTGTGTCTCCATCTTCAATCCACCTGCACCAAATTCTGTCCACAATAGTCAAGCAAAAAAAAAGAAAAGTCTAATCCCTCTTCCAAATGACAGGCCTTCAGATGCTTGAAGACATCTATCATGCCCCTCCTCACTTCCATAAATCTTTTCTTCAAGCTAAGCATACTTGGTTTCTTTGATCAAGCTTTGAATAGTATAATTTTGAGTTCCTTCATCATCCTAGCTGCCTTCCTCTGAACATTCTCCAATTTGTCAATGTCCCTTTTAAAACATAGTGTCCAAAATTGATCACTATATGCATCTTAATTAATTTCCAGTCAAGATCTTCTGACCTGTAACCTACCCAAATGTAGTCTGATTAGGGGAAATTATAACATGATTTTCACCTTCCATATTCTGAACACTACGACTCCTTAAGGAAGCTTAAAATGCTACCATTTTGTACTGCTTATTCATGTTGAACTTTGCAATCTACTGAAACCTCATGATACTTTTCAGATGTGCTGCTATCTCCCTCTGTTTCTCCTACCTTGCATTTGTAAAGTTAATTTTCTGAATTCAAGTGCAAGACTTTTCATAGTGCTATGTTAATTTCCATTTTATTAGATTCATCCCCTTATTCTCATCAAGATTGTTTTAGATCTTTATATTGTCAACCAGAGCATTAGTTTTGTTGTGATGGAGGGCTGGCTCATACACAGAGTACCTTTGTTAGCATCTCTCCATGTGTTGGATAATAGAGAGATGCTTTCTATAGAATAGTGATGAACTATAAGAAGAGGACCTTGGATAGGTTATGGAGCATGTGCAGACATTCTGAAACTGATTGATTAACCAATGTTGAAGGGAAGACTTTTCAATTGTCTATGGAGATATTTAAAAAGGTCAACTTTAGTTACTGTATCTTGGTTTAGCTGCTCTTGGTAACCAGTTAATAAAATAAAGGGCATGGCCTTGTAAGTTTGGACATTTTGGAGGCCCCTCTGCATCCCATTCTTCCAGAGTCAGGGCTTGCAACCAGCACAGCATGGATGCCCTGAGGAGTAAGGAACAATCTTTATGAGTCAGGCCTTCTGGCTGCATCCCAGTGGTGGCTGAGCCAGGTTCATCTGGTAGTCATGCTGTATTTGGGCACCAACTTTATGGGACCATTGCTTTAAAGGAACTGAATTAAATTTTGATTTTACTCCCCCAGAGTCTGAGGTAGTGGAGAGGAGACTACATGCTGAGGTGGTGGGGGTTGTGGTGGAGGAAAATGTTTATATGTTTGTTCTTACCATATCTGTGAATCAAATATTACTTTGTAAAAGCTATTCTTATATTAAGTAGCTAAATGCAACTGGTGGTGCTAGTTACTGACCCTCTAACAAACTGGAGGAGAACCGTTTGTACCAGTTTAAGCTTTTTGCAGTAGAGAAAAAACTGTTCTCAAAGTACCCTGGACCCTGAAAGGGATGTAGCCTGCATGGCCAAGGGAGAGAGCAAGAGCCAGAACATACTCATTACAACAATTTCATCTGTAAATTTGATAAGGTACTAGATAAGCCTTCATCTAAGTCAATGATAAAAATGCTAAACACCAGAGGGCTAAGGGCGGATAAGCCTATTATGATCTGTCCCATATATCTGCATCTTGTCCACACGGATAGCATGAGACACTATGAAATATTTTGCTGAAATCTAGGTATGCGATATAGAATTCCACTGATATGTGTCTAATAAAACTATTCCAATTGAAATGAGTTGGGAATCTATTCTTCAGGAACCATGCTGCCTTTTAGTGATCATTGCTTCTCTTTCAAAATACTCACAAAAATTTAGAATTATATGTGCTAGGAATTTGCAAAGAATCAAAGTTCACCATTTCATAAAATTGAATTCCACTCTCTTTCTCATTTTCTAAAATTGAGACATCTGTTCTTCTCCAGTCCTATGGCCCCCCATCTTCCTTTCCATAATCTTTCAAGGCTGATAGACAGAATCTCAAGCAATGCTATCTGTCACAACTTGGTGACAGATTGCCTTGGACTAGTTCAAGGAGACTTTTACTCTTTCATCCATCCTCAGGCATCTCAATTCCACATGACAATTTGTAGCTGAGATGAACACTTCTAACCAATCCATAAAGGAGGTCCTTTTCCATCATCAGGGTCTTAGGTCCTCCTACATACATGCACCAGCAAAATGTACTGCAGTATTTAGAATCAGGAGCGCCCCCACATTAAGACCGCCTTTTAGGAACAGTATCTTTTCCATGAAGGTTGGTAACTGCTATCTATCCATATGGGCTATTGTAAGAGTCATATGAGATCTAATAAGAGGGGTTAGTATGAATTACCAAGAGACATGGAATTTGTTTTTAAAGCATATATTAACCACAAAGCCTCATATTCACCTATATTTGAGCACACACACACGTTCCCAGATTCAAACAAATGTGCATCTATTCATGTATGCATACAGAATATCTGTTTATGAAATGTGGATTGATTTATTCATTCAAGAAGCCTATATTAAATACCTACTATATGCTAGGATGAGCATGTTTCATGAGGGACAAGCCAGGTGCCATGATACAGAAGCAAACACACTGTGATTTCAAAGATCTCCTAATTATAGATTCATAGACGTGGAAAGACTTAAAAATCACTTAACCCAACACTCTCATCTTGCAGAAAAGTAAAGTAAGATCTAAAAACTTGGCCAAGGTCACATAGTTACCTTGTTTTTGTTTTTGTTTTGTTTTTTTAACAGCAAGGCCAGCAGGGTTTGCATAGGTATCCATATGTGCAGTTTGTTTCTCTGCTGTACCAATGTTTTCTTTGACTGGGTGAGAGATTTCCCATGATTTTGTAGGTTCTTTTATTTTTGATTCCCTGTATTGCTATCAGCCCAGTATTCAGCTGTAAGCACTTGGATATATCTGGCCTCAGTAGTTAGCCTTGATAACAATCTTCTTTTGTCCAGTTGTGATTGCTTCAGTCTCTCATATATTTTCATTCAGACTTTCCAACCCTGAAAATCTTTCAACCAGTCACCCATAATTCTGCATTCCAACCTTATCCCCGCTTGATTCAATAACATAAAATCAAATTTTCCCTAGCTAGTACAATTACTGATCAATCTATTAATATAAGATTGCTATTACAAGCATTGATTGATTCATCAACACAAGATCAATTATTGTTTACTTTTGCAATTACCAGTATTATATAGCCACATTTATTGATTAATTGATTAACAGAAGACTTCCAGAGCTCACAGTCTTCACACCAGAAAGTGTCTCTTACTACATTTGGTTCAGTGGGTCTGGATTTTTTTATACTTGTTCAGTGTCATTATTGGGATTTATAACAGCCAGGAAAACCAGCAAGGCAGATGCCATCTGCAACAGAGGAAAGAAGACTTGAAGACTGGCATGATACAGTGCAAAGAACATAGGCTCTGGGACCAGAGGTCCTGAGTTTAAATTCTGCTATTGATGCTTACTTGCTATCTGTGTGACAGTGGGCAAATCACCTCACCTCCCTGGACCCCAGTTTCCTTATCAATAAGATAGTGGCCTTTGGTATACCTTCTAATTTTAAGTCTAAAACTTGATAATCCCTGATAAGACTACTCCTATCACTGAAGACTTCCTCAACACTAGCCACTCACCTCATTGCTCAGATCTGCCAGATCTGGTCACAGGACCTACTGGATCTATTACAAGTGCTACAGGGAGACAATAGGAAGAAATGATGCAGGATCTCTATTCTTCTATCATAGCCTAACATGCACAAATGAATGAGCAGATAGATGCAAATAAGATGCTTAAGCAAGACCTCAGGCAAAAAGAATATTGTGTCAGATATTCTCTCTACTCCAAGATTATTGAGAGAGCATCTGTATTATCTGGTCGAAAGGAAGGGCTGGAACTTTGGCAACATGGTCAAGTCCTGCTTAAGATGTGAGCCTTTGGGGGGCAGAGCCAAGATGGCAGCGTAGGAGCAGCAACATATCGCAGCTCTCACATAGCCACCCCCAAATACCCATAAAATATGACTCTAAACTAATCCTAGGACTCCAAAACACACACAAAATATACTTTCCACTAAAGTCAGCTCAGCTATGAGGAACCATATCAGCACTGCGAACTGAAACCAGCTTGGCCTGAAGCCCTGGCTGAGCCCCGAGGGTGGCTGGATGACAGGAGCGGTGAGCGGATTAGTGGCAGCTGCCAGCAGTGTTAAGAACTAGGTCAGTGGGACCTGCGAGGTCTTGGGAGAAAAGCAGTCTGGCCAAAACACTCCAGGGCGGGAAAGCAAAAGGCAGAGGTTCTGCACCCGTCTCCACATTGCAGCTTCCGTGCCCTCAGCCTGCAGACAGCAGGGGGACTAAGCGATCGTTCAGAGGCCAAGTGCTCTCGTGTTGAGTGGCCTGGATCAGGATCGCTGTCTTGGGCTTCGGTCCTGTGAGTCTTCATTACCCAGTGAGCTGGAAGTAAGTAGGAAAGGGACCCAGCACCTTACTGAGAGCTACAAAAGCTGGGAGGACCCCAGCAATTTGGGGCAGAGCTTTCCTTTTTGGAAGCAGAGCGCCACAGAGATTTAAAAAAAAAATCACGGACTGACCAACCATGAGTAAGAATAAGCATAAGAAGCAAAGTAAGAACAACAACCAAACCCTAGATTCCTTCTTTGGGGAAAAGAAAGATCATGGCAAAGAGAGGGAGGAGGAGAGTACAGCCAGAGCTCCCCCACCAGGGACTTCCAATAAACATGAAGAATGCCTTAAAGCTAGAGATGAGCTGAAGAAGGATTTTGAAAACCAAATAAGAGAACTGGAAGAAAAATTGGGACGAGAAATAAGAATGTTGCAAGAAAATCATGAAAAGAGAGTCA
>CM053580.1:301219581-301259563 GCA_028627135.1 Pseudochirops cupreus
CCTGAACTAGGTAAATGGTATTTGATTGATTAAAGTAAGATTGTTAACCCATTTTGAGTTGCTTTCCTTTAGAAAAGCAGATCTAAGAACCTGTGCTAGTAGCCGCCCTAGGTATGCTAGGGTGCTTGCCGATACATGGGGGGTAGGGGAAAGATGGGGAGAAAATTTGTAACTCAAAGTCTTGTGGAAATGAACATTGAAAACTAAAAATAAATTTAAAAAAAATAGAAAATACCCTGGGGAAACACAAATTCTGTTTTTGGAATCAGAGGACCATGGTCTAAATCCAGTTTATGACATTTTCTTCCTGTGCAATCTCAAGCAAGTCATGGGCAAGACCTTCCAAGGCTCAAAGCTCTAGAAAGTATCAGAGGCAAATGTGACCAAGACACATGTGAGATTAACCTCACTGGCCAACATGTCTCAAACATCACTGTCAGGTCTAAATGTAGGGGTTTATTCTTGAAGGGTAAAAAGAGAAATATGGTGGTGGTTACGTGGTGTGGTGAATAGAGCATGGGCCCTGGAGTCAGGAGGATCTGAGTTCAAATCTAGCCTCAGACACTTAACACTTACTAGCTGTGTGATCTTGGGCAAGTCACTTAATCCCAACTACCTTGCCTTCCCCCCTCCAAAAAGAAAAAAAAAAGAAAGTAATATGGATTTCATTTCCAGCTTCACCATGATTTTCTGGAGCATCTTGGCTATTCAATGCTTTTGAGCTCTGCTTTTTTCTTGCATCAATCTGAAAGGAGAGGAATATTTTCCATGGATCCTTACCAAGTTCCATAACTGTTTTCATTGACATAATATCATCTAGAAAATACCCTGAGCACCAGGGAAGAAAGGTGTTCCTTCAAAGTGAAATTGTTTTGAATTTTGTATGCACAATAAATGCTACATAAAAACAAGTTTACTCCAAGACCTTTAGCTTAGAGAGTCAACATGACTGGGGGAATTAAGAAGAATATGGCCCCTGGAAGCTCTGTAAATGACTGCTTGCAGCTTCCATTAATCCCAATGCTCTTCTGCTCTTTCTTTAGGATTCCAGTTTTATTAGGGTCCATAAAGTCATTTCTGTCCTCAACTTTACGATGAAACCCACAGAACTGCAACTCTCAGACGTGTTTCTGAAGGCACTTAACCATCTGCCTCTCCAGTATAATTATGCCTTATACAGTCGTTTATTTGATGACTTTGGGACTCATTATTTCACTTCTGGTTCTATGGGAGGTACCTATGACCTCCTTTATCAGTACAGCCGGGAAGAACTGAAGAATTCAGGTAAGGTCCCCTTTACCCTGTCATCATGATGAGGTACAGATGAAGGAATCTAGAATCATAGGATTCAGGTGTGGGAAGGATCTCGGGAATTATGTAGCCCAACTCCCTAATTCTATGAGTGAGAAAACTGAGGCCTAGAAATGGAACCAACTTAAAAATATCTATAGCTTATCTCACATTCATAATCAGGTTTGAGTGGTAGGAAATAGCAACTTAAAATGCTTGGATTTCAATAAATATCATTCTCTACTTAAAACAGAAGGGGCAATGAGGTCTCTTTTTCTCTCCTATCCAGATATGGGAAAGATCTGTAATGTAGGGAACTCTTTTTTAGGCATTCCTTCCACCAATGTAGCTCATAGCCCTCCATTACTTGGGAGGTGAGTCACCTAGAGAAGTGGCCGAGACACATTTGAGAGTAAGTGACTTACTCAGGGTCAAAGCTCTAGTAAGTGTCAGAAGCAAGATTTAAGCCTAGGTCTTCCTGACTCCAAAACCAGCACTGTATGTCACTATACTGACCTTACCTAGAGATCATAATGACTTTTAATTAGCCAAACTAAATTCCATAATAATTTAAATGTAAGGAGGTGGACATGGCCTCAGGTTCATAGGTTCACGTGTCAGCAGAAAAACCTCTTTTTTGGGTTTTTGTAGCAGCCCTAAGTGAATCTTCTAACCACAGAATCATAAGTGTTAGATATAAGAACTGGAATGGACCCTAGGGGCCATCTAGTATAACCCTTTATTTTATAGATGGGAAAACTTTTGGCTATAGAAGTCATGTCACTTGCCAAGGTCACATGGTGAGTTGGTAGCAGAGTCAACTGTAAGCCATGTTTCCTGACTCTTAGATCAGTACTGTTTTCCCCCCTTTTGATCAGGGCTTTTCATCTTTTTTTTGTATCCTGGACCCCTTTGGCAGTCTGGTGAAACCTATGAGAATTCTTTCTAAGAGTAATGGCTTTAAATACATAAAATGCATAATATTACAAAGGAAATCAATTACTTTGAAATACAATTATCAAAACTTATTTTTAAGTCATAGAAACTAGATTAAGAACCTCTGCTTTAGATGTAAGTTGTTACCCTGGAGAGCATACTTAATTTGTAGTCATAGGACTTAAGTTCAAATCCAATTTTGCTGTTTACCAGATATATGACCTCAGGAAAATTGCTTAACACCTTTGGGTCTAAGTTACTTCACCTTAAATAAGGGGATTGGAACAAATAACAGCTAAGGTGCCTTCCAACTCTAAACCTATAATCCCAAAATGCTGTAATTTCAGCTAAATGACACTCAATTAGCCAATATTAGCCTATTTTAGAAGGATTTTAATAAATCCAATCAGTAACTCCATCTTCTTTTATTTAACCCCTTATTGTTACAGCTACAGGCACCAAAATCAGTGTAGAGCAAAGGGTAAGATTGTATCCATAACACTGGCCTTTCAGCATGCCCCTCTACAAGAATAATGTATTTCCAAGGTATATCTGGATTACATTCAGCCTGCAAGAAGTTTCAGTCGCCTCAAAAAGTACCAGGTGGGCATGAAAGCAGCTAGCCTGGCTCTTGTCTCAGTACTGGTGGGGACTGGAAATGGAAGGGAGTTTCTCCATTCCCTGGAGGGATTATTCTCAGGGTTTGCTCTGCTTGTGTCCTTCTTCCCAGGCTTAACAGAAGAAGAATCCCAATACTGTGTCCGCATTGAGACTGTTAAGAGGAGATTCTTCATGAAGAAGAAGAAAGTAGAAACTAGGTGCACCACAAACAAGATGTTGGAACGCTATGAAGGTAATGGCAGAAAGGCCCAGTGATGGGCAGAGTCATTTCTCCAGCCAGCTTTTTCTCTTCTAGACTAAACACCCAGTTCCTTCAGCCCAGCCTTGAGGTCCTCAGCATCCTATTATCTCTCTTTGAACACTTTCCAGCTTATTGCTGTGGCTTTCTGAAATGTGGCATTCAGAACTCACCACAACCTTACTCTCCATGAGGTCTGACCCACTGGTACAACAGGAATATCACTGCCCTTCTTTTGGACACCATGACTCTCTCAATGTAGCCTAAGGTAGCCCTGGCTCTTTGGCTGCCATATCCTGCTGTTGACTCACACTCAGCTTGCAGTCCACTAAAAATTCACAATTATTTTTTCCCCTGATGGCCAGCTATCTGACCATGCTTTAGGCCTCACTTAACAGGAACTTGTAAAATTGACTTTTTTTTTTAATTCCAAGGGTAAGATTTTACATTTCTCTGTATTAAATCACATCTCACTCATTTCAGCTTTCAGTTCTAGCCTGTTGACATCTTACAAATAGCTGAGCTCATTTAGACCTTTCTACTCCTTCATCCCAGGGTTTGATTTAATTGCTATATGCTGTTTTAAGCCTGGAGACCAAGAACCATGGCTGAGATTTATTTAGGACCACTAAGGGCCAGATTAAATCTTCTAGTCATGAACCACATTAGCTACCATTTCTGTACCAAGTAACCATGACTTGTTTTCCAGTGTTTAAAAATTTAATTCTCAAAGGTTAAATGTTACTGAGGCAATATCAGATATGTCAGAACTGATCTTTAAAGGATGGTGTCAAGGCCTTTTAGCTTTAAGGCAGGACAGATCATAGTTAGCCAAGACCTAGAGGTTAAATGGGGTAGATCAAGTGATTGGGGTTTGTTTCCAGTACAGCAATACCATGAAACATAGGCAGGCAGGTGGGTAGTTGACATTAAGTATAGGACTAGGTAATGGGTGGATGTGTAAGTAGAGAGATAGGGCACAGCAGAAGAGGTTTATGCTGTTAGGTCAGTCAAATCTATTGTGGGCAGGAAGTCTTGATCAGCAAGATCTGGTACTAGAGATTTTCAAGTAGAGACTTCAAGATTCTTTGTCAAAGATGCAGAAGAGAGCATTCCTGTGTATGTATGGATTGGACTCGATGACCCTTGAGGTCCCTTTTCCATTTCAGATTCTGTGATTATGTACAGAAGTAATTATTTCATCAGACAGAACATGGAATAAAACTATCCTTCAATAAATAGGCATCTAGGCAGATAGATAATAAATTTCAGAGAGTTCTAGCAATAGATAATTAGGCAGGGAGACAGAGTTTCCATGACAGGGCACAGGGCACTGGAAGAATTTCGGCAGAATGTAGAAAGGTACAACCCCAGCATCCAAAGAACTTAGATACTAATCAACTCATCAATGAACCATATTTGTTAAGTCCTTACCATGTGCCAGGCATTGTGCTAAGCATTGGGGATACAGTGAATAAAAGAGGAGACAGTCCCTGCCTTAATGATCTTATATTCTAACAAGGGAGACAACTCACAAATGGAGGCAGAAAAGTATGTGTGGTTGGAGATAGTGGGGAAAATGGAACACCAGGGTCTATCTGGCACAGAGGTATCTTATTCCATCGAGTTGAAACAAGGAAGGGCAGCAGATGCCTAGTGGAGTGATTTAAGAATCCAGTTTCTGACCTCTGTAAAGGAAGGTGTTGGTACTCCAGCCTCCAGTCTTCCAAACCATGGAGAGAGAAAGCTGAGACATATGGGGTCAATCCAGACTTTAGTTAGCAGTATGGTGGTGAATTTAGAAAGGATAAGCTCATCCTGGGAGAGGCATCTTGTTCCATGGAATTGAAGCCACGGCAGTAGATGCAGTGTGCAGTGGGAAAATGAACCACTGCCTCATCTTAAGGAGGCTATGATCAGACAGGGGAGGCCAAAAGTACATATTCATACAGAATAAAAGCAAGAAAAATAAATGCAAAAAAATAACACGTTTGTTATTTAATAACTCCATTTGTTATTTAATAACTCCATTTGTGAGTTGTCTCCCCTGTTAGATTCTAAGATCACTTCTTTTTTATTACGTATTAATTAACAAAGTTAAATACAAGGTAGTGTGGTAGGGAAGGAACAAGCAGATCAAGTAAGATAGGGTCTGAATTAGTGGGGAAAATGGAGCTTTGGGTGAGTTATAGTCACAGAAAATAAAGTAAGAGATGAAATACTGAAATATTGGAACAAGCTTTGCTAAGCTGACTTGAGAGTAAACCATTAAAGCTCTGTTAAGCTTTATTTCCCCTGCCTAGGGGACAGGTTGGATCCCATGATCAAGATGAAGCTAAGTCAGCTATTGGAAGTAAGTAGGTCCTCACCATTGGTTGTGAAGAAATCTAAGGGTAGAAGTCAAGGCTATCATTAGAGGGAATGTCACATGAACATAGGACCATAGATTTAGAACTGGAAGAGACATTTGAGGTCTTTATAACCCAACCCTCTCCCCTTGCTCCTCATTTTACACATGACTTGACCAGAGTCTTTTGACTTCAAATCCAACTTTCCTTTCTTCTAAATAAATCTTATTTAAATTATCTCTTTCAATTCATTTAGTTATCCTTTTAATTAAATGGTTTCTTGACCCTTTCTTTTAAGCTTAAGAATATTTTCTTTTCCATCTTACCCCAAACTTCAATGCCCCAACATTGTTATTACTTACTTTATATGAATAGTATTATTCCCAGGGATAGAGGCATGAGAGTCTATCAATTAAAAGGCGGAAGTTAGGCATCACAGCATAAGCTCTCTTTGAAAACAAAATGTACCTCCCCTTTCATCTGTGGTACAGTGAGGATCAATTTAACATATTTAAGTGATGACCCATAGCCATGAATGATCTCTATCAGTCTCCTCATGATACAAATAGGCGGATTTTATTTTAAAGTGCAAAACTGCAACAAATTTGAAGGGACAATCTCATTGAAACCCCTCCATAGGCTCGTTTTTGCAGGGAGCTGAAAAATCCCTGTCGCTGGTCCGAGGAGGAAGGAGTGAATATGCTGCAGCTTTGGCATGGGAGAGAAAAGGATCCTCTCCAGAAGAGACTGTATTTACCGAGTGGCTGCAGTCCGTGAAGGAAAACCCTGCTGTCGTTGACTTTGAGGTAAAGCTTAAAGCATGGTTAATGGTCAGCAGTGGCAGCGAAGAAAATAATAATTTTAGCAAATAAATTTTAGGGCATGGGGCACATTTGCAAATTTAGCAAATAAAAGCCAGCTTCCTACAGTCCATTTCCCCTTCTCTTTGCCTTCTCCCAGTCAGCAAAGGAAAGGTATTCTCTTCAGTGAAATTGTAGAATGTGTTGTTTCCCCTAAGACATGAAATTGAAATGATACTGCTTTTGTTACCCAAACAAGTATTTTGGCTAACACTATTTAGAATTCAGGGCATGCTTCAAATATATTTGAATATCCAGCAGAGGAAACCTGTTGTGTAAGAGAGCTCATGCCCAAGTGCACCCTGGGCATAGCATAATATCTAATTTCTACATTTTTTTATTAGATGAACATTCTTTTGTATTCATGGATGACTGAATGTGAGAAAATATTTCTCCAGAGACATTTGGTTTCCAGATTTTATTGTTCTTGGTTTCATTGATTAGAAGTGATCATTAGGTCATAGAGTGGAACTGGAAAGGACCTCACAGGCCATTTGATCCAGCCTACTCACTTTACTGATGTGACCCAGGGGTGACTTGTGGTTTGCCATTTACTTCTCCAGTGGATTAAAGCAAGTAAAGTAATTTGCCCAGGATCACACAGCTAGTGAGTCTCTCAGGATGGATGTGAACTCAGGTCTTCCTGACTCCAGACCCACCCAAGGAGCCATTTATAACTGCCTCTTATAGTAGATATAAGAAGTGGGGGAGGAGGGAGGCCTAGGTGGCACAGTGAATAAAGTACTGGCCCTGGAGTCAGGAGGACCTGAGTTCAAATGTGACCTGACTTAACGCTTACTAGCTTTGTGACCTTGGGCAAGTCACTTAACCCCAATTGCCTCACCTTCCCTCCTCCAAAAAAGAAACAAACAAAAAAAGTGTCACAGGTGAGTTTTGAACTAGGGTCCTCCCATTTTTAGAACCTATACCATTCTGCCTTCACTGTCCCAATCTATTTGGGTATTTCTGCATTTAGTACAGTGCCTGAAATATAATAAATATTTAATAGATGCTTATTGACTATTAGCTGATTGACTACTATAATTCCATGAAAGGAGGTCATCTCTAGGGTGGATAGAGGGCCCCATAATGGTGGTGTCAGTTTAAACTGTTCACTAACAAGAGTCATTGTTAAATTTTCAGCAAACACCACAAATCAGGGCTTGATTTATTACTTTGTTGATTATTGGTGGATAAAATGATAATGATGCAGATTAAACTTAAAAGTGTATCCTGCATGTATTTTTTTTTGTTAGGCATTACCAGTTGTCAATCACCTTCCTTTACTGTCTGTATTTTCTATCTATCTATTTATGTGATTATGTTGTTTTCCCATTAGAATGTCACCTTCTTGAAAGAAGGGACTCTTTTTAACCTTTCTTTATGTCCCAGGTGCTTAGCTTACAGTGTCTGGTACATATTTAATAAATGCTTATTGTTTGATTGAATGACGCATTACTCGTCTTTGTGATTTTCTCTTAGCTGGCATCCATCTTGGACTTGGTGAAAAACATTCCCTGTGCAGTAACAAAACGGAAAAATCTCAAGAAAGCTCTTCTTGAATATGCAGAAAAATTTGATCCTTGCCAATGTGCCCCATGCCCTAACAATGGCCGCCCCACACTCTCAGGAACTGAGTGCCTCTGTGTGTGTCAGAGTGGTACCTACGGCGAGAACTGTGAGAAGCGAGCCCCAGACTACACAGCCAGTGGGTACCAGTGCATTCTTGTGAAATAGATATGTTCTTTCTAAAAGACTTTTTGAGACAGTCAATGAAAACAACTCTGTCCTGTGTAAGATCCTTTTAGGGAACATCTTTGAAAGTTTCATAAATGTTCAGAAGGCTTTGAGCTTCCAGGCAGGGGGTGGGGAGAGGAAAGGGCACAAGATTTTTATTAAGTCATAGAAAAAGGGAAACTGACCTTGTAAAGGAGAATGAATTCAACCTGAACTAGGGTTTTTAGGCTGATGACAGATAAAAGTTTTTCTGGTCTTCTCTTGTAATACCGTGGATTTACAACTCTTGGGGTCTTTTATTTATTCATCCACTCATCCATTCACTCTTTTTTTCTATATTCAACAAACATTTGTTAAACTCCTACTGTATGCAGATCACTGTGCTTTTTAGCATTGGGAGACATAGAACATTTAGATAA
Source organism: Pseudochirops cupreus (assembly GCA_028627135.1). Classification (NCBI taxonomy): domain Eukaryota; kingdom Metazoa; phylum Chordata; class Mammalia; order Diprotodontia; family Pseudocheiridae; genus Pseudochirops; species Pseudochirops cupreus. The sequence continues at coordinate 301,228,031 of CM053580.1, forward strand.
AACACTTTAGCCTGACTTTGTTTTGCTTCCAGTCACAAGGTAGGATTCATTTATTGCTTTTTGTGTACTGAAGCAGCCAATGCAAACCCCGTTTTTGGAGAGTCCCTCGCTTAGTAGAAGCAGCATTTATATTAAGAATAGTTAATCATAACTCTTTTTTCCTTGCATGTTTAAAGTTTAATTTTCTTTAAAGCATAACTGCACGTAACTTCATGTTTTGCTACTAAGAGTTCAACAGTATTTCCCCCCCTACTTTGCAACTTTTGCAAGAAGTCTTACTGGATTTATCAACTCCTCCTCCTCCCTTTTGAGTAATTCTCAAAATAATTATTAGCACCTGGACAGGGCAGATTTCCCACCTGAGATAATAGCTGCCTTCCAAGCTCATTAAAATTGTACCATTTTTAGTCTAGTTTTGAGAAACTACAGTTTCCTGTCTTAATAACTACCACCTGCATCTAGGGCTGCTAACGGTGTTAAATGTGTACCAAGTGAGAGCTATCCAAAAGACCAATTATGAACTCAGAAAGTTGCCCCAGAAGTTTAGTTATATGCATGTTGGTGAATTAGCTATACAAAACAATCTTCAGGGCCAGTTGGAAAGTGAGATTTTTATAATCAGAATTTTTTCTCTATGTAAGCAAGTACTCAGTGATAAACCACACTCTGTTGAACATCATCTGTTTCCAGTCTTCTATTTGTGCCTACTATGGTTTAAGGATTCTGTAGCATTGATTGACATTCTCAAGCGATGAGTAAAGACCACACCCACAGACATCAGAGGCAATGATTCTCCTGTGGCCACTTCATGGAAAATTAAAAGTCAATCACTCTCTGCTCTTCTATCAGACAAACTAGAACCAAGATCTAACTGGTACCCACTTACTATAGGTTCTAGCAAAGCATTCTTTATTCCAACTTATGGACAGGTTATCTATTATTTCTGATTATATATAAATCTACAATTTACCATTTTTCAGTGGCATGGCTAGTTTAGTGTCTCTCCCTGAGGAAGAGTGAAATGAGCCCTTCTCCATCAGTAGTTTCAGTTATATTATATTAGATAGTGAACCCTTTAAGGGTAGGCATTGTTTGTTTGTTTGTTTGTTTACCTTTTTTTGTATCCCCAATGCTTAGCACATAGTTGGTGCTTAATAAATGCAGTTGACTGACTATTGACTGACCAGCATCGGTACCACCAGTGTGATCTGAAAAGCAGTAACCATGCATATTGTCTCCCTGTCCCACTCCCTAAAGAAATTTCTTGTCTAATACCTAATTATGCTGTTATTCCTACCCCTTATTTGCTAATAAGTCACAATTACGGCCCCTTCATCCAGAGACCTTGGGAAGAGTTAGTCAAATCCCTGGTTATGTCTCTTCCTATCTCAGACGAAATTGATGGTGCCTGGAGTTGCTGGTCCCCATGGAGTCCATGTGATGCATCTTATAAAAGAAGAAGGACCCGTGAATGTAACAACCCTGTGCCCCAGAATGGGGGGAAGCCTTGTGTAGGAGAGCAAGAACAAGAGGAGGACTGTTCTTTTTCAATATTTGAAAACAGGTGAAGAATGGGAAGGAATTAGGAATTTTTCTTTCCCTGACGTGAGTGATGAAGGTAGCATTTTGATAAGGTATGATCAGTGTCTGACATATTTTGAAAGACAGTCCTAGTGAGGCATTGGGTTTTTTTCTAGTTTTCTTTAAAGCACACATGTGCACCTACATGCCTTTTTATTTCTCCAGGGGAGATCTCTGCATAAATGATGATGAGGCCGTAAAAGAGGTAGATATTGATGAAGCTGATCCTGAATCTGGATGTGTTAAACCTATTCCTCCTGAAAATGGATTCCTCAGGGTGAGCTACTCAAACCATGTTCTAAGTTAAGGGTTAGGGCCTTAGGCACAGAGAAAAATGAACAAACTTGAAACTTGGACCATTTCTGAGAACAGGTATGTATTTACTTTCAATAAGTCACTGTAGATTTAAAAATAGTATGTAAAAACTACGAAATCCTATGCTCCCATTCCATGTCTGAATTTTCAGGTTATATCCTTCCCTACATTTCTGTTTCCACCTGAGTAACTCAGGAACAAAAGAAACAGACTGTATCCATCCCCACTCCCCTACTCAAATTCATATCCTTCCCCCACACCTGTCCACTCCCTCTCACCCCAACTTCACTGGAAGGTCGATCGACCTTCCCTTTCCCTTTGGTCATGAAATGTGGTTAATGGTATGTGATGTGGAGGGCTGAACTCAAATCCATGTAAACTTGGATAATTTAGCAGTGCTGTATAGTTAAGTCTTCCTTGCCTACTTCCAGGTTTGGGAATATTATGTAAGGCCAAAAGGATGTTCTGTAGTATGACTAGCCAAAGAAGACATTGGGTCTGTAATCGTTAGCAGCCACCTCACTCCAAGGGAAAGAACAGTTATTAAAATGTCTACAATTTTTATTAATTATACAATTTTGAATTGATTTCCTCAACATACCTATGTAGTATAAACCCAGTAGAATGCCATTCTCAGGGTAGGACTCTACCCAACAATAATGGTGGAAATGTTAGAAAGAACCTTGACCGCCAGACCTAGTGGACATATTTCTGTAGGTAGGGTAGAATTAGGGGTATGCTGGAGCCAGCTCAATCTTGCTCACAAAACTCAATTTTAAAATTTTAAGTCTTCAGTATGAGCATTTATATCTCAGAAATCAACAAATATAACAAATTAGAGTTTGAATTACTATCTTGTTGATGATCTAAACCTAAGAAAGTGATGGATAAGGTATTAATAATGCTGATTAAATTTAAAAGTTTGGCATGCTTACATTTTCCTCTTAATCACCCCCAAGCCCATTGTTAAACATTTACCAGAACACCATTGAATAGAATAATAGATTACATGTGATTATAGAAGATTGAATGAACAAGAAGAAGACTTTTTCTTCTCAGTATTTGAAAATAAGGGGAAGGATGGGTAGGAACTAGGGTTTTCTCTTCTCTAACCTGGGGGATGGAGGTACTTTTCAGTATCTTGTTTATGTATGATGAGTACCTGACATTTTGAGAGATAAAGAGTAAATTATTCCACAGTCTAATAGGAACCCATAAAGATTTTTCTTTTGCCTTAGATTTTCCCAAAATAAACAAAAATAATTTTAAACCCTACAATTAAAAAGAAATGGAAATGTATTAATGGATTAGTCTGATGGTTACTTTATAAAGTGAGCTCCCAAATGCTACCTATTTTTATACTCAAAAGCACACTCAACCTTTGTTCTTTTGGATCTCTATAATTTAGTTTAAAGACCAGAGTGTGTCTACTAGGTTCTCTTTATAGAGCAAATGTCCTTTGCAAGAAATGATGTTCTGCAAAAGTAATAAATACTGACCTGCTCCAACAAGCTCTTCCTGGTACCTTTGAGATAGGGTCCATCAAAGGTGGACACTATGCTGAATTCCAGTCATGTTGTACCATGGTGAGAACTTTGATCAGAGACCAATTTGTGTCAAGCCCTCCATGTGGAGATGTGGACAGTAATGTCATATTTGGTTTCCTTTTACAACTATATAGTTTGTATAGTATAGTTTAAAAGTTGATTATTACATTTATTACATTTTAAGATCACTAAGGGCAGGAAACTTGTCTCATTTCATCTTTAACTACTTAATGGTCAACATAGTTCATTAAAATCTATTGGGCATTTAACAAATAAATGTTTGTTGAGTTCAGTTGAAACCCAAGCCCATAGGATCTGCTTCAATGAGTGAAGTGGTGAACAGTAAATACTGTAAAATACATACTACAAGTGTTAGCCATTTGGGTTCCATAGATAGTTGGATTGCTGGGCTCATTCTATTGTCAGTTCAGCATTCCTACCCCAGCTGCCACACTCCCAGGTTCTGATTCAGGAATATATGTCATTTTGTCATTGATTCAGTCTCTAACTACTTGACCAGGCCCCTCGGGGAAATTACTTTCTACTAGAAAGATGCAACAACACATGTAAGGGGTGGGGAATGATGGTCAAGGAAGAGAGCTTTGATCTAGGCAGTCAAAGGGGTGGTAAGGGGGAACAAAAAAAGTCAATTGTCACTCCCTTGATTATTTTTCCCTGAGAGAGAGGTAAAAAAATTGAAAGGAGGGAGAGCTTGGTACAAGCAGGGTTACAGAGGCAGATAGTGAGGTAATTTTTTTGACTAGGTCTTGGTATACTGAAGAATAGTTAAGGGCTATGGGACCAGCTAGGTATAGGGGACAGAAGTGAGGAATGAATCACTCATTTTCTAATCTAGGCAATCTAAACTTCACTTGACTGAAAGGTCTGTGGAATAACTCCTGAGGTGGAGTGATAAGGTCTCTGGAGGTCTGGTTCAGAAGGATCAGTGTTTCTTGTAGGGAAAAACAGATAATGGCAGGGCAGATGGGAAGGTACCCTCTCTGATGAAGCCCTGGTTTTCCTGGCTGAAAGAATACCATCTCCAGTTCCATCAATAAACCAATTCCTAATTAGTCTAGAAGCTCTCAAGGAGCTGAGAATGCTTGTGGCTCATTATTGGCAGTAGTGTTATGACAGTATCACAAAACCTCTGATTTGGATTCCTGGGGTTTATTTGGTTTATAGAAAGAGAAGAGACTATATTCTGTTGGAGAAGAAGTCGAAGTTGCCTGCATGATGGGCTTCAATCTTGTTGGGTACCCATACCTCAGGTGTTTACCTGACCAAACCTGGAGGCAAGAAGATGTGGAATGCCAAAGTAAGGATACGTGGATAGATTCCAAAATAATCTATAATCTCCGGGCTTGAAGGGGACCAAGAAAACCTCTAGTCAAACCATATCATTTTAGAGATGCCCAGAGAGATGAACAACCCCAGACCAGAATAGCAAAATCAATTTTTTAAAAAGTCAGCAAAAAGAGAACGTGTTTCACTGTTAAGTAGATTAATGAATCTGATCGTTTGTATCCAGCTAAAACAAGTGAATGAACTCTTGTTTTCATTAGTTAGTCATTTTTTTAAAATAAAATTTTATAACTTCGTTTTTTTTGTCACCTACTTTTTCCAATGTATCCCAGCACTCACTCCTCCCCAAGAGCCGTTCTTTATAAAAAAGAATAAAAGAGGCAAAAAATAAAATTAGTAAAACATACCAGCATGTAAGATAGCCATTTTTTAAAATGACCCTAATTATTTTGGATACATAAAATTGTTGGTGTCCCTAGAAGTAAATTCTTTTTTAAGCATTAATTATAAAATTAATCAATCTCCTTTCTAAGAGACTTAATGGTAATTATCTCTCTGATCCACATATCAGTGTTGAAAAAAAAAAGAAACAAAAACAAACTCTTTTTGGCCTTCTCCCATTGAAAGCTACATTTTCTAAAAATTCCTACCAACTCTCCACAACTCCAGAGCTGCTCCTGATGTGACTCCTCACGAGCTATTTGTTTTCCTTATTACTCTAAATGTTGTTGGTCGTTTGGCTGGTTGGTAGCCATTTTAGCAATTAGTCCACATAGGCAAGGAGAGAGAATGAGACTAAACAAGTCAATGTGTGACTCATTAGCAACTCTTTTAAAATGTCTGTTAGGGAAGAAGATAGAAATTAGTACTTTTCATTACACTTGAAAATTATTGATACATTCCACCTAGGGCCACTCTCTATTACTCATCTACTTAGATAATTGAGAGGTGTTCTCTTAGGAATATAATAAATCTAAGTCACATCCCTACCCGTGAATGCCATCATCCCCACTGTACTACAGTATTGTGGCAGACACGACCAAGCCCTTTGACATACAGGAATGAGCACTGACTTTGGAGTTAGGAGATCTGGATTCTAATCTATCTTCTGAAATTCAATCCCCCTATGATCTTAGACAGCTCCTTTTATCCCTCTTTCCACAGCCTTAGTTTCCTCATCTGTAAAATGGCAATATTAATGCTTGCCTCACAAGGTTATTGTGAGGAATGAAAGAGATAATATCAACAACAAAAAGTCCCAAGTAGCTCAGAGGATCAGACCTGCAAAGGACTGTGGTTATAATCTAGTTTCATCTCATAATTTTACAGGTTAGGAAATCAAAGTCCAAAGCCCATTAGGAAATGAAAAATTTGCCCACAGTCACACAGGTAGTAAGCCATAAATCCAGAATTTGAATACAGGTCCTCTGACTCCAAATCCTGTGCCCTCAGTTCCCTCTTGCTTTGTAGGTTATGTAGTATGAAATAAACAAATGAAAGTCGTTAAATCCTAAATCATCCATTACGTTGTAATGTAACTGAGCTGACAGGAAATACATTCTAGTTCCCTTAAGTCATACAAAATCTGTTTATAATTATTAATATACGATTTTTCACGTGACATGTTTATATCATTGTTTCTGTCTACAGGGGTAGGATGCCTAAAGCCATTTGTACAGGAAGGCTTTTCAATCATACCATATCAAAGTGTATATGACATTGGAGACACCATCAAACTCTCCTGCCCCCATGGCTTTGTCATTACTGGGCCACCAAATTACACATGTGGGAAAAAGTCCTGGGAGCCAGCTATTCCAAGTTCACTCACTTGCAAACAAGGTTAGTACCCTAGTTGTGAGACAAAACAAATGATATAACATTGATGGTGTGTGTTTTCTTTTTAATGTGCTTCTGTGGAACATGCATGATTGGTACATACTACAAAACTGCAATGTATATTTCAGCCTGAGTTAACAATGATGTAAGCTGGGTGTGTGTATATGCATACTTATGTATATATACATTGAATATAGATTTATATACATGTGTGTGTACATAAAGTGTATGTGTGTGTACATACATATAAAGTGTGAATATTTTATGTACATGTACATATGCATATATAGACATCTATATGTGTACATAAATTATGTATGGAGCAGCTAGATAGCTTAGTGGATAGAGTCCTGGGTTTATAGTCAAGAAGACCTGAGTTCAAACCACAATAAAACCTGGGAAAGGAAAGTCATTGATTGGGTGGATGATGTCAGATCTTGGTCATGGAGGGTGTCTCTTTGGTTTTCCCTTGGATCATATCCTAGAAAGCATAGTATCATAGAGTTAGAGCTGGAAAGGATTGCCTATTCAAACTCTCATTTCCTAGAGAGCAAAACTAAAGCCTAGAAACGTTCATCAATGTGCCCAAGGTCCTACAAGGAGCAAGTAGCAGAGCTAAGATTCCAATCCAGGCCTTTCAACTTCAAAGGCTGTGCTCTGCCTATTGCATCACTTGGCTTTCATTGCATTTCACATTCCATAGCATCCAGGAACACCCAGTGCCTCAGTTTAACTTTTAAATCAACTTAAAATTTGTTCCATACCTACTGAAGTATTAAATAAATAAATTCCTTGGCTAAAAGGATGGTTCTGAAGTCATAAACACTCAACTCTTATTTTCTTCTTTGACTCGGTATGAAGGTTCTAACATGCTTTAATTCAGTTCCCTATGTCATTATTCTCTTTTTATATGGCTTTATTTTGTTTTTCCTTCCTTCCCTTCCATGATCTATAGCAATGTGTTTTGACTTCTAGAGAAGAAGGGCCATGTACATTTTCATCTGTCTTGTGCCTAGAGTAGCATGACAAGCAAAACCCTTGAGTCCCACCATTCCTTGCTGACACATCAATTCTACCTGCGAACACTGAAGTAAATTTCAATTACAAGGGCCAGGCTTGGACATGAAGGAACCTTCAGATAGAAGGTATTATTTTAGCCTACTGTCAGTGCTGTAAATGGGTATAGAATTTACCTTGCAATCCTATCATCATTACTGTCATATCCAGAACTCAAAGAGTATCCAAGTACAAGTTGTATACAGTTCATCCACTCACTTGCCAGTGACTTCACCTACCCCCACCAATAGACATCAGTCACAGAAGAGCAGTGCATCTAAGTAAAAGAAACCAGCACATCATCCATGTATAATAGTAGATGCCTCATTTTGAAGGTTTAGCAAACAACATCTCAGTCTAGAAGAGAGAAACAGGGGGCAGAGCCAAGATGGCTAAGTAGAGGCAACAACCCAACTGAATTCTCCCAGCCTTCCCCTCCAACCAGATTTAAAATAATTTCACAAGTAAAATTTTAGACAAAAGGTCAGGGTGAAAGATTTTTCTAGGCTAAGGCAACTTAGGAGGTTAGCAGGAGAGGTCTATGACACCAAAGTGAGGGCCATCCTGCAGTGCAGTAGTAGCACCAGTGGTGGGTCTGCAGCAGCAGCTTTGGGAGCTCTCAGCCCAGAGGTGGTAAGAGGAAGGGGTCAAACAACTGGTGAGAAAGAGACCCTTTGCTGGCACTTGGTGCAGGGTACTGATTGGCAACTCTATGACCCATGAGCAGTTCTAGGTCAGAACCCCAGAACAGAGAGTAATACTTCTGGTCAGTCATAAGGGATCAAGGGACCTGGCCATAGTTCTGAAAGTAGCACTAGCATTTGCAGCTGTAGCAGAACAGGAGCTCTTCCTCTTCCTGGGTAAAAAGTAGAACACAGACCATGCCTCTCCCATGATCACGCTGCCTTGGAAACACCAAGAACTTGTAGACCCCCACAACTTGCTCTGAAAACAGCAACATGAAAATACTTGAAGCTTGGTCCAATGCTTCCTCATCCCAATGTAAGCAAAGCTCAACTTTAACATAAAAGTCAAAGTCAAGAAATAAGCAAACAACAACAAAAAGAATTTAACCATAAAAATTACTATAGTGGCAGGGAAGACAAGACATAAACTCAAAAGAAAATGAAAATGTTAAAACAGCTACAAGCAAAGCCTCAAAGAAAATTGCTAATTGAGTCCAAGCCCAAAAAGGATTCCTGGAAGAGTTAAAGAAAGATATAAGAGCAGTAGAGGAAAAATTTGGAAAAGATAGTGATAGAAGAAAATTATGAAAAGAAAATTAACAGTTTAGTTTAAAAATAGCACAAAAAAACCTGAAGAAAATTTAATATTAAAAAACAGAATTGGACTAATGGTAAAAGAAATACAAAAATTCACTGAAGAAAATAATTCCTTAAAAAGCAAAGTAGATCAAATAAAAAAGAGGTATAAATATTCACTGAAGATAATAATTCCTTCAAAATTCAAATTGGCCAAATAGAAACTAATGATTCCTTGAGATATCAAGAATCATTTTTTTAAAAAGTCAAAAGAATAGAAGAAAATGTGCAATATCTTATTGAAAAAACAACTGACCTGGGAAATAGATCCAGGAGAGATAATTGAAGAATTTTTAGGCTACCAAAATCCGATTTAAAAAAAAACTGCCTACACATCATATTTCAAGAAATTATTTTAACAAAAACAAACTTCCTGGAAACAGAGAGAAAATGTTAAGTGAAAAATTTCAACAGTCACCTCTTGAAAGAGATCCTAAAATGAAAAATCCCAGAAATATTATAGCCAAATCCCAGAGCTCCCAAGTCAAGGAGAAAATATTGCAAGTAGTCAGAAAGAAATAATTAAAATATCATGGAGCCACAGAAAGCATCATAAGATTTAGCAGCACCCACATTAAAGAAGTAGAGAACTTGGAATATGATATTTTAGAAGGCAAATGAGCTAGGATTACAACCAAGAATAACCTACCTAGTAAAAATTAATATAATCCTTCAGGGTAAAAAGTAGATATTTAATAAAATAGAGGACATTCAAGCATTCCTGAAGAAAAGACCAGAGATGAATAGAAAATTTGACATTCAAACACAAGATTCAAGAGAACAAAAAAGTATACATGAAAGAGAAATCATAAGGACTCAGTAAGATTAAACTGTTTATGTTCCTATGTGGGAAGATGATAATGCAACCCCTAAGAACTTTGTTATTATTGGGGCAGTTAGGAGTCTACATTGAGAGATGTCATGAGTGTGAGTCAATTATGTTAAGATGATCTTTAAAATGACATGGTGATAAAGAGGGAGGTATTGGGAAAAATAAAAGGTAGAAGGGGAAAGGTTTGTCACATATAAGAGGTGCTTAAGGAAGAACTTTTATGATGGAGAGGATAATGAGATGTCAGGCAATGCTTGAACCTCACTCTCATTGGAATCAATACAAAGAGAAAAGAATATATATATACACACTAAAATGGGTATAGAAATCATTCTTATCCAAGAGGGAACTAGGAGAAGAAAAGCTATAAGAAATGGTGTGTGGCGGGGATGATAAAAGGGAGGGTAAATTAAGAGATGCAGTGGTCCGAAGTAAAACAGACTTTTGAGGAGGAATTGGATGAAAAAGAAGAGAGGGAAGGATAAATAGAAGAAAATAGGATGGATGGAAATACATAGTAGTAATCAAAATTGTAAATGTGAATAGGACAAGCTCACCCATAAAACAGAAGCAAATAGGAAAATAGATTAGAAACCAGAACCTAACAATATATTGTGTACAAGAGACACACTTGAAACAGAAAGACACATACAGAGGTCAAAAAATGAGATAGAGCAGAATGTGTCCATACTTCAGCTAAAGTAAAAAAAGGCAGGGGTAGTAATTGTGATCTCAGACAAAGCAAAAATAGACCTAATTAGAAAAAATAAGCAGGTAAACTATATTTTGCTAAAAGGTACCATAGACAATGAAGTAATATCAAAACAATTTATAGCAAGTTTCCATACTGAAGGCCTTATTTCTCAAATATATAGGGAACTGAGTAAAATTTATAAAATAAGAGTCATTTCCCAAGTGGAAAGTGGTCAAAACATAAGAAGAGACAGTTCTCAAAAGAAGAAATCAAAGCCATCTATAGTTATATGAAAAAAAATGTTCTAAATCAATATTGATTGGAGAAATGCAAATTAAAATAACTCTGAGGTACCACCTCATACCCATCAGAAATGACACATGCTGGAGGGCGTGAGGGAAAATAGGTACATTATGAATTGTTGGTGAAATTGTGAACTAGTCCATTGATTCTCAGGACAATTTGGAACTATAAAACTCTACATACTCTTTAACTCAGGAATACTACTACTAGGTGTGTACCCCAAAGAGATCAAAGGAAGAGGACCAATATGTACAAAAATATTTGGAACAGATCTTTTTGTGGTGGCAAATAATTGGAAATTGAGGGAATGCCCATCAATTGGGGAATGGCTAAAAAGTTGTGACAATTGATTGTGATAGAGTACTATTTTGCTATAAGAAATTATTGGGGGGAGCCAAGATGGTGGAGTAAAGGCAGGAACTTGGCATGAGCTCCCTCTCCAACCACCTCAAATACCTGTAAAATATGACTCTAAATAAATTTTAGAGCTACAGAACCCACAAAGTGACAGAGAGAAACAAATCTCCCACTGAAGGCAGCCTGGCAGGCCAACAGGAAGGGTCTATCACACCGAGCTGGGAGCTGAGCACAGTCCCGTGTGAGCTGTGCCGAGCCACGGGTGGCCAGGACCAGTAGCACAGAATGGCTGGAGCAGACTTCAGGAAAGTGAATCACTGGCAGCTGTGGCAGTTTCCAGACTTCTCAACCCATAATTGCCAAAGAGAAAGTAAAAGGTCAGTGGGGAACTTGGTTGGAACTGGGTGATGGAAGAGCTGGATCTGGCCTCTGCCCCCTGGGTGAAAGATGGAGAAGGCGCATCAGCTGCAGCTGCTGCCAAGTGGCTACCTCCAAAGCTCCTGACCTGCAGATCATAGAGGGACCAAGTGACCATTCAGAGGGTAATCACTCTTGCTTTGACCTGCTTGGATCTAGATCACAGTCTTGGAGCATGGTCCTGGGCTGTGTGGCCAGTGTGCCAGAGCTTGGGGCATCTGTAGAGATGGTGCCATCCTCATAGCTCTGACAACATTTGGGACGTAGCTCTCTCCACTCTGGAAGCAGAGTTCTACCACGGCAAAGAGCTCAAAAGTCAAATAATTGGGTAGCAAGATGAGAAGGCAGAAGAAGCACAAACAGACCATAGAATCCTTTTGTGGGGCCAAAATGGATCAAGACATGGAACCAGAAGAAGTCAATGAAGCCAAAACTCCTGCATTAAAAGCTTCCAAGAAAAATATGAATTGGCTGCAGGCCATGGAGGAGCTCAAGAAGGATTTGAAAATCAAGTAAGAGAAGTGGAGGAAAAATTAGGAAGAGAAATGAGAATGATGCAAGAAAATCATGAAAAGCAAGTTAATAGCCTGCTAAAGGAGGCCCCAAAAAATATTGAAGAAAAGAATACCTTAAAAAATAGACTAACTCAAATGTCAAAAGAGGCCCAAAAAGTCAATGAGGAGAAGAATGCCTTAAAAAGCTGAATTGCCCAGATGGAAAAAGAATTTTAAAAACTCACTGAAGATAATAATTCCTTCAAAATTAGATTGGAGCAATTGGAAGCTAATGACAGAAGGCACAGGATCAGTTGAATAGGAATGGATGGTATCTGAAAAATAAAATTAAGAGGTGAGAGAGCAATATAATGAGAGAAGGAGAAAGGGAGAGACAGAATAGAGTAAATTATCTCATATAAAGGAGGCAAGAGAAAACTGTTACAATGGAGAGGAAGAGCAGGAGGGTGAAAGAGAGTGGGTCAGCCTTACTCTAATTGAATTTGGCTTAAGGAGGGAATAACGTACACACTCATTTGGGTATCTTACCCTGCAGTAAAGTGGAGGGGTGGAGGGGGTAGGATGGGGAATGATAGAAGGGAGGGCAGATTGGGGGAGAGGGTAGTTAGAAGCACACACTTTTGAAACTGGACAGGGTCAAAGTAGAAAATAGAATAAATGGAGGGTGGGATAGGATGGAGCAAAATATAGTCTTTCACAATATAACTACTGTGGAAATGTTTTGCATAACTACATATGTGCAACCTATATTGAATTGTTTATCTTCCCAGTGGGGGGTGAGTGAGGAGGGAAGAAGGAAAAGAATCTGGAAATCAAAGCAAATGTTTAAAAAAATTGATTTTTACATGCAACTGGGAAATAAGATATACAGGCACTGGGATCTAGAAATCCATCTTGCCCTACTAGAAAGTTAGAGGAGGTATGGGGGTGGATATAAGAGAAAGCATATTGGGGGAAGGAGTATTCAGTATGCTTTCTATCTTGGGGTGGGGTAGGGGAAAGATGGGGAGATAATTTGTAACTCAAAATCTTGTGGAAATGAATGTTGAAAACCAAAAATAAATTAAAAAAAAACTAAAATAAAAATTAATAAAAAAGAAATTGGGAAGGGAGATGGTTTCAGGAAAAAAAAAATGTAGTGAGGGTAACAAAGCCCACCTCTGATACTTCCTACTTGTGTGAATATGGGTAAGTCATTGGGATCATAAGCCAGAAGATCACAATGTTAGAGAGTCAGAACAGACCTTAGCCATCATGAAGACCAGTACCCTCTTCTTACAGATGAAGAAATTGAGGCCTAGAGAGATATGAACTGATATATGAACTGATACAAAGTGAAGTGACAACCAAGAGATCATCTTGTGAAGTAACAGAAATGTAATGATAATCAACTATGAAAGACTTGGTTACTCTAATCAATACAATGAATGACCCAAGACAATTCCAAAGGACTCACTATGAAAAGATATTATTCACCTCCAGAAAGAGAACTGATGAACTTTGAGTGCAAACTGAAGTATAATTTTCTCATTTTCATCAATTTTTTTTGCAGTATGGATAATACGTAAATGCTTTGCATGAGTTCACATATATAATGACACCATTTTGCTTGTCTTCTCAGCAGGTGAGGGGAGAGTAAGAGGGTGGAAAGAATTTGGAACTCAAAATTTAAAAAGAAAAATATGTTAAAAATAAACAAGTAACAAACATTTTTTTTTAATTAAGGGAGAAGCAGCACTTTGAAGTCAATGGATTACTGTATAGGTCAGAGTCTTCATGTCTTTCATTTGCTTCTTCCAGATGTTCAGACCCACATGAGCAATTGTGGACCGGGACGTAAGTTAGTGGAATCCCAATGTGTTTGCATGTCTCCAGAAGAGGACTGTAGGTAAGATGCTACATGGACTGTGTTTTGAAATTTGACAAGACCATTAAATACTATATGGATGGCCATTTGTAAATTTGAAGTCACAAGTTAAAGAATTAAATTACCCAAGGCCTCTTTCCAAAGTTGAAAGACTCTAAAAATATATTTGTTTTTAGAGCTTATGGGATCTCATTAGTCTAAATTCCTTTCTCCCATGGGTTCTTTTAATTATACCTCCTTATTTTGCGTAAGGCCTTTTATTGTTAGCCACAGTCTTAATCAGCACATTCAACAACCTACAACTTGAATACCATGACATTAGAGTTAGCACGGTGTAGTAGAAAGAAACTGGGCTTAGAGTCAGAAGAGAACTGGTAACAAAGCCCACCTCTGATACTTCCTACTTGTGTGAATATGGGTAAGTCATCGGGATCATAAGCCAGAAGATCACAATGTTAGGGAGTCAGAATGGACCTTAGCCATCATGAAGACCAGTACCCTCTTCTTACAGATGAAGAAATTGAGGCCTAGAGAGATTAATTGACTTAGCCAATGGTACATAGCTAGTAAGTGTTTAAGGTAGCATTTGAAGCTACAAAATTGTCTTCCAATTTTCTCAGAAGTTCTTATCCAAGAAGGAAATCTTACATAAGTAGTTTGTGACATTGGGTTATTATCAAACACTATGCTACTGTTTTATTGCTTTGGGGTTTTTCTTGTCTAGTCTCTTCCATTGGTCAACTTTTCTATTTTTCAGTCAATACCAAAGAGGTTTGATGATTACTGTTTTACGATATATCTTGAGACTTGGTCCTGTTAAGTTCCATTTTTTCCTATTTTTAAAAATCTATTCATCTTCAAATTCTTGACTTTTTGTCCCTTCAAATGAATTTTGGCATTATTTTGCCTAATTCTATGTATTGTCTTTGTTGGTTTCATTGATATTATGTTAAATCTAAATTTATGTATAATCATTTTTATTATGTTCATGTGACCCAATCATGAGCAATGAATACCTAATTACTTAAGAGAAAAAGTCTCTAATATCCAATTAGAAAATCCATAGAGTCACACAAGAAAAGTAAGAAAACTGAACACTGTATAATCTATAATCAAATGTTAAATGAATGGGGTAGACAAAAAGTTCTTCAGAAATTCATATGAAAAAGTAATCATCTTAAATTAGACAAATCAGGGAAGGCTTCGTGGAGGAAAGAGGACTTGATTCAGAATCATCCCTGTAAGTTGTCTTGTAGTCCAGAATGGATTCGGGTATGTATAGGCAGATAGAGATCACAGTCAATAAAGCTAGAAAGCAAATTGTAGTCAAATTACAGATGGCATGTTCTGAATGCTAGGCTAAGGAATTCAGACTTTATTGTCTAGGCTTCAGGGAGCCACTGATGGCTTGTAAACATAGGAACGTCATGGTGAAAATACTGTTTTGGAAAGATTAATATGGCAGCCATTTGTACAATAGATTGGAGTGGGGAAGATGCTGGCAGCAGAGGGACCAATTAGAAGTTGATATCATCATTCAGCTGTGTGCCCTCCTTGTCTATCTTTGTCCTCTTCTTTTCTTCAGATAAACATGTTATTTTTTTTCTGCCTTTGCAGTCATTACTCAGAAGATCTCTGTGTATTCAATTCAGACTCCAACCATTACTTTACCAAACCCAGCTGCAATTTTTTGGCAGAGAAATGTGCAAATACCCAGAAACTACATTTCTTATCAGTTGGATCCTGCCAGGATGGACCTCGGTTGGAATGGGCCATTGAAAGGATAAAGCTTTCATTCAATAGCACAAAGAAGGAACCCTGTGGCTATGACACATGCTATGATTGGGAAGACTGTTCAGGTGAGATTCCATTGATTAAGAGCTTTTATTACCTGTATAGTGGTACTCTCAGTACTAATATTTACTTGTGCATTCTGTACTATTATTATCTGTATTCACTCATCTGTTCTACTTAAAGAAGAACCTCATAGTGAGGTAAGTCTGTGCTTGAATGGATTCATACTGTGAAAATATCCACTTTGTTTCATAAAATACATAGGTGTGTTATAGGTTACAGCAAGAACTAAATATGCAGATAGGTTTTCCCCATATGGGATGTTTTCTTTTTTAAAAAATTGTAATACATGTGTTTATTTGTTATGTTAAATGGTTCCCAATTAGCACATAAAAAATTTAACATTTTTTTTAAAATTTTGAGTTCCAAATTCTGTCTCCCTCTTGCCCCCCCATCCCTTGAGAATGCAAGCAATATATCGTTTATACATGTGAAGTCGTGCAAAATATATTCACATGCAATATTTTCAAATGAATCACTGAAACCTACTCAAAAAAAAAACATTTTAAATCTTTACAATGGTCAACAAAGTTAGAGTTCATATCTTGAGTTACCCCTCATTTCTTCCTGTTGCCTTTTGTGGCCTATTTTTCTTCTCCAAGCAGATATTTTTCAGCTTAGTTTGATCCTACAAAAGGGAACAGGCAGGTGCCAAAGTCCAAATCATGCCTGACATAGCTAGAGCAGACTATCTAGTTCCAACTCCCTTAATTAGTCCTGTGATTGAACTGAAGGCCAAAAGGTAGACACAGATGGACATCATCAATGATCAATGGGCCAGATCTTTATGGAAGCAAATCAGAAAGTCAACACCTGGTGTGGGTTATCCACGAGCCACATTTAATCCATGACTCTACAGTGGTTGGGAGAGTGGGACAAATTTGAGCATTATCCACTTATTCAGAATAAAGCCATCTGTTGGTTGAAAATGGAATCTCAATGTATGTGTCAAGTCCTATCTAGACAATGTTATTTTTAATAGAATCCATTCTAGGAACAATTATTGAGGGAAAGAAATTAGGTCATAAGGAAAATCTTTCTACCAATTAGAGCCTTCCAGAAATGAAAGCAGTTGCTCCAGGAGATAGTTCCCTGTTTCAAATGCATAGCCACCTATAAAGGATAATGTAGAGGGTATTCCTGCATTCAATAAAGTTTGTACTGGATTATCTCTGAGTTCTCTTCCAAATCTATAATTCTTTTTTTTGCATTTTAAATACAGCTATTTTTCTTCAAGGA
Source organism: Pseudochirops cupreus (assembly GCA_028627135.1). NCBI lineage: Eukaryota > Metazoa > Chordata > Mammalia > Diprotodontia > Pseudocheiridae > Pseudochirops > Pseudochirops cupreus. The sequence continues at coordinate 301,245,071 of CM053580.1, forward strand.
TGCTGAATGATCTTGGAATGTTATCTTGAAAAGTACACATGTAGAGAGAAAAGGTTATTGTATAGCATAAAATGTTCCAAATGCTCTCTGAGAAGGCTGTGAGCTTCTAGGCAGGTCAGGCATTTGAAACTATTCAGTGAGTTATCTTCATTCCTACTCATCCCATTTATCATTGAACAAAAGTCTTTGTGGAGTTCTCTGATTGCAAAGAATTTTCTTTTGCTTTCTTTACCATGAATTATTTTTTTTCAGTTCTGTCTAAATGAAAAATCTTCCCCACTACAAAATTCTATCAAAATGTTTATTACTTCTTCTGTGATACCTGTAGTGAAATCTCCACAGATTTCCAGAGTTGACATATTTTTCAAAGAAGGAGTCCAAAGTTCATGTATCTATCCAGTGTTTACCCAAATTAACAGAATGCCCTGGGGCTATCAAAGTGGTCCAGAAGGCTTTTCCAAGAACTTTAGTCTGAACACTTTGCAATGCTGTGATTCTTAATACAAATATAAAATAGAAAGCATTTTCACCGTGAAAATCCTGTCTGCTGGTGCCAATTTTGTTTAATTGGTTTGTGTCACAGACCACGCTTCTTGGTAATGCCTGGCAAAGTACAACATCAAGACGAATGCTTTTGCATGAATGTAGTTCCTGGCTTAAAAAAAAAAAAGACAAAGAAAAAATAACCCACACCCCCTCCTTTTCTCAGTTTGTCTTTTCTCTTTTGTCCACAATAAGCTAAATGATCTTAATTATGGATTAAATTGAATCTTTTCTTGACTAACTTGGGGTCTTGATTATATCACATACTTTGCTGCCATCTTGCCTCTATCACAAAAATGAATCAGGAAAATCACAAAATTTACTTTTAAGAAGTCATCATAATGATTCCCTCCCACCCCTCATTCACCATGGAATCATTTTTATAAAGATAAAACATTGTGCCTACACTACATGAATGTCTATAACCAATTGAATAACCCATTTATTGGATAACCCATTTATTAGTTCAACATTCATTCAATAAACATCTACCCAGTACCTATAACTTGCAATTCCAAATCACTCCATTCAGGAATATGAGGGAAACAGAAATGAAAAAAGGTATAATCCTTATCCTCCTGGAGATTTCACTCTAATTAGAAAGATACGTCCACAAATAGCGTAAGAAAAGAGAGAAGTGCCAAAAGGGGAAGTAAAAAGCCCAGAATCGACCAATCATTTCTGCCTGGGGGATGTGAGAAGGTTTCCTGAGAAAGGAGTCTCTGAGGTAGGCTATGGAGGACTGCTAGGACAGGTGTTCTAGTTACTCAGTGTGAATGAACCATAACTGTGCCCAGATGTTATCATCATAGCCCATGTGTCAGGCACATAACCCATTGGCGAAAGGGACTTCTCTGAGGGAACAGCATTCTCCCCTTCCTCATCTCCCATCCGCTGTCCTCATGGATGAGCCTTCCACTGTTCTTGTTCTACTGAGGGCCCTTCTGACCAGGTAGGAAAATGACAGAAGAGGAACACTGTGAACTAATTGAGATAGGAAATTGTATTCAATTGTCATGGAGAGAATTGAGATAATTATTAAGAACTACTGTATCCTCTGCTGATACAGCTTTGGAAAGTTTGGGCCACAAAGTACATTGTGACAATAACACATAGAATTACAGGCCTAGACCTTTGGTTCTGGCAGGTCTTGGACAGTTGCCATCATAACAAGGGTGACAGGGCTGAGAACGAACTTGGGAGACTCCCAGGGGCACATGTGCTCTGGCCCCTTGTTAAAGGGCAGAAAGTTAAAAGGGTCCAGCCCGGCTTAGTCACCAGTCCACTTCTACATTGTCCCCTTTCCCTAGTGCCTAACTAGGCTCCAGTCTCCCCTCCAATTTATGTTTCATTTCACCTCCAGACAAGTCTTCCAAACAGAGGCTCCTGTTATGTCACTCATTAGCTCCCAATACTTCAATGGCTCCCCATTACCTATAGGAGAAAAGACAGAAATTTGTGGACTATTAGAGCTGGAAGTGACATTACAGATGACTTCATTTTATAGATGAGGAGCCAGGTGTCTCTGAGAAGTGAAGTGACTTGTACAAGGTCATGTATGTGTATCTCCTCACATCCTTCTCAAATCTACCCAACCTAAGGAAGGACGTAGTGTTCTAAACGTGGTGGTTTCCAGTCCCACTAGCTTCCTTTTGCCAACATAGAGCTATTTAGCTCCAGATTATCCAACATATACTTTTTCTGTGTAGTAAATTAGATTTCCTAAATTCTAGATATAAAATCTATTAATCAACAGCTATTTATGAGCACTGATTTTGTGTAAAGGATTTTGTTCAATGCTGGGACACAGGGAAGGTGAAAGTATATCAAGGATGAAGATAAATTCTCTCCCTTCAAGTTGCTAACAATGTAATTGGGAAAGCTATAGCTATAATGCACATATTTAAAAGTTAACTAACAATATAAAATAATAAAGTGTCAAATGGTTGGCATAGACAGTAAATTAGGGAAGTTCAGGGAAAGGAGAGATCTCCCTGTACTATGGAGCAGTTGAAGAAGACTACTTGGAAGGAAGGCATTGAGCTGGGTCTTGAAGGATAGATGGAATTTGAAGAGGCAGGGAAGGGGGAAGAGGTCCTTTAAAGGTAGGGAACAGAGTGAGAATCATATAAACAAATGTGGGAAGTCAGGACTATTCATGGCATGCTGACTGGAAGACAGAAGATAGCCTTATTAGCAATGACTCTTTATATAGAGGAACAGAGGAAAACTAAGTTGAACAGGTAGTTTTGAGCCAACTATTAGATGGTCCTAAATATTAAGAGAGACAGAGACAGAGATAAACAGAAAACAGAGAGACAGAGACAGAGGGAGATGATGATGATGATGGAGAGATGATAGATAAAGAGATAGTGATAGCTGGATGGAGAGAGAGAGAGGAGAGAGAGAGAGAGAGAGTGAGAGAGAGAGAGAGAGAGAGAGAGAGAGAGAAAGAGAGAGAGAGAGAGAGAGAGAAAGAGAGAGAGAGAGAGAGAGAGAGAGAGAGAGAGATTGTATTTAGTAAGCATTTACTATGTGCCAGGCACTGTGCTGTTAGCACTAAAGATATATATATGAGGAGGAAAAAAAAGACAGTCCCAAAGCTCAAAGATCTTACATTTTAGTGGAAGAAAACAACATATAAATTGGAGCTAAATGGGAAGGGAGCAGTTTAGGAAGTAGAGCAAGGCTATTGGTAAGGAGACAAAAATGCAAAATAAGGAACAGAGAGCCAGGAGTAAAGAAGGCACATCCTGGGAACCCCATGAAGTGATGATCCAGGCCAAGGACTCACTAATCAGAAAAGAATTAAAGCAAATGAAACTGAGCTTCCAACAATTACTCTTCATGGGGACAGGGTGTGGGTGCACTTTTAGACCAGATCTGTGATTGGCATTGGTACTGGGAACTTCCAAATAAGGAAATTCTTTCTACCAATATCCTAATCTTAGTATGCTTTATCCATAAAATGTTTATCCATAGAACAAAATTACTTGGAACTATTTCATAAGCAAAGTACTTATGTGAATTGTGAACCTTACGTTATAATAAGCTTCCTGAGGGCAGTACCCATGCCTTCTGCCTTGTTTGTTTTCTCTAACTGTGCTGGGAACATCTCTGGAACTTTAAAAAAAAAACAAAACATTTTCTTGACTTGACTAATTATATCAAATGACCATCTGGCTAATTATACTTTTTGAAAATTGCTTGACTGTCTCAATGCCCTTTTTTTAGAAGCCCCTCTCTCTAATCTTCTCTTTACTACCTACTTCCCAAAAAAGTGGGATTCTGTATTAAATCAATGGAAATAAAAACAGCTCCCTCTGGAAGAAGTGCATTAACTCTGTCAGTTCCAACCTGACATCCCTTCACTGCACCTGCCATTTACATGTCATAATTTCCAAGGAAATGAGTGTTATGTCCACATTTAATCCCTTTGTCCCCCAGTATGTTGTGTTCACACAAAGTCCCTGAGAGAACAGAGTGTCAACATCGTTTGTGTGACTTTGTTATTTATTCCCCAATCTAAGGCGAAAGCAATGGGTTTTCTTGTAAATTTGTAAAATGTGTCTTGGCTGCTGCAGTACATCAAGCCAGTCTGCCAGGATGGATGTGGCCAGACACCATGCTCCCACTGAGAGGGAAGGAGACAAAAATCCAGATGTGTTAGACTAGCAACACTCCAGGTGGCAGTCTTTGTCTCTGTGTTTACTCTGCAAATTAATGGAAGAATTTTCTTTACAATTAAACATCTGAGGTTTAAATTGCTCTAATTGAGACAGCTAAATGGAGCAGTAGATTTAGTGCTGGGCCTGGAATCAGGAAGACCTAAGTTCAAACCTGGTCTCAGACACTTGCTAGCTATGTGATCTTGGATAAATTGTTAACCTCTGTCTGCCTCAGTTTCCCCATCTGTAAAATAAGGCTAATAATGGTACTTACCTTGGAGGGTGGTTGGAAGGATCAAATGAAAGAGTAATTGTAAAACATTTAGCATAGTTCCTGGTGCATGGGGTTATGTAAATGTTATCATCATTATTATTATTATTATTATTATTATTAACTATTAATTCCTAGGATTCCAATCTGGACCATCTAGCTCAACCCCTCTATTTTAAAGATGAGGAAAACAAGGCCCATAAAGGTGAAATGACCTATTCAAGATCACACAGCTAATAAATAAATAGTAGAACTGAGAAATTCCTGATTAAATCCAGTGGTCTTATCACCCACCTTATGTAACCAAATGCTGTTTATCAAGATATTAGATGGGAAACCAAGACCTCCTGTTCTCCAAAATTGTCCACATACCTTTTCTGACCATTCTTTGTGACTGTTCTCAGCTAACTCTAGAAGAAAGAAAAAGCTTATTTTTGAGGTCTGAGCTTATACTGGAATAATAATAATAATTAACAGTAAAAATAACAACATTTTATGGTACTACAAGGTTTGTAAAGTGCTTTATATATATATGTATATATATGTATTAGTGCTTTACATATACATAAAGTGCTTTACATATATATGTACAAATATATATGTGTGTATATATATATATTTGAAGCTATTAAAGATGAAATCTTTTAGTTACTAAAACTTAGAGCTGCACTAAGATTTTTGGGACATCTTGTAGTGTCCTATTTGATCCTCACAGCAACTCTGTAAAGTAGATACTGTTAATATCTCCATTTTGCAGATTAGAAAACTGAGTCTGAGAGAGGAACAAATGAGCAAAGTACAATGAGGGAGGAGGAAAGAGAGATACTGTATCTTTCCTTTCTTGACAAGAGTGATGCCATTTTAGAGGCAGCTAGGCAGAGTAAAAATGTTGGACTGGCTCCAAAATCAGGGAGAGCCGAGTTCAGATCTTGCTTCACTCATTTCCTAGTTGTGTCACCCTTGGTGAGTCACTGAAGCTCTCTCAGCCTCCGATTTAACAGCACCTACCCACACACAAGAAGAGATGATATGTAAAAAATATTTCATGAACTTCAAGGTATAAGTGCTAGCTATTAATCTCAAATAAGCCTCTTTTTCAAAGCAAATAGCAAGATGTGTCTAATTCCTATGGTTTCTTTTCTTCTTTCACCCCAGTTCTTGTACACCATCAGACAAAATACAAAATCCTCTCTCCCAGACCAACAGCACATCAGCAGATTAGGAAAGCTCTGCCCCTTCCCTGAAATGCAACAAAGTGCTCCTGAGGCCAGTGACTGACAAGGCAGCATGACTGAGTTTTCTGCCTCTTAAATGACATTATTCATGTCAAAGAAGGGAAGATATAGTGACACCCTCCCACCCCACCCCAACACTGCCATATTTTATTAATTTGTGGCAAGCATTTTTACTTTCTCAGCCCAGTTCTGAGAAATGGGAATAATTTGTAAATTTTTTTTACATCTATAAAATGGAAATAATAAAAGTACCTACCTCAGAAAGTGTTGTAAAGATCAAATAAAGTAATAGTATGAACTTCGTAAAATTTGAAATATTACATAAATGTTCACTATTACTGCTTTTTTTGTTACTGTCATTATTATCATTATTACAATATAAGTTAAGGTTTCAAAAACAAGGAGGGGGAAATCTTCCATCTCTCTTCTAGAGTGAACTGACAACAATCACACAGAATGCTAAGGAAAAAATGTGTATTTACTCTAAGAACCTGTGGGAGATGACCCATAGTCCAATGCCCACTTGCCCCATAGAGATTCCTTTCTCTGTGTTCTAAATAGTATTCCTCCATAACTTGCCTTAGAACTTTAGACAGAATAAAGCCCTTTTACTTATACTTAATTAGATGGGATGTTCAGGAAGCACTAGCCCCTCTGGTGTGAGGGCTTTCTGAGCCCTTCTCCGAACTGTTCACCCACCTTTGGTGCCCTCCTGATTCACTCAACTCTCAGCTAGATATAGGTAGATAATTACATTTCAGTTTAAATGGTTTCCTTTGTAATCCTGTGTATTTTGTTTTATGCATTTGACATCCATAGGGTTCACCAGACTGCCAGAGGGGTCCATGATACAAAAAAGGTTAAGAATCCCTGCCTGAGAGGGTCATTATTATTAAATATTGTCATACTTTTCTAAGGTAGTTATTGGGAATTTACAGTCATCTGTATGTGAAGAGTTAAGGGGTTAAATAGGATTAGAGCTTAACTAGTAGCTGGAGGTCAGCTAACTGGGGACTCCTTATCTAAATTAATCACCAATAGTTCAACCAACTAAATTACTCCTAGTTGACTGTAACATCCAGGAGGGCAGGAATTATTGCATCTCTAAACTAGAGAATTGCATCTCTCTAGTTACTCTAGTTTAGAATAATAAAGGAACACAGTAGTTATTTTATAGCATTTGTGTAGCTGAATTGAATAATAGTCATACTGAGGAGCTAGGCAATCTGGAAAAGAATTAGATGAAAACAATTTCTTAAGGCTTGTGACAAATAACATCCTCTCCTTTTTCAGCCTCCACGTATACGTGTGTCTGTCTGATGCCTTACCAGTGCCCCAAGAATGGAAAAAAAGACTATTGCATCAGAATCGGATCTTCAAAGACTGAGAAAACAATGAACAGTTGTGTGCTGGGAGCACTGAATTGTGCCCAAAAGAAGGTGGAAATAGTGCATCATGGGCAATGTATTGCCTGATGGCCTGAGGCAAAAACCAAACAAACAAGCAAACAAAAACCAGCACACAAGAATCTAGACAAGAATACTTAGAAAACTTTTTTGTTTGGAGCTCATTGGGTGAATGGATCTAAAATCACTCCCCCAAAATGTTGTTTTGTACTTTTTACACAAATAAAAGCAGATGAAAGCAGAACTAAATAATTGGAAAAATACTAGTTGCTGATTGGTAGACTGAATCAATATAATAAAAATGACAATGCTACCTAAATTAATTTATTCAGTGCCATGTCAGTCAAGCTACTAAAAGAGTATACAGCTAGGAAAAAATAATTTTAGAATTCATTTGGAGGAACAAAAGGTTGAGAATATCAAGGGAATCAATGAAAAAAAAATTAGAAGGAAATAGCCCTAGCAGTAGCAGATCTTAAACTATGCTATAAAACTAATTGTAATTGTAAATTGTCAAAACATTTTGGTTATGAATAAGAAATAAAGAGGTTGATCAGTGGAATAGATCAGGGGCACACTCTTAGAAGCAAACAAACATAGCAATCTAGTGTTTGATAAACCCAAAGAGCAAAAACTCACTATTTGACAAAAAATGTTGGGAAAACTGGAAAATGGTCTGGCAGAAAGTAGGTATAGACCAACACCTCACACCACATGCCAAGAGAAACTCCAGATGAATACAAGATTTAGACATAAAGAGTGATGTAAGTAAATTAGAGGAGCGTGGAAGAAATTACCTGAGATCTATGTATAGGGAAAGAGTTCATGGTTAAACGAGATTCAGAAGAGTAAAAATGGACAATTCTGATTATATAATGTGTAAAAAAAAAATTGTGCAAACAAAACCAGTGCTGATAAAATTAGAAAAGAAGCAAGAAATTGGGGGAAAAGGCTTTCCAGCAAAATTCTCTGATAGAAGTTTCATTTTTAAGATATTCAAATGTATAAAAATAAAAGCCATTCTACAATTGATAAATGGTCAAGGGATATAAACAGGCCATTTTTAGAGGAAGATATCCAAGTTATCAATAACCACCTGGGAAGAAATTCTCTGCATAACTAATAATTAGAGAAATATAAATTAAAAGAAGTCTGAGGTATAATCTCACAACTGTTAGATTGGCCAAATTGACCAAAAAGAAAAGAAAATGACAAATGCTGGAAGGGCTGTGGGCAAACAAATACTTTAATGTACTATTATTGGAAATATGAACTGGTCCAACCATTCCAAGTAATTTTGAACTATGCCCAAAAATCTATTAAAGTGTGTATACCCTTTGACCAAATGCTATTGCCACTAGATCTATAACCCAGAGAAAGAGGGAAAGGATCCATATGTACAAAAATATAACAGATCTTTTTGTAGTGAAAAAGAATTAGAAACTGAAGGGGTACCCACAAATTGGATGAACAAGTTATGGAATATGAACATAAGGGCATACTATTGTGTGTAAGAAATGAAGAAGAAGATGGTTTCAGAAACACCTAGGAAAACCTGCATGAAGTGATGCAAAGTGAAGTGAGTAGAACCAGGAAAACTATTTTTACAATAGCAACAATATTATAATCAACTTTATTTTTAATTTATTTTATTTTTAGTTTATGGAGCAAAACAAGCATTTCTATAACACAGCACACCAAAAAATAGGATTGCACATGAAACTGCAAATATACCATGTACAACTTTGAAAGACTTAGCAACTTTGATCAATACAGTGACCAACCACAATTCCAAAGGACTCATTATAAAACTTTATCCACTGATATACTCAGATTGAGACATATTTTCTTTTCATTTTTTCTTTTTTTTTTGGACATGACTAATGCAGGATTTTTTTGGATAATTAAACATATTTATAATTGGTTTTATCTTTCTTGTTTTCTCAATGAGTAGGGAAGAAGAAAAGGAAAGAAGAAAATTTGAAACTGAAAAAAGTAAAATATTTCTCTTAAATTGAAGTTTATAATAATAAAATAAAACAAAACATTGAGTTGTATCTTTTAAGTAAAAAAAAAAATTCATTCTGTGTTTTAGGCCAGTCGTGTCAAGCTCAAATAGAAATGAAGGCCACTAAATGGCACATAAAAATTCCTGCAGGGGCATGTTGACTTAAAAAAAATATTAACAATCTATATTCTATTGCATTTTCATTTATTTTGTAAAATGTTTCCAAATTACATTTTAACATGGGTCAGCCAGCCCTTGAGAGTGTTATAAACCTCCTGTGACCCTTGGGGCTGCATGTTTGACACCTCTATTTTAGGTATAATCTGCCAGAGACAATTTGCGTTAATTGATCATGACTTTAAATCCAAGCATTTCTAGCTTAGAGAGAGAAAAATGCCCAAACTGACACAGACCACACACCCCTGTGCCCTCAGACATTTCACCCTAAGGCAATTTGAGGCAACATTTACAGGAATTTTGAATTAGGAGGAGATCATAATATGTTTAAAAATTGGGGGATGGTAACCACACTAGCATACACAGCAGGACGGATGCTAGCACAGGTTTTTAGATCTGCTTTACTAGGAAAGATAGCAGTTTAAGGGGTCAACAATCTTTTTTAAATCACATTCACCAGTTCAGGGGAAATGTCAGCACTCTGAACTTCAGAGAAACAGAGAAAATACAGGCAGAGAAATAAAGACCAATAGACAGGACTCTGCCTGAATCAACTATACACTTTACATACATCCCTGGATTGAGAGAGCCTTCACATCTGAGCAGTTGGGGAACTCTGAACATATGGTCACTCAGAATCTCAACCAGAGAATCACAAGATCCTTCTCATAAGTAAGCCCACAAAGCAGAATACCAACTCAGAGTATGTATACACTTCTCAGAGCCAGAAGGCTTCACAATCCTTTTGACTCAGTGCCTAATTAGATATTAGCGAAAGGTGCAAAAACCTTCCTACAAGCCAGCGTCCTCTAAGCAAGCTTCCCTTAATGGGCTGCAAGTGAGGCCTATTAATGGGTGGGGAAGATCTTATATCCCATTAACATGATAATGAATGATACATTTGATCTTCTACTAAAATTTATCACTTCCTTCTTTGACTACTCCCCTCACTCCCCTCAAAGACAATGATCAGTCAACTAGAATAGCATCAGTAGTTCAATCCTTGAGTGGAAATGAGTTCATCAGTAGTGCTGATCTTAACTAGATTAAAGCTTGGTTTTCATCCTTAATCCATTTTAGGGGACCTCATCCTTTGTTCCTGACCTTTTACACATTTGCCTAGAGAGAAAAGTCTGGAAAGAACTTATTCTGGAGAAAACAATTCTTAACATTTCCAGTTGAACTAAAACATGACTTTTAATATGCTTCCACATTATGTAGCAAAGTTTTATAAGGTTATGTCCCCTCATCCTCTCATTCTCTCTCAGTCTTTCTTTTCCTGTCTCTGTATGTCTCTCTGTCTCACTCTGTGTCTCTCTGTCTCTTTACCCTCTTCCCTCTTGCTAGACTGACGCTCCTTGTTCATTTGATCAAACCCTACTCTAAAACAATAAGACATTCTAGATCTGATGATTCAATAACAACCATAATGTTTGGACTTCTCATAGTTAGACATAGAATGGGGACAACTGTAATTCTCTTTGATAAACCACAGCAACTCTGACTTACCCAGTCTCCATTCTCAGATTCAACACTTAGCCTAGCATCTTTAAAAAAAAACAATAATGAGGCAGCTAGGTGGTGCAGTGAATACAGTGCTAGGTCTGGAGTCAGAAAGACCTGAGTTCAAATCTGGCCTCAGATACTTGTTAGCTGTGTGACTCTTGGCAAATCACTAAGCTACTGTCTGCCTCAGTTTCTTCATCTGTAAAATGGAGACCATAATAGCACCTATTTCCCAGAGTTGTAAGGATCAAATGGGATAATAATTATGAAGTGCTTAACACAGTGCCTGGCATATTAGTGAGTGCTACATGAATGAGAGTTGTTGGTATTATTAGAAATTCCCTGACTGAAATGACCTCAGGGAAAAGTTCATGTCAAGCTCTAAAGTTCCCACTGCCTTTAGGTTAGAGCACTGCTTTCCTTAGGGGCTTTATGTTCAAAGTCAGTAGAATTCTAATCAATGCAATGAGTTAACACACATTTTTATTAAGTACAATTATGTGTCAGGTACTAAGGATTCAAAGACAGAAATGAAATACTTTCTGTTCTCAAGGAGCTTTCATCCTGTTGGAGGAAACATTGCACGTATACAATATAAATATAAGGTTAATTTAGGCGAAGGTCACTTGCTGCTGGAGAATTAGAAAAGATGGGGTTTGAGCTGGTTCTTGAGAAGGAATTGGAATTCTTAGGGAGAGTGGAGTTGAAGAGTAAGTGCATTCCAGGCATGAGGCAGAGGAGACAGGAAATAGAGCAGTGCTATACAAAAAAATCAAAATAAAAACAAGTAGAAGGCAGTTTGACCAACCCCTAGTGAAATATCACACCGAGTAATGCAAAATGAGGTAAGAAAGGTAACTTAAGGACAATCTTCACGGACTGATGGTGAGACATTTTCCTTCTTTCTTTAGTAACATAGTGAACTACAGCAGCAGAATATGGAATGTTGTCCCACATGGTCAATGTAGTGATCTATTTTGCGTAACTATATTTCTTTGTTCTGCTATGGATAAACTGCATTGGAAATGATCATTGAAAGCAATGTAAAAAAAAGTTTTCATTTTAGAAATAGAGGGGTTCCCTTCTCTTTTGAAGTTTGTTATGCAGTTATTAAGCAAAACATTGATTTTCATACTGAGAGAACATGAGAGCTCTAAGTGATTCACATTAAACCTTTCTAGAAATGTGTCTCTATTTTTTCCCCTGGGAATGAGAGCTTTTCAGGCTTCCCTTGTCATTTTTGCTGTCCAGTCATTTCAGTTCAGTTATGTCCAACTCTTTGTGATCCTGTTTGAAGTTTTCTTGACAAAAAGACTGGGGTGATTTGGCATTTCTTTCTCTAGCTCGTTTTACAGATGAGGAACTGAGGCAAACAGTTAAGTGACTTGCCCAAGGTCACACAGCTAGTAAGTGTCTGAGGCTGAATTCTTTCTCTAGGCCTGGTGTTCTATCCACTATACCACCTTGCTGCCCCCCTTGTTGTTTGAATCATGCAAATAAATCATTTATTCAGGGAGGTGGAGGTGTCATATTTTGAAAGTGATTACTTTAGCTCAAGGCCTTCTACTAAGACAACCTGATCTACTGGTTGATTTCAAAGACCATTTACTTCCTTAAGCCTTGAACTTTTTTGCCACAAACAACAGGTTCTCGAGGATCTGGTGTGGGATCCAACTTCATCAGTCCCTCCTACCTCCCACTAACTATGCTCCTTCTCCCTGTCAGCAATCATATAATTTGGGGGAAACCTAAGGTATTTCTTCATCAAGAAAAGGATAGGAACTCCAGGATTAGGGGGTTAGATGAATGAAGGAGAAATAAAAGACTAGAATCACCATGTTATATAACAGCAAAATATGTCATTTTCTTAAATGAATTCAGGCATTGATTTGAAAGCTGGGTTTGCTTTTGCATCAATTTATTTTTGAAATTGTACCAATCTTCTTTTTTACTAATAGTAATTTGTTAGACCTTCACATTTAATACTTAAAGATTTTTCAGATATACAAATCTATTAATTTTTAAATCAGGGAACTCACTATACCCTTCTCTTAGCTAAAATGCTCACTCAGGATTTTAAATTCGTGTAGAAACTTGGTACAGTTAGTTTTGAACACTGGTGATAGAGAAGCCATTATAAAGAAGCTTGAGATTGGAAGTGTCAAATATGTCCCCAGTGACTGGTGTAAAGATTAAACTAATCTTAGATCAGGCGAGGAAAGCTTCTTGGTTGCAGTATCTTCTAAGATACACTGGAAACTTAGGAATTGAGCCGTTTCATCTGTAGCTTAAGTTCCTAACCAGGCTTTAACCCAGTAAAACTTTCTCTAATAATAATGTATTGAGGGGAAACTCTGTCCTCATATAGTTCTAAGAATAACTTTTTGGTTATTCTCTCAGGGGTTCCCTGGAGAGCAGAGAGAGGTACCAGATTCCTATGATTCAGCTCTAAAACTACACATTACCATCAGACTGAGGCTTTAGCTTAAACAGAACTTGTCTGGGCTAAACCTCAATGAAATCTGTTTTTCTCTTTCCTCCTTTAAAAAAATCTTCAGACTCTAACAAAAACCCATTTCATTAGATCATAAGATCATAGATATTGAATTGGAAGGGACCCTAGAGGCCAATCCAATAAACATTTATTGAGCACTACATGCTAAGTCCTGTGTGCCAGGTACTGTGCTATGTGCTAGAGATACAACAAAGAGGCAAAAGAGAGTCCCTGCCCTCAAGGAGTCTATAGCCTAACCTTATTTTGTCAGATAAAGAAACTGAGGCACAGAGTAGTTTAAGGACTTGCCCAAGGTTATACAGGAGTTAAATGTCAGAGAAAGGAATTGAACTCAGATTCTCTGACTCTGAACCCAGCTATACCAACCACACTGCCTCCATTTCCTTAATACTCTGCCCTCAACACATTTCTTAGTTATATTTTAAATTTTATGAAAAGGTAATGTGATATAGTAGATTAGACATAGAAGCAGAAAAAAATTCAGTTCAAATCCCACTTCTGATACATATTAGTTGTATTGCATTGGGTAGGTTACTCTATGGGTCTTAGTTTCTTCATCTGCAAAATGGGGCTTCAATTTAGCAAATATTTATACATTTATTTGTATATATAGGTATTTTCTATGCCTATTATGTGTCAGGCCTAGTGCTAGGCCTTGAAGATATAAAGATGGACTTCAAAACCATCCCTTCCCTTAAGGAAATTGCATTCTACCCATAATAATTTTATCTGTAATGCATTCCTCACAGCAATGTCAGTCAATAAACATTTATCAAGTTCCTACCATGTGCCAGGTAGGGATACAAAAGATGGCAAAAGACAATCCCTCCCCCCCAAGGAACTCACAATCTAAGAGGGAAAGAAAACGTATAAGAAGAAGCAGAAAAGGAGGGAAGGTAGGGTGCTTAGTTCCAAGGGCATGAGGAAGTCGATAGGAGTGTAGCCAGGTGGGAAATAAAGAGACAACTGCCTTGAGCCCCCTCCTTAAATGGAGGATGTGGAAAGAGCTCTCTGTAGAGTGTCCCCCAACTTGGACACTGGGGACCCTATTCTATTGCTTACCTCTTCCAGCTGCTTTCCTCCTCTCAGGCTTCGGTCGTCACCGGCTTCAAGACCAGCTTGAAGAACTACCCCCCACAGAGCACCCAGGACTCGGGCAAATGG
>CM053580.1:301260063-301277605 GCA_028627135.1 Pseudochirops cupreus
TGGCTGTTTTGGGGTGGTGGGCGGGGGAAAGATGGGGAGAAAATATGTAACTCAAAAAAAATTTAATAAAATAAATTAAAAAAAAAATAAATAAAAGTAAAGGAAATAGAGCAGTGAAAAAAAAACATGTAAATATTTGTATAGGCTTTAAGGATTCAAAATAATAATATACATTATCTCAGCTGAGCCTCATGATAACTCTGTGAGATGTTAATATTTCCATTTTACAGAGGGGAGACTGAGACCCAGAAAAATTAAGTAATAATAATAATAATAGCATTTATAGAGAAATTTAAAGTTTGCAAAGTGCTTTACAAATATTATCTGATTGGATCCTCCCTACAATCCTGAGGAGCAGGTACTATTATTATCCCCATTTTAATAAAAATAAGGACAATAATAGCTATAGCAATTATATAATGCTTTAAGGTTTGAGAAGCACTTGATATACAACTTATTTGATTTTCGCAACAAGCCTTTGAAGTAGGTACTATTATTATCCCTATTTCAAAGTTGGAAAAACTGAGTTAGACAGATGTCACTTAAATTGCCCAGGGTCACTCAGCTAAATGTCTGAGGCTTAATTTGAACTCAGTACTTCTTAACTCTATCCAGCAGTGTTCAATACGATCTACCAGCTGCTCCCCCAAGATTCTGCCCATAGTAAGCATCAAAGGCAAAAAATGAACTCAGGTCTTCTTGACTCCAAATCTGGTATTTTATTCACATTTCCAGTTGCCTCTCATCTTTTTCCACTGTGGTAGATGCTTATCAATCTGCCTTCCACAAATGGATGGTAATGATGGGTGACTGTTTTGACCAGAATCCACCAGTTGGGGTGTCCTTGACACACGCTCTTGATGTTGTTGAAGAGCTGACAGATGTTAATATTCATTTGTTTCTCAATGGAGCTATTTTGGGTCTCTCACAGAATATAGTACTACTTTGCATTGCAGCCCTGATACAATTCTTAATATTGGCTATTTTTGCATTCACGTTGGCTTCAAGGGCTGCATGTGACTCTGTAGAAAAGCATGGAGCCCTCAAAGGGTGGTCTGGCCACTGTTTATCCCCAGTGTTCTTGGGCATATTTTATTTTATTTTATTTTATTTGTATCATTTTATTTTATTTACAAATTTATTTAATTTACTTTAATTTATTTACAAATTTACTATTTTATTTATGCCCTTACAACCTCTTAGTATAATAATGAGAGCCCCAGAAGGCAGCCTGAGAGCTGGGGCTCCCAAGGAGCTTTTCTCAGTTGAGTTCTCTTCCCACCTTTGCACACTGAGGGGATGCAGAGGGTGGGGGACATGATTTTACCTTTTGTGTGTTCGATGCACATTGAGAAAACTGCCCAACAATGACTCCAGCAAAAGTATATTTGTTTCATTTTTAAATTTTGTTTGTTTGTGTACCAAGTGAGTAACACATAGTAGCTACTTAATAAATAATTGCTGGTTGAGTTTATTTGTTTGAAATGCAGATCCCTGTCACTGCTTCACATGATTGCTATAAAGAAAAAATGAAAACCTCTATGAAGCATACAGTTGGAAAAGACCTCAGAGGGCATCTAACTCACCCAGCCCCTCTTTCTGAAAATGAAGAAACTACGGTCCAGGTTGCTGAAACAACTTTCCCCAGGTCATACAGGTAATCAGCATCAGAGGCAGGATTTGAACTCAGGTCCTATGTCTTCAGAGGCAGTGCTCCTTCCCCTACACCTCCTTTGAAACATGTCAATTATCATTTTCCCAAAGTCACAGAATTTGAAAGTTAGAAGGGCCCTTATTAGCTCTTTAGGCAAACCCATTCATGAAAGGAATTCCTCATATAATAATCCAGACCGTGCTTTAAGACCTCCAAGGAGAGGGAAATTTCCAGTTCTTTAGGCCCATTTTAGAGGGTTCTAATCATAACGTGTTTTTTCTTGAAACTAAACCTAAACTTTTCTCTTTCAACTTGTACCCATGTTCCTGCACTCTGGGGGCCAATGTAGCAAATCTAATCCTCCTCCACCTGACAGTGCTTCAAATACATGATGCAAGGTACCATATCTTCCAGACTAAATCTTTTCTTCTCCAGGCAAAACTTGCCCTGTTGCTTCCATCAGTTCTTATATGATGTGAATCTCAAGGTCTTTCAACATCCTGGATGTCTTGCTCTGAAATTTTCAAGTTTATTAATGTCTTTAAACCGTGGTATCCATAACTCAGCACAAAGCTCTCAATGAGGTCTGGCAAGGACAGAGAGCACCATGGGACTATTAGCTGCCCCTACCTGGAAGCCATGCATCTCTTAACGCTGGCCAAGACCCTGTCTGCTTTTTTTTTTTTTTGCTGTTACATCACACTGTGGTATTACTCTTGTAGCCCATTACAGACCTCAGATTTTTTTTTCCAGATTAACTGCCGTCTAATCATCCCTCCCCCATCTTATCTTTGTGAAGTTAATTTTGTGCACAAGTACAGATTTTGCTTTTATCCCTATTGAACTTCATCTTATTAAATTCACCCAAATGCTATATCCTGATAAGATCCTTTTGGATTCAATATACTAGCCATCTCTCCCAGTTTTGTGTCATCTGGAAGTCTGGCAAGCATGCCCTCTCTGCCTTTATCCAAGCTATTGATAAAAAATGGTAAACCGCACAGGGTCAAGCACGATCCTTAGGTGCTTCACTGGAGACTTTCCATGGTGACATCGAGCTTTTAATAACAACTCAAGAGTTTAAACATTCAAATAGTTTTGAATTCATCTAAGTGAATTATCATCTACTACATGTCTCTCTACCTTTTCCAAAAGAATAGCCTGAGATGCTAGATAAACCATAGCTATGACTATGATTTTCCTCCTCTACCCATTGATAGCCCTGTCAAAAAAGGAAGTAAGGTTAGTCTAGTATGACCTTTCCTTTTTTTAAAATTTGATTTGTTATTTACTTTTAGTTACAAGATTCAGTTCCATAATCTCTTGAGTTTCAAATTTTCTCCCCTCCCTCTCCCTCTCCACCCATGGCAGCATGCAATCAAGTATTGGATCTGGAAATATTTTCACATTGGACATTAGTCTGGTTGTATAGAAGGATTGTAACCAATGCAGTGAACAATGGGAAAAAAGAAAGAGTACCAAACACAAAAAAGAGCGATAGCATGTAGATTGCTTCAGTCTCCATTTAAACTCTGTTCTTTCTAGATCTTTCTCTGAATGTAGATATCTCCTTCCATCCTGAGACTTGTAGAGTTGTCTTATAACTATGCGTTGCTGAGAAGAGTCCAGTTTATCAAAGTTGGTAGTATGACTTTTTTCTTGATGAAATCATGCTGACTTTGTAATTACATCTTTCCTTTCTAGATATTAGCAAACCTTTTCCTTACTGACCTGTTCTAGGATTAAAGTCAAGCTTACTGGCCTATAGGACATAGACTTTATTCACTTCCCTTTTTTTGGAAAATCAGGACAATATTTATCCTTCTTCAATCTTGTGAAACTTCTCCCATTTTCCATGATCCTTCATTTATCATTAATAGCAACTCAACAATCATATATGCCAGTTCCCAAGAATGCAGGTCATCAGAAGGAAATGATTTGAATCTATCAAAGGAATCCTCTTAATATGTCTTTACTTATCTTGGGTATGAATGCCTTTTTAGTCATTTTGTTCTGTCATTTCTAGTACAAAGGTCATTCTCCTTGATAGAGAGAAGAAGTCATAACTGAGTACCTCTGCTGTCTGTTGTCAATGAGCATCCCATTCACCCAAAGCAAAGCTCCTTTTCTTTCTTTGAGTTTCTTTTTTCTTCAAATAGAACTTGAGTCCCTTTTTGTGATCCTTATCATCTTTTGGCCTCCTTGGTTCAGAATGAGCTTTAGTATTCTTGATACTCTTTTTTATAGGATTGTGGACTTTCTTCTATCTTTTATAAACTTCTTTTAAAAAAGTTAAATTGGCTGGACCGTTCCCTGTGCATCCACATTAAACTCTTCAGACAAATTGCGTACTATTTTTTCCTTCTCATTAAAATTGTTTCCCTTTCTGATTTCCGATTTTCATTCTTGGTCATCTCCTATCCTGTCTGGGCTGATCTACTCTGCAGATTTAGTCAGTGGGATGTAATCTATTTTCTCTCAACTTTGTGAAATTGAATTTCCTAAAAATCTCTGGTAGATGTCAAACAATGCATGGATTTCACCTCTTTCTCTATCACAAAGTCTAGGAGGGAGTTGGTTGCCCCCTCCCCAATGGTTCCCATCATTTTCACCCCAGCAACCAATTCCTTCCTATAAATGAGAATCAGATCCCAAATATAATATCCCTTTATTAGTTCCTCCACCTTTTGAAGGATGAAAGTATTGCTAAAGCAAATCAAGAAGTTATTATAAGTTCTGCTTTTGGCAGAGAGTTGTAGTTAAATGCCTATATAAACTGAACTGCCTCATCACTATGATTTTATATCTCTCTACCTCACTTATGACCTATTCCCCCAAAGCGCTTCATCATTACTCTTTCTGTAGAGATGGTCTGTGATATGGTCCTGTGCCAAAATAACTACTGTTTATCTTTATTGATCTTAACGTAAATACTTTCCATTATGCTCTCCTCCTCTTGTTCCTAGCTTTTCTCCCATGAATATACATTAGACTCTGCCAGGCAGAATAGTGGATATAAAGCTGGAATTACAGTTGGAAATAACTGACTGTAACTGATTCAGACACTGATTATCGGTATGATTTTGGACACATCTTTTAACCTCTCTCAGTCCCAGTTTCTTTATCCGTATAATGGGGAAAATTATAGCACCTATCTCACAAGATAACTGAAAGGATCAAGTGAGATAATGAATGTAAAGCAATTTTCAAACGTTAAAGTGCTATATAAATGTCAACTCTTATCATAATAATACAGTGCTCTAATACAATGCCCCACCGCCTTCATCTTTCCTTTTGCTTTTCAGTAAGGTATACCCTCATGGTTCAGTCATGGGTTGCATCCCAGAAAGTCTTACTGATGTCTGAGGGCAAATTTGCTTCCCTACAGATTAGTACCTCATGTTTGCTGCCTACACTTTGGGTATTTGTGTATAGACATTCTGACTCCTCTCTTGAATTTTGAGATGTAGCTAGTGGCACAGTGGCTGGAGACTTAGACTTTGAGTCAAGAGGACCTGGTTTTAAATATAGCCTCAGACATTTACTAGCTGTGTGACCCTGGGCAAGTCACTTAACCTCTTCCTGCCTCAGTTTCCTCAAATTTAAAATGGGGGTCTCAATAGTGCCCACTAACCAGGGTTGTTATGAGGACAAAATCAGATAATAATTGTAAAGCACTTAGCACAGTGCCTAGCACACAGTAAACTCTTGATAAATGCTTATTTCATTTATTACTCTGGTAAGTGCAGACATGGGTGAACTAACAAGACAAATGGTATAGTCCAAAAAGCCCTGAACTGAAAGTCTAAAGCACAGAGTTTGACTTCAAGCTCTGCCTTCTATAAGCTGTGCTTCTGTGGGTAAGTGCCAAGCTTATTTGAGTGATAATATACATCTTCAACCTTGTAGGATTACTGTGAAGATCATGTGAGATAATTACATGCATGACATTGCATTTCTGTATATACACACACATATATGTATATGCACACATGTACACATATATACATATGTGTGTATATGTCTATATGTGTATATAGGTATGTGTAGATAGATAAGCACATTTTGAAAACTGTAAAGCAGAGAGATAAGAGAGTATAGTGGAAACAATACAGTCTCTAGAGTCAAAAGACCTGGTGTTGAATCCTGTCTCAGATGCTTTCTGTGTGAATGTGAGAAAGTCATTTAATCTCCTTGGCCCTTAGGTCCCTCTTTTGTAAAATTACTAAGTTGGGCTGACTTACCCCTGAGGTCCCTGCTGACCTAGAGCTACGATCCTAGAGATGGTACCATTTTGTAGCTGAATGGGATGGGTGGTAAGTGCAGTTCTAGAGCAAAGAAATTCCTGTCGGCTGATCCCCAAAACAAACCCTCAAGGTCAGTGTTGAAAAGACGGTGAAGCCCCTGGACCTGTAACCCTATGAAGGGTAGGAGTCTTTAGGACAGAGACTCTGCTTAGGTCTGACCCATCATTGCCAGTTAATTACTCCAAGGCAAACAAGAGTGCTTGTCTTCCATTTGTTTCTCTTTTCCCTCTTGGTCTTAAGGTGTTGTCCTATTCGTCTCTGGAAGTTAAATACTCCCTTTAATGTGCTCCAGTCTAAGTCAGCAGTGAACTGTTGGCCTTTTGGCCAGGAATTAAATAGGTAAAGGGGCTTTACAGATGTCATCCTTTTAAAGCAATTCCATGAAGTCAACTTCCTTCGACTTGATCATTCCATCATCGTTCTTTTATTTATTGTTCTGGATAACCCTTATTTGTTCTCTTCCTAATTACATCTCACCAGTTCTGTACCACAGGTGAGGAGGCCTAGGCTCTTGTCCAAGTTTCTAGACAAACTTATCGTGTGACCTTGGACAAGTTGCCTCAGGGAATCTTAGTTACAAAGTACCTTGGCAGCCCTCCGGCATGAGCCATGTTGGACGAAGAATCTGTTCAGATGAGCACATGTCTGTTTGCAGACCTTAAATAATGACAAACCCACTATTGCTCAAGGCAACCCATTACATTTTTGGAAAGCTAAGGTCATTAAAATGTTTTCTCTTATATCCAGGGGTGGGCTGGTAAATGTTTAACAATTGGCTTTCCAAACCCTCAACATACTTTTAAACTTAATTTACATTAGTAACTTTTTTCCCGTCTCTTTCTTAAATCTAGGTAATCAACTAACCAGTACATTTCCAAGGTTTAAATGATTACAGCAAATATTTAACAATGGCCTCACAAGCCATCCTGAGCCGGCTCCAGCACAACTCTGAAATTAAATCTAGCATAAGTTTATTTCTCTAATTGCTATCCATTTCTCCTGGTTCTGCCATTTGGGATAAAATGGAGCCTCCAAATCCCTCTTCTTCAAATATTCAAAGTTGACTATCACATTCTTTGGACTAAGTCAAAACATTCTCGCTTTCTAACCTCTATAGGCTTTAGTTTCTTTAGCTATAAATGGAGATAGTTGGATTCAATAATCTGTAAGGTCTCATGCTACCTTAAGATTCTGATTCTGTTTCTGTTTTTTTTTGACAGCACTGGAACAGCTGAATATACTTAGAATCCATTGCATGACTGTTGCTATCCTTCACAATAGCAAATCCTGCAAAGACATCATTAAGGCCTATGTACTATCTCAGGATTTCCTTGCCTCCAGACACTCCTTCTCAGTGAGACTGGGCTGAGGGCCCCGTCACTACAGATGGTGCTTATATGCTCATCTAGAAACGAGGAGGTTGGACTGAGGGACCATCCAGTGCTAATGTCTCTGGCATTCTACAATCACCAGAGTGCTGTGGTCAGGGGTGCCAAATGACAATGTGAAGGGAGTTGGTGGGAGCCAAGGGTGGTGCAGTGTTTCAACAAATATTTGCTCCATTTCCATTTCTAACTCCATACTTCTATGATTCCCTCTCTACAAAAATGGTCAAATTATTAGGTTACATACCCATTTCCTGTTAACTGCACACTTGGGATAGGCTGATACACCCTGTTACACACTCTTTTCTGTCTGTCACAATCCTTTTCATCTGAGTTATCTCCACAGTCATTTTCTCCATTGCATAGCAAGTTCATGGCAATACATCGCCCTATTTTGAGGAAAAGAAAAAAATCATGTAACAAAATTCCTTAATAATTTTTAAAAGGTTTTTAATGTAAATTTAGGCTACAAATGCCCCCAGTTTCAAGGCAAATTATAGGGAATGCTCTACTAGCTTGATAAATAGATATAAGAATGTCTAGAAATGGGATGATAAAGGACAAACTGATTTTTCTTCTTTTTCCTAAGGGGCCAATAGACATATGAAGTACCAATCAAAATATTTATTATGCTTTGTTAGAAAGGGAAATGAATCTTAGAATCTTCTCATTGTATTGAACGATAGAACAAATATTACCTTCTTAGGGGGGGAAACATATATAGTCTACTGTGTTATATTCCTGTATGACAGAGTCAAGGCCATTGAGTTATTCTTATTGCTTTTCATAGGACAACGGGAGACCAAGCTCTTATTTATAACCACTACACAAATTGTACTGAGAGAATATGGTAGAGACAATTGTAGGTAGATATTAAAATTATTGAAAAGATGCCTAAGGGGCAGCGGGATGGTCTAATGAATAATGCACTGGCCCTGGAGTCAGGAGGACTTGAGTTCAAATCTGGCCTCAGACACTTAACACTTACTAGCCATGTGACCTTGGGCAAGTCACTTAACCCCAATCTTGCTGCCCTCCCCCCTCCAAAAAGCAAAAAAAAAAAAAAAGAAAGAAAGAAAAGAAAAGATGCCTAAACTACTGAATACCAGGCAAGGTGAGCAGGGATTGTCACTTCTTGGAACTGAATACTATTAATAATAATCAGTTGTATGTTGGTCACAAAAACAAGGCCATGAAAAACCTTGGGAAATTTGTGTGTCATAGAAGAAAATTAAAAATATTTGGTTTCATCAGTAGAACTGACTAATCATTCAAATAATGGAAATGGTCTTTTTATAAGGGATATATAATAATATATATATAATATCTTCATTAACTGCAATAATTAGAAAATTCTGATAAAACGGTCTTCGTTAACTGAGAATTTCCCAGAAAGCACATTTTAATTATTGTTCTGAAACTTTCTAGTGTTCATCCCCAACCTCAGTAAAGAGAATGTAGTAAAACTTTCCTGGATAACTCAAACTCTTAAAAGGTAGATTAATTTTCATTTTACAAGATTATATAGATAGAGCTTATAAGAGATTTTGCAGATTTATATAGATACCAAGATACACAGAAAATTTTATTTGCTTTGTTTTTGAACAACAAAATTCATGTTATTTTGGAGTGAGATACATATGAATAGTCAGTGTGGCATAGTGGATAGGGGACTGGCCTTGGGTTCTGCGAGACATGGGTTTATATTTTGTTTCTGACAAATACAGATGTGGCCATGGGCAAGTCACTTGATTTCTTAGTATCCCAGGCAATTCTCTAAGCAGAGTATGTGGGGGCTCCAGCACTTGAAACAAATTCACATGAAGGTAGATGGAAGTGTTCTTCTAGAGAGTTTAGTCTGTCGCCCTGCTGGGTTTGAAAGTGGAGAGGAAGACTGCCAGGAGAGAGAATCTATCTGTAACTGTAATTCTAGGGGAAAGAGGGCAGCACTCTCTCCCTTCCCCCTCAGATGCTGGTGCCTGGTTCAAGGCCTCAGCCATCCTGCTCTAGTAATGGCATAAAGCTGTAAATGATAAATGAGATGCTAGTCTGCAGAAGTTAAGGGAATTTCAACATAAGGAGTTTTCTATAGCTAGGAAATCTCAGGTCAAGAACTTTTTTTCTTTAATAATTTATTTTAAGCTTAAATATTAAAACTGAGATGATAAGAAAATAAACATAAACTTAAATATTAAAACTCAAATACAAAATAAGAAAAGAAAAAGCATTGCCATGTGCACAGCAGAAAATAAGAGAGGATCCAAAATAGACAGCAATAAATTTCCATTTCAAAAAAGCCTATATAATAAATACTACGCATTGTGTTCTGAGTTGTCCATCTTTCCTTTGCTTCTTTGTAAGTTTTCTTTTGTTCTCTGTTGTGCATTTTTTGCTTTGTTCTTTTCTCCCTTTCCCCACACCCAAGATAGCTACAAATAAGAGTGAGACAGAGAGATTGATGTAGATGCAGATAAATGACTATAGATATAGGAAGCGATATATGTGTGTGTGTGTGTGTGTGTGTGTGTGTGTGTGTGTGTATACACATAAGGGCATTTCTCCTACACACACACACACACACACACACGGGAAAAAAGAAAAATATTTTTGATGTAAAAGTTAGATATCTAAAAGACTGAAAGACTTAAAAAAATTTTTTTGGAGGTGGGGAAGGCAGGGCAGTTGGTGTGAAGTGACTTGCCCAAGGTCACACAGCTAGTGTTAAGTGTGTGAGACTGGACTTGAACTCAGGTCTTCCTGACTCCAGGGCCAGTGCTCTATTCACTGTGCCACCTAGCTGCCCCTGAAAGACCTTTTTGTTCTTTAAAGTTTTAACTTACGGTTGTTGACTATTTGGTATAGAATCCCGACATCGACTCTTTTAGAAAGAAAAAAGAATATGGTTGCGAGTCTATCAAAATATAGATGAATCATGGTTTAGCACAAACCTCACTGACTTTGACATCCTAACACTTGGGTTACTGTCCCAGCTCTAGCACTTACTCAGTGACTATTGACAAACCTCTTCAATTCTCTAGACTTTTCCTCAATTACAAAATGAAGACAATATTTCTTAATGGCTCATAATTAACATTTATAAAGAGCATACCTTGGGCCAGGATCTGACTAAGTACTTGTAAATGACTGTTCTACTTGGTCCTCACAACGACCCTGGGATGTAGGTGCTATGGCTATCCCCATTGTTCAGATGTCCCCTTTAAAAATTGACATAAAAATACTGGCTGATACAGTTGTAACCCACCTAACTTTCTCAAACTATCTCCTTCTAGACTTGTCAATGAAGACATGTTAAAAAAACTTTTGTGAATCTGCTTATATTATTGGTCTAAATAATCTCTTGAGATGATGGAGGGGAGAGAATTTATTAAGCACCTACTACTACATGCTAAGTACTTTACAAATATCACATTCGATACTTGTAACAACCCTGGGAGGTAAGTACTATTACTGATCTCATTTTACCATTGAGACAACTGAGGAAGACAGAGGTTAAATGACTTGCCCAGAGTAACACAGCTAGGAAGTGTCTGAGGTGAGATTTGAACTCAGGGCTTCTCTCCACTATGCCACCTAGTTGCTTCTAATGATGATATATTTGATTTGTTTATTATTTGCTATGTCAAGAAATACTTCTTTGGCTTTTTCTAAATTGTGGCTGTGATTTCATTGAGTTGCCTAGAGAGACCAAGGGGTTAAATGACTAGCCAAGGGTAAGTGGGTCAGTTTGCACCTGAGGAGGGACTTGAACCTGGGTCTTCCTGACTCCTGGACAACTCTGTATTCCAGGTTGCCTCAAACTTCCTTGTTATTTTCCTAAAACAATCTCCTTTTTAAGCTTTAAAAACTGCTTTCTGTTTCTACTATTCCAAGATCAAGCAATCGGTTTCTAATTCTATATTCTTATTATCTTTCCTTCTCTTTCACGGATTTCATAGACTTTAGGCAAATTTCTTTCTTTCTTCACCTTTCCAGAACGAAGTGAATGTATCTGTAGTGCAAATGCAATATTTATAGCGCCCACGATCATGTTAAAGACTGTGACTATAAGTATTGCATGATGTTTGATTGCAAAATATACCAGATTCTCCAGATAGAGGATAAAACTGAAGCATTTATTTAGATACCAGAAAACCAAATCCCAAAACCAGTAAGCTGATTCCATCATAGTATCAAAGATATTCAGAAGCCACAATAATGTTGAGAGCTATGCCATCCTTCATCCTTCCCGCAAACCAATACAGGATCAATATCTACTCACAAACCTCTCTATCTCCTTGCCTCAACCCCCTCTCTCTCCCACCCTCTCTCTGGCTCTGACCAGCTTCCTGTGGGTTCTTCTTCCCTTCAGCAAACTCCTCCCACCACAGGCTCCATGTGACTACATTCAGCCTGTTGAGGGGCAGAGTTTACTTTCAAAGCCAGGGAGGTCTTCAAACTCCCCCCTAGGTCTATTAAGGGGTAGGGAAGATCTTCAAATTCTCATTCTCATTACAGTATCTTATACATTTACTGTATCCCAGGGATAAGGAACCTGTGACCTTGAGGCCATATGTGACCCTCTAGGTCCTCAAGTGCATCCTTTTGACTGAATCCAAACTTCATGGAACAAATCATGTGGTCTCGAGGTCACAGGTTCCTCATCCCTGCTCTATGCTTATACACATATGGCCCCAAACTCTTCATTTAAATTAGATCTTTTTTTTAGTATCTTTCTTTTTACCAGAGTGCCTTAGTCATAAATGTCCATGGTAGTCCAGCTGTGACTGGGCTATGTCAGAGCCTCAGGCAGTTCCAGTACCCAGAGGGGAAAAATACATGCTGGGGTAGGCAACAAGAAGAGTGACCTCAAATCAGACAAAACTAATTGAGCAAGGGGGTAGGAGCTGGAGAGGAGAGACAGGAATAGATCTTGATGCAGAGAGGTAGGCTTGGAGTTAGAAGGAAGATATGAGTTTAAATCCTGCTTTAGATACTTACTGGCTGTGGACCCTGGGAAACTCACTTTACCTTTATGGACCTTAATTTCCCCATTTATAAAATGAAGAAGTTGGGCTCAATGACCTCTAAAGTCCCTTCTAGCTCTTGTTGGGTTTGTCCTTCATTCTTGAAGAGGACCATGGCATCAGGGAGAAGATGACATGACTTGCAATTGACTTGGATTTGAGCGAGGCAGGGCTGTGCAAGATCACCAGCCTCACTTTCTCCTTCAGAGCCATCTGGGTCCAGAGGCCAGATATTCATCAGGATGACTGGAGATGGCCCTGGATGCAATGGGAGACCCTGGCTCTTTTAGGCTAAGGCCTTTTCAGGTTCTCACTTTTAGTGAGGTAATGCCAATTCAGGGAATAGGCCTCTTTAACCAGTGAGTCAAGGAATAGCTCCTTTGCTAAAAAAAAAAAATCAAACTGGGAGGGGAATACCCTCAGGGTTGCTGGTCAAAAGAGAAGCAGTTACTATTAACATTCACTCTGAGCCAAGAAGGCACAAAAACTAACTACTAAGTGGTGCTTAGGGACCTATCGTCTAATCCATGAGATCCAGAGTGAATTGGATTTAAGGCTTGGTCTTTGAGAAAGAGATCTAGCCAGTAGACCCCAAGTTAGCTAACCAGCTTTCAGCCATCAAAAATGATCTTCCTTTGGAGAGGA
Organism: Pseudochirops cupreus; assembly: GCA_028627135.1. Classification (NCBI taxonomy): domain Eukaryota; kingdom Metazoa; phylum Chordata; class Mammalia; order Diprotodontia; family Pseudocheiridae; genus Pseudochirops; species Pseudochirops cupreus. The sequence continues at coordinate 301,273,079 of CM053580.1, forward strand.
CAGACAGAGACATGGAGCTGAGTTACACAACTGGCTGGGTCCCCATTCAGGCAGCTTGTCCTGCTCACAGGTTGCGTTTGGCCTTTGTTTCAAAGAGAACCATGACATCAGGGAGATGATGACATGACTTGCAGTTGACTTTGATTTGAGTGAGGGAGGGCTGTGCAAGATCACCAGCCTCACTTTCTCCTCCAGAGCCATCACCTTCTAGCTCTAAATCTCTGTTCTATGGTGTTGGATCATGGGACACTAGACTCCATGGGTGGAGATCCTGGGATACCATAAGGCTACTGGTGGGGAAACTATTGAAGGACAAAGCTGGCCTGATGAGGAAATCATGCAGGGTACTCTCATTCAGCATTTGGTGGGGCAGGGCAAATAGAATTTTCCTACTTTAAGTAATTGTTCTTTATAACTAGTCAATTATTTCTACATCTAAATTTCCATGTGCTGGGACAAATCACTGATTTCTCTGACCTAGTTACAGCTCTGTACTATAGTTTGGCATAAAATTCTGATTAAGAGCATAGATATTCTAAGAATGTCATGATGGTCTACTAAAGTGTAGCACAACAACCAGACCTTTTGATCATATACAATTTGATTTTACCTGTACAGACACTGTGTGTGTGAGTATGCACATGTGCATGCATGTGTGTGCACACATGTCTGCCTATATGTACAAGTATATATGTGTGTACACATATGTGTGTGTATATATGTGTGTGTGTATATAGATATGGAGAGAGAGAGAGACCTTTGGTTTTATATCAGAACCCACCAAAAAAGTAAAGCATTATGCAAGATAACACTAGCCTTTCCCTGTCTTGTGAAAAAAGGCTTTATAGTTCTTCGGAAGAAAGGGACAATGGAACATTCTATTCTCTCTCTATTTAGGTAGACATGGGCACACATAAATCCACATGTATATGTGTACATCTACCTATATGCTTCCAAATAGCTCTCTATAAATAGATGGATATCTATTTCAATATTGATATAGTTATAGATATCCCTAAATATCAAACTTCAGGTCTAAGACCTTAATTTTATGATTACAAGATAAAATAAGATTCTTGGTTAGCTACCTGCAAAGGCTGACAAAGCTCATCTTATAACAGGGAATGGAGAGGGCCAAGATGGTGGGTAAGGGACCTAGAATGGATATTCTAAGTGATATCAAAGCCACAATTCTAAGTGTTGGGATTGAGTGGAGGATAGTCACAGTTAAATGGTTTCCCTTGACATCCAGAAACAAAATGAATTTTACCAGCCTGAATTCCAACATAAACTTAAAATTTCTAAAGGGACACTTTAAATCGATTACTGTTTTAGAATTATCCCCTAGAGCAGTGGTTCTCAACCTTCCTAATGCCACCACCCTTTAACACTAGTATGTGGGTGTATCTGCATGTGGGCGGACCCACCTGGAGACAGATAGAGGAGCTGTGTCTGGGTTCCTAAGACCATGGGAAATATGTGTTTTCCGATGGCCTTAGGCGACTCCTGTGACCCCTGTGAAAGGGGTCATGACCCACAGGTTGAGAGCTGCTGCCCTAGAGAAAGAGATATGTGTGATTGAGTAATATATATGGGATATAACTCCAATAACAAAGGTCTTTTCAAAAGAACATAACAGAATTTGGTGTGGAGGATTTTGAGGAAGGAGGGAGATGGTAAGTGATTTACCCAGGATCATACAGTTAAGTGTGTATCTGACATCACATTTGGACTCAGATCTTCCTAATTCCAGGCCCAGGACGATATCTACTGTGCTGCTGAGTGATACTAGGTGCATCATCATGGGCAAGTTAAATAACTTCTCAGGGTCTCAGGGGACTTCGTACAATTATAAATTACAGAAAAATTATAGATCTGCGTCTGTATAGGGAGTTTCTACATTAAGTATTTTCCAAACCAATGAAATCACAGGTGCAAACCCACTTTTCCCACCAAAAACCAAACACAGAATGTATGTATCAAATAAACATTCTTCTTCAAAGTAGTCACCTGGAGAAGTCATATCTTTATTCCAGTGACATGGCCGTTGCACAAGTCATTTCTAGATTGTATATTTTCTAACTGCCTTCATGGTCAGTTTATCATCCATGTAAGAACATCAGTCACCTTGATTTCTAGAACATCTCATTTTTAGTATCCTCATGTGCCTGAAATTTTTTTTAAAACTTATAACACACTTTTCAAATAACTTCGTTAATGTGATGATTTTTCTCCCATCTATCTCCTAATTTCTGATTACCCAGATGTGAGCCTATAAATAGGAGCCTTCTTTTATATCAATCTTGTCTTCCTCCTCCTCCTTTTTCTTGGTCTGCCTCACTGGGCAATATCACAAGAAGTGGTTTGGCCTTGAAATGTGACTCGTAAAAGAATCAGGAAGCCTGAGCAAAACGATGATAACCTGTAAGTTTACGTTTAACACATGAACACCTCGATAAACAGCAGAATATCGTTCTGAGGATTTTTTTGGTTATTGTTTTTAAAAATTTTAAGTGTGGTGAAGCATTTACTAGAAGTAAACTGGAATGGTTTTTACTAGGTTTATTTCTCCAAGCTAGAGATGATACCCAGGAGAAAAGTACATTACCACTGTCACACTTGAATTTGTTCTTGCAATCAACGTCTTCTATGTTGCACAGTTTTGTTGGATAACATCTTTGGGATGCCACCAGCTGCTCCGTACATGACTGCCCCCCAAACTGCGAGGGACGCAAGAGGGATCTCACTCGAAACTGAAAGGGAAGCAGAGAATAATGGGGAACTCTATCTGTTGCTGCCTAAACCCCAAAATATTGTGTTACTTGTACACTGGGGCAGTATGATCCCAAAGAATTCTTGTATTTATTAGTCCAGAGTTGGTTTCTTAATCCTGCTCAGGTCAGTGACTTTGCAAGACTTTAAGAAAACCGTTTTCTAAGTGTGATTTAGTTTCTCCATCAGTTAAAATGATAATGAGGAAAGAGTATAATGAAATGAGAGTTGGAAGACCTGAGACCCTTGAATTAACTATGGAGATGGTCTTTACTTCCTGTCTGTTAGGATTTCATGGCTTCCATGGAGATAGTATCTACAGAAAGTCAATGAAGGGGAGAAGGCCACTGAATGTAAAATCAGAAAACCTGGGTTTCTGTCCCAACTCTGTTACCTACTAGCTATATGACTACAGATAAGTCACTTGCCCTCTCTGTCACTCAGTTACCTCTACAAAAAGAGAGGTTTGGACTAAGTGAACTCTTAGATCCCTTCCTGTCTAGCAAGTGATGATTCCAGTCTCGGCCATTAACTGGCTGTATTACCTGGGGCCAGTCATCAAACATTTTAGCGCCTCAGTTTATTCATCTGCAAATGAAAGAATTCTATACCTCTAAGATCCTTTCAGCTCTAAAGTCCTTTGATTAGTGGTTCTCAACCTTCCTAATGCCTTGACCCTTCAATACAGTTCCTCATGTCATGGTGACCCCCCAACCATAAAATTATTTTCATTGCTACTTCATAACTGTAATTTTGCTACTGTTATGAGTAGTAATGTAAATATCTGATATGCAGAATGTATTTAAATTGAACATAACCCATAGGTTGAGAACCGCTGCAGTCTAGAACAAATCAAAAATGCTTATTGAGCCCTCTATGTAAAATGTTATGCAAGATAACACTAGCTTTTCCCCATCTTGTGACTACCATGAGGTTATAGATGTGAAAAAGACTTTATAGTTCTGTAAAAGAAAGGAAGGACACGATATAAGTACTTTCCCTTTGTCATAGTGCCTACCTGGAAAGTAATTTTTTTAAAAAGTGAAGAAGCAACTACATAATTCTGGGGTATGCTTACTATAAAACCCAATTTGGTCAGGACCCATGAAAGTCAATGATCTTGCTCAAATAAGCATCCAGGTCAGCAAATTTTAAAATCTTGAAATGCAAACAAACTGAGTGACTTTCTAATATGGAAGGAGAACTGGTCATCAGTTTCCTTATTTCCAACTCAACTCAATTTCACACTGGCCCCTTCTTTTATTTTGCTTCTCTCACCTCCTAGAAAAGCCTGAAATCAGTAGTGGGACCAGAATATGTCTAATAGGAATAACAACAGCCAGCATTTCTATGGTGCCCACTATGGGCCAGTCACTGTGTTAAGTGCTTTATAATTATTGTCTCATTCGACCCTCACAACAACCTTATAAGGTAAGTGCAATTATTATCACCCCCAATCTACAGTTGAGGAAACTGAGGCAGGCAGAGGTTAAGTGACTTGCCCAAGGTCACATGGCTAGTAAATGTCTGAGTCTACATTTGAACTTAGGTCTACCTGATTCTAGGTCCAATGCGCTATCCACTATGCCACCTAGCTCCCTCTCCAATAATAAGAGTTTGAAGGTTTAAAAGATCTAATAAGGAAGGACAGTGTGGATAGAAAGAGCACCAGTCTTGACATCAGGAGACCTGGATTAAATTAGTTTTTCCCTGTTAGTAAAAATAGTCACTTGTACTCTTTGTGCTTCATTGACT
>CM053580.1:301278105-301300379 GCA_028627135.1 Pseudochirops cupreus
GAAGAAGAAGAAGAAGAAGAAGAAGAAGAAGAAGAAGAAGAAGAAGAAGAAGAAGAAGAAGAAGAAGAAGAAGAACTTGATTTGCTTGGGGAACTGCTTTTTAGGGATAACAAAATGGTAAAGTTAATCTTCCCTAGGACCTAGCCCAGTGCCTTTCCACTAATAAGTATTTAATAAATGTTGAATTCAATTGAATTGAATCAATGAATGTACTTTTATGGTGAGTATTCATTTTGTGGGTGCCTTATCCTCCCCACTTTCCTTGTCATTCAGTGGAATTTCTGATTATTGGCTTCAGTTTTCATGGACTCCCAAAGGAAGAAGTTGTCAAGTAGGTATACCCACCTCTCTCTCCTCTGGGTTCCATAGTTGCAGGAACTTGAACAGCTGGACCATGGAGTCCATGGGTACCGTTCACAGTAACAAGCCTGGCTCCCACCAATCAGGGCACTCAGCAGGATAGAGTACAATAAGATGCTTTGGTCCATACTCCAGTATCATTCACCTCCTGACCTTGGATCACATAATACAATGAACAGTAATCAGTCAGCTAGCATTTATTAACTACTATGTGCCAGGAACTATAAAAAGCAATGGAAATATTACCCCCATTTTACAGCTAAAGATTTTGAAGCACAGAGAGGTTAAGCAGTAAAATAATTGATAATGTTTCTGAAACACTTACTATATGCTAGATCTTGGGCTAAGCACTTGTAATAAGAATGGGAATTTGAAGATCTTCCCTGTCCCTGAATAGACCTAGGGGGCAATTTGAAGTAAACTTCTGCTTCTGAAGTAATTTACTGCTTTGAAAGTAAACTCTGCCCCTTAATAGGCTGAGTGTGGTCACATGGAACATGTGGTAGGAAGAGTTTGCTGAGGGGAAGAAGAGCCCACAGGAAGCTGGTCGGAGCTAGTGTGATGGTGGGGGAGAGAGAATGCTCATTAAGGAGATAGGGAGGTTTGTGAGTAAATATTGATCTTGTGTTGGTTTGTGGAAGGTTGAAGGATGCTGTGGCTCTCAGTGTTATTACGGCTTCTGAACATCTTTGGTACTATGGTGGAATCGGCTTACTGGTTTTGGGATTCGGTTTTCTGGTGTCTAAATAAATGCTTCAGTTCTATCCTCTATCTGGAGAGTTTGGTATATTTTACTATCAAACATCATGTGATACTGATAGTCACAGTCTTTATCATGATCATGGGTGCTGTAAATATTGCATTGGAGCTATGGCACTTTACAGTTATTATCTCATTTGATCCTCCTAACAACCCTGGGAAGTAGGTGCAATTGTTATCTTCATTTCATAGAAGAAGAAATTGAGACAGACAAGCTTAAGTGACTTGTCCAGGGTCAGACAGCTAGCAAGTATCTGTGACCATATTTTACCTGAGATGTTCCAATCTCCAAGCCCAGCACTCTATCCACTGCTCCATCTAGCTACATTTCTATCTTACTTGCAGTTGAGACTTTCAATATATGTTGTCTGCCACATTAAAATGTGAGCTGCTTGAAAATGGGACTATCTTACTTTTTTAATTCTATCCCCACTTAGTACAGTGCTTTGCCATTCTAAGTACTTAATAAATCCATTTTCATTGATTCATTCTCAGAGTCACAGAACTAAATGTGGTCCTGGAAGGCTGTTAATCGATCTCCTTTAGGGAAGATAACACACACACCAGCACTACTATATTTTTGAAGCTCTTCCCATAGAAGGCCTATATATATATATATACCATGTCAACCAGTTCTAGGACTCTTGCTCTGAACTATCCTGCTGAATAGGTATTGTTAGGGGTGGCACAAGTAGATCCTCTGAACTTCACAGATAAACTACAAGGCTTGCAAAATTTTTCTGCATTTTCCTTTTCCTTTTTTTTTTTTTTGGTTCTTTTGCAAACACTTGAGGTTGGATGACCCCAAGTACAACTGTGTGGGTTGCTCAATCCACATTTTGTGCAAATTGGGGAGGAAGGAGCAAAGGTTACCACCCTCTGGAACACATTTCTTACCACTCAGCCTAGGGCCTAAGCACAATGAGCACTGACTCATTCTATTTGGCAGAGAAAGGATCAAAGAATTTAGAACTAAGAGGGACCTTAGACATCTAATGCAATGTACTCATTTTAAAGATGAGTAAACTGAAGTCCATAGAAATGACCCATGTAATATAACTAGTAAGTAATAGAGTTGGAATTAAAATCTCACAACAAATTCAGCACATTTTCCATTATACCAATATTAACAGGCAACCCAAGATTAATTTACAATACTCCATATTATAAAGAAAGTGTTGAGAATAGATGAGAACTCAATTCCCTTTTCCATATGAAACAATGACTCAGTTTACCTATCAGTAAAATGAGGAGTTAGACTGGAAAATATCTGATGATCTTATGATCTGAGAGAGGTTTGATTGAAACAGCACGAGCCTCTGCATCATTTGGTGGTGGTAGAACACTTAGAATTCTTACCCTAGTCCAGTGTGTCTGAAGGCAAGGACATCCTTGAGATAATTGCTCATTGTTCTTACAGATATCACAATTAGCCGAAAACTTAAAGTTCATTATCATGTGTCACAGAATGGGATTTTGCCTTGTAAATTGCTGAATATTTTTGCCATTTGGCTAGGTCATTCCCATCTCTTCTACAAAATAGATTTTCTAGCAAAAGATGAATATAGAGCAGAGGTTTCCACACTTATTTGACCTCCTACCTCATTAAAAAAATTACTCTGCACCCCCCCTGGAAATCTACTTTCTTTAACCCTTTAGTGATTTTTTTTTTTGAAATTCACATCATTTCAAAAAATATGAAATATATATTTTTTTAAATGATGTATCTTAAATGTAATAATTTATTGTAAATTTGTTGGGGGGGGGGTTTCTGCATTGAAACTTTGATGACACATACAGCATCATATTGTAAATAAGTCCTTACATGCACGTCTTCCTGCTGATGCATGATGGACTTCCTGACAATGCACAACGTGCTACCCTGTCAATATTTGCTTATTAAGACCTGTTGACAGACTTGACCACTGATTGGTTATAACTTGCATTTTATGTTTTATTTGGAAAATAATGTAATCACTACAGCTTTAACTCTGTTACACAACAAATTTTCTTTTCTTCTTTCCTTATGCTTCCACTGCCCTCTTATTTTTATTCAATGGCCCCCAATTGCACTAAGTCTACTATGTCCCCACACCCATCATTCCAGTGTTCCTCAGGTGGCGATATCACCTACTTTGGGAACCTATGATAGAGGAGGAGTGATAGTTTGTAGAGGTAGCATGTCCCTGTGGATAGAATGCATGGGAGGCAGACCTGGGTTCAATTTCCATTTGTGATATATACCACCTAGTATTATCTCTCTCGATCTCAGCTTCTTCATTTTCAAAATAGGAATAATGAAGGAAATAGGTATAATAAAGGGCCATTGTGAGATTCAAGTGATATAATGTATAAAAAATCCTTAGTAAATTGAGAAATGTTATATAAGTATCAAATACTACTTTTCTGTAACAGGATCACTTTGCTGTTGCTAGTTTGTTGGATGCAAAAAAAAAAGGTGGCATCTGTTAAAATGTTATCTCCTAGATGGCAGGGTGCTTATTTCTTCTCTTTGTATCTGCAGTGCTTGGCTGGGTGCCTGGTACATAGAAAGTATTTACTAGCTTCTTATTGGTTGATTTCATAGATAGAGGAATTAAACCTGTGATTTGGTTGATATGGATAACTTCTAGATACAGAATGCAACTCATCACTTTCTCTGCAAATTCTAGTCTTGCATTGTTGACTAAAAGGATAAACTTTCCCAGGGTTACATAGTCAATATGAATCAGAAGTGGGACTTGAACTCAGGTCTTTTTGGCTCCAAGGCTGCCTGGCCACTTCCTACTATCACATGCTACCTCTCTTAACTGACTCTGTATATAACTTTAATGTGATTTGTTTGTGTTTCATTCATTCTGGTTGAAGTTAGTATTCAGGTGACATTTAGGGTTCATTGCTTCAAAAACCCAGTGACTCCTCATTGCCTTGAAGATAAAATAAAAACTCCTTGGCCTAACATCCAGGGTCCTCCATAATCTGACTCCAGCTTATCTGAATAGCCTAATTTCATCCTATCTTCTCTCTTGAACTCTATATGAATGAATGACAAAAGGACTTTTGTTGTTTAGTCATTTCATGCTGTCCTACTTTTTGTGACCCCATTTAGGGTTTTCTTGGGAAAAATCCTGGGGTCGTTTGTCATTTCCTTCTCCAGCTCATTTTACAGATGAGGAAACTGAGGCAAATAGGGTTAAGTGACTTACCCAGGGTTATATAGCTAGTAAGATTTGAACTCAGGAAGATAAATCTTCCTGACTTCAGTTTGGATGTGGGGGAGCAGCATTTATCCAGCTCTTAATATGTGTTAAGCCCTGTGCTAAATGCCTTATATAAAAATGTTAGAGCAAGCAAAGTTTCTGACCTCAAAGAGTTTACATTTTAATGAGGGTGATAATATGGAAAGGGGAGAGATGGCCAGGGAGAGGCATTTGGTATGGAAATTGACAAGGATAGTGATATGGTTGAAAGAGGAATAGATTGACAGAACCCATCCAGGAACAATGGTACAGCTCATTTGATCATAGTTTATATGTCTAGAACTGATGGGGAAAGAGCAAGACACAAGGTTATGTGGGCTGGCAAGGCAGTTGGCAGGGGAATAGGAGGAGAATAGTGAAGTAGGGTGGCCAGGGCCTTCCTGAAGTAGTGGTCCAGGAGTGACAGTCACTAAGTGGGAGATGAGGGCCCCAGATAGAAGTTTCTGCAGGGCAAAAAGATAGTTGTCAAGAGGGAGATGGCCAAACTATACTAGTCACTTCCCTTTTAAAGTTAACAATCTGTCATTTCCTGCTTCCGTCCTATCTCTCATACATGAAATCCGTTCCTTTACAATTTCATCTGATGGAATTCTTCTCTTTTCAAGGTTTAATTCAGTTGTTATTCAGTCATATCTGACTCTTCATGACCCTATTTGGGGTTTTCTTACAAAGATACTGGAATAGTTTGACATTTCCTTCTCCATCTCATTTGACAGATGATGAACTGAGGTAAACAGAGTTAAGTGACTTGTCCAGGATCACCCAGCTAGTTAATGTTGGAGGTGGAATTTGAACTCATGAAGATGAGCCTTCCTCACTCCAGGCCTAGTCTGCTATCCACTAACTGCCAATAAGATCTAATTCAAAGGTTACCTTTTCCATAAAACCTTCCCTAATCCTCCCAGATGAAAGTGATTTCTAATTCAGATTTTTATAATACTTTGCTTAGTCCTCTTTGTATTTGCCTGGCATCATACTTATTTTCATATATAGCCAAGTACTTTACAGTCATGATCTCATTTGATCCTCACAATAACTATTATTATGCTCATTCTACAGATGAAGAAACTAAGGCAAACAGAGGTTAAGTGACTTGTCTAGGCTCCCATAGCTAGTAAGTGACTGTGGTAGGATTTGAACCCAGGCCTTCCTGACTCCATAGCTAACTCTCTATCCACTGCACACCTAACTGCTGATTTTCTATCTTTCTGCCATCCAGTGATCATACTACATTTGACCAACCATAAAAAATATCTAAAAAATCAGACCCCTCTTTTTTTTTGTCTACCTTCCAAAATGAATTCACTGGGCAGGAAGAAAATGATATCTGCTAATTTGACTTCCCTCTGTTTCCCGTAGGGAAAATAGCAGGGAGCTTTCAGGTAGCTTATTATGTACGCGCAGAAAAAGCTGGTTTTTTAAAAAGCATCTTGTAGACTAGTATTTACATTGTTTGTAGCAACCAAAATAGAAAAATAGATCATATGACCCAAGCGGTTGCCATCAGCTTTTGCAAAACAAAGGAGCAATTACGAAAAAACAGGCATATCTGATGCCAATTATTATATTAAAATTTCACAAACAGAACCCTCATACAACCTTCTTCTTTCTAGTCTGGTTATGATTTTCCTTAGACAATTTGAGAGCTATGCAAGTTAATGTTAACTTCAAAACTTCTGACTTGATAGGATGCTAACAAAATGCCTACTTAGGAAATATCTGTGTATATAATGTTTCATTGTTATGAGAGAGGGAAAATGTTTTATGTGAAAATAAAGTATTTTATTAAAAACAAGATCTTTTTTTCCCCAGCTACAAGTGTTTAATGCTATATAGTTCAGCAAACCATCAAAAAGATTTAATTCTTTACTCATTCCTCTCTAACAGATCTAAACATTTGATTTATCTCAAGTTTCACAGGGCATTTTGCACACTGGTAAATAGTGTTTTAAAGGCAACAGGCTGATCCCAGAGCTCTCCATCTGAACAGGAGGGAGGGAAGGCAAAATGAGTACAAAGCAAAGAAGATAACTTGGCTAGAATATTCAGATTTTTATAGAATACACGGAACATCAACTTTCCACAGTTTCTCATCTCAAATTCTCTTGAACTCCTTATGAAATCCTGAAGACAGGTTTCCATGTTACCTCCACCCTAAAAAATAGTAGGGAAACAGAAACCTGTGCAGTATTTATTTTGGATATTTACTCACACGGCCACAAAGCAATTCCATTAAGTTGGGTTTTCATGCTGGTTTTAACTCGCCCCAGTCCCAGGGCTCCATCTCCCCAGTTCACAGAATTTAGAGCTGGAAGGGAATTTAGAAAGCAACAATTCCTAGCCTTCACTTTGCAGGTGAAGAACTGAGGCCCAGAGAGATTTGTTACTTGGCACAGGGTCAGACAATGAGTAAATAACAGAGCCTGAATTTGAACCTGACTGACTCCAAAGCCGATTTTCCACTCCACTGTGGTAAGATGTTTGCAAGTGGAATTGAGATTTTGTTTTCTTCGGGTTTCTCTCTGTGATAACGAGCTGGTAAATGTTGTCAAGGATGAGGACTGCAGGTCCAGGCTTTGGGGGGAACCTGGGATTAAGCAATTTGTGTGTCTTTTGTTTGGAACCCCAGGTAAATCTGGCACCACAGTTTAAGTGTGATGCTTTTCATAGAAACATATTTTTTTAACCATCCTATGCCTTAGAAGCCTGAGGAACTTACCTGATATTTTCTCTGATTTAAGGCAAATCCTTCTTTCTTATTTTATCGAGATGTCCAAAGTGGCAGCTACAGGCAGCTACGTGTCCTCTTCCACAAAAAGGTTAGAGGTCTCCTGATGATCTTATGACTTATAACATTTCACAAGATCGAAAGTGAAAGAATAGTCAGTGCCACTCACCTCTAGACAGAGTCCTGTGTCTGAGAAAACTGTAATGCTCAGGGCTTATGCAATGATCAAAATAGCCGTGACTGAATGCTAGCTAATATCCTTTAATGTCATCACTGGAGGTACAATCCTTACCAGGAGGGCTATCAAAACAGTCAACTGATTCCCTGCAGCTCTTTAAAATGATCCACTCCAAATGTAGGAGTGACTCTAACTGGTCATGGCATGGTCAGGGATACAACTCAACTGATGCTTGAATTATTCTATCTTTCTGGGAGACTGATCTGAGTGAAATGCAATATTATTGCAGAAGTCACAAATAATGATAGTTGACATTAATAGAGAGCTTAGCATTCCTCATCTTGTTTGGTCCTCATAACAATTCTGTATCACTGTCAGTGTTATGAGGATGGTCTAGTAAAAGTATATTTTGTCCAGAAATTTGAAATAATGAAGGGAGGGTATTTTGGGAACAAGGAAAAATACATGAAAAGTTGTGGAGTCAAAAGGAAGATAAATGATCAAGAGAAGCATCAAGGAAAGCAAACCTAGTCCCTATTGACTTCTGCAAATTCTTATCTGATGGTGTGTCCATCTGTCTACGTGGATACTCTTTTGATGGCTATACAAGGAATAGTTTTGCTTTCAGTAAGGGATTCAGACAATTCCTCAGGGTATTTATCTGATGGACTTTGTAGTTACCATCAATTGAGAACTGTTTGTTGGGCCTATTGTGCCCAAGACCATAGTACCCTTTCCTTTCTGAGCCTTTCAAGAAAAAAAAAATGGAGCAAAAGTGTTTTGTGGGCCCTGGGATCACAGTCAGTCTATAATTATTTATTAAGTGCCACTGTATACCAAGCATTGTGCTGAGAACTGGGGATATAAGAAGAGATAAAAGATAGTCCTTGCTCTCAAGTTCATAGACTCACAGGTGAAACAATATGGAAACAACTATGTATGAACAAGGCCTGGACAGAACAAATTGGAGATGTCTGATAGAGGGAAGGCACCAGCATTAAGCGGGATCAGGAAATGTTTCTTGTAGAAGGCAGAATTTTAGCTGAGATCTGCAGGAAGCCAGGAGGCAGAGATGAAAAGGAAGAGAATTCTGGGTATGGGGGAAGAGCCAGTGAAAATGCATGAGACCTTATGGTCTCACAATTTTCCTTGGTTTTGGGTGGGGAGGAACATGGCTAATGAAGAAATATGTTTTGTATGATTTCTTATGTTGTTGTTGTTCATCTTTTGTTTTTGAAGAGGATCAATGACATCACAGGGGATGTCTTGATTTGCCTATGAATTGGATTTAAGTGAGGCAGAATTACACAGTTGTCAGCTTCACTTTCATCCAAAGTCACTGAAGTCCAGTGGCAGGACAAAAGTCAAGATGACTGGCAATGGCCCGCAATACAGTGGATGACCTTGGCTTCTTCTATGTCTGACCAAGCTCTAAGAGTTCTGATGGGTTTGAGGCCTTTTGGTTACTCTCAACCTGGTTTAGGCCATCTGACTAGACATTTTACTGGGATGTGGCCACTGAACATATTCTATCTTCTTGGTGCCACAGGGGAGAGTTAGATTACATGTGGACACTACATATGGATGAATAGCCCTGAAAAGGTCTCTATAGGCCCTCACAGCAGAGGTGCTGGTCCTCCCTGAACGCCCCTCATACCCCATGGCTTCATATGTCCCAGCTCTGATGTGTACTCCCTTTGTGATAATAGAGAAGCCAAGTAGCTTCTCCAAACCTCCTCTTCATATTCATATCATCTATTTTACTGGGTAATGAGGAAAATGCTTTATAAACTGTAAGTTACTAACTGAAGTGAGCTATTAGTAATACTAAAGCAATCTCAGAACCTGTTAACTATTTTTTTTAGTGAAAATGATTTTCTCTTTCTCCCACCCCTACACCCAAATGATAGAGAAAAATTAAAAAAAAAAACAACAAAATCCTTGTAACAAATATAAATAGTCAAGCCAAACAAATTCTTTCATCGGTCACATTTAAATAATATATAGTTTCTTTTTGCAAGTGGGGAGTGGAGGGTAGGAGGGAGAGAAAAAATTTGTCTTTACAGGGTTGTATTATAGAAATTGTTCTGATTCTACTCACTGCTCTCTACATCCACTTATATGGATAAGTCTTCCTTCCCAGTTTCAATGAAACTCTTTCATCACCTTTAATGACACAATATATTCCATTACACACATATTTCACATTTCATTCAGCCATTCCCCAAATGATAGACAATCCTTCAGTTTGCAGTTCTTTGCTACTACAAAAAGAACTTAGATAGAGCTAGAGATACACATATATACACATATACATACATACACACAAATACATGTGTTCCTAGAAAACTGTAAGTAAAAAAATGCAATTATTGATACATTGAATCTATGGGGAAATAAGGGATTAAGTTCCAAGACCACCGGAATCCTTAATCTTTTGCAAGAAATTGCTGAGCATACACTTTTCTGCATACAATTTTTATAACAAAACATTAATTCTGATAATATGCACTTTTCCTAACATAGTAACCATGAAATAGCCCATAAAATTCAAGAGAGAAGAGAAGCAGCACCAGACTGGACAGGGGTATAGATGTCAGAAAAACCCAGAGGTAAAAAAGGGAAAGGGATAACCTGCCATCTCTAATCAAAAAGCACATGCCTAGGGTGAGTCCCTGGCCCCAGTCATAGCTCCCAATTCATGCCTGGGGCAGTGTGGCCTGACCTGACCCAGCCCAGTTCTCCAAGGGCCCTGTGAAGGCTGGCCACATTGCTCCTTACTGTGTTGGCTGGCAGGGGAGGTCGAATGCTAGAGAGGGTGAGTGTAGCCGCCATTTCATTTATCCAAACTCAGTCATTTTTCATTTTTTCCAATTCCCTCTTCATGTACTTAGAAGTTACTTTAGAACTTTCTAGAGTGGATTCATGAATGCTCTTATAACTACTTTCCTTCTTTCTGCAGAAATAGAAATAAACTTGTACTTTTGGGGTCTCTCATTTTTTTTCTCTACTGTGCATAACCACCAATGTGTGAAGCTGCCAACATAAAAGTAAAAATGTGGTTACTAATAAAATCAGAGGAAAGTTAAACACTGGAATGTTGAAGATTGACTATATAAAATATACACACATAGATACATATACACAGATATATATATATGTTTTTATACATACACACATATATAAATTTACATATACATAGATAAATAGATAGAGATATATAATACCTGAAGATTATGCATTTTCCTTTCTTTGATCTCATTGGGGGTACAGAGTCTGTTAACTTTTTAAGGAGCTGTCCTGGCGTGGCTCAGTGACTATAGCTCCAATGGAGTGCCCTCTACTGCCAGTTCTCTCTCAGGGGAGGAACTTAATTTTTGACTGACCAGCAATCTACACTTTTTTTAGTCTTAAATAAGGGAACAGAAGGGTGTAGGAAGAAGTCTGAGGCAGACTATCAACAGCTATGAAGGGCCTCTTAGGAATTCTTCAGAAGAATATGTATTTTGTTATAGGTCCTCAGGCCTCTCTTAATGATGATGTATTTCTTCAAAGCCAAAAATTATTTCCTGCTTAATTAAAAAAAAATCCTCACAACATCATGAAAATGAACTATGGAAACTGCTGTCCTTCTGACAATGCATTCACATGTTGAATGTTCAAATGCCATTTATCATCAAAGAAAAAAAAATCACCCTTCCTCTTCAGGTCAAGTATTAAAAACATGCTCCTCCGCTCAGACTTCTTATCTTGTATGCTAAGGTGGTATCTTTGCCTATAAAGTGGAGAACTGGGCAGTTTTCCTAATAACATAAGCCCAAAGCTCTCATGATTATGGAAATAATGACATATGCTTGTCTGCCTATGTTTTTTTGAATTTGCCAGATATTTGGCCAACTCTGTACTATGGCAGTGTAGACACATTCAGAGTTATTTTTCAATTATTTCATATTGTTCTTTCTATGCCCAATACTTTTTTCTTGCAGTAAAGACTCTTGAGGCAAATGCATGATTGCTATGAGTCACCTGAAATCAGGCAGGAATGGGCCTTTTATGGATACTCTGAGATTGGAAGGAAGCTAGAACTGTGATTCAGGCCCTGAAGTTAAAATTGGTTCTATTTAAGCTATAATTGGAATTAAGTTTGAAATGGAATAAGCCAGAGGACTCTTACTCATTCAAATGGGAAATAGTACTTGCAACAAAAGTCGTTTCTTTTGGACAAAGGCAATGGAAAGAACTGACCTACAATATGTGACACAAACCTCTATTATTCCCACAGCCTTCTAACCATATTCTCTGCCTCCCATCTCGCATACGGTTGTGCTATCCTATGATTCTCAGCACAAGCAATCTTAACATACCCAAACACCGTTCTGATGAAAGTCCTTCATCGCTCTCTATTGCCTCTAGGGCAAAGTCCAAGCTAGTCTGGCATTCAAGGACTTTCACGGTCCGACTATAACCTATAATTTTTCAATTTTACCTTATGTTGTTCTCCAGATACATTCTATTAGTACTTTTACACACTAGCACAGTGTCTTAATACATTCATACAGAATGTATTCTCTGCAATTGATTGGATGCCACCTCTTCAGCCAGACAATTCTACTCATGTGTCTTACATATTCATAGCTTCAGTACTTTTTTTTAAGAGCGTTTTTTCCCCTTCTTCTGAACAAATGCCCTCTTCCCTCCCTTATAGAGCAACCAAATGGTGGAGTAGATAGAACGCCAGGCCTGAATGAGGAAGACCTGAGTTCAAATATGGCCTTTGAAACTCACTAGTTGTGTCACTTAACCTTATATACCTCAGTTTCCTCATCTGTAAAATGAGCTGGAGAAGGAAATGGCAAACCACTCTAGTATCTTTGCAAAGAAAACTCTAAATAGACTCATGAAGAGTCAGACATGACTGAAATGATTGAACAACAACAAGAAGCATGATAAGGGGACACTGAGTATGTTTTTCTTCCATGTACTGGACTTATAGGCTAGGTAATAAGAAGTGTGGACAGAGGAATATGACTGCCTTGAGTAGTAGTGAATTTCTCCTTGCTTACGGGCTTCAATGGAGGCTGGATGTCCACTTTGGAAGTTGGTATAGAATAGATTTTGATTTTCTATGGACTGAATTAGATGTCTTCTGAGATCCCTTCTGGGTCTAATTATCTTCATTTCTATCCTGGATCATAGGAAACCACTTTCAAGGATTAAGTGGTCAGGAAATGCCAAGGAAGGAAGTAGATAGAAGTAACTAGGTGGCTGTTGTGTTCAACACAGAAATCACAACTTTGGCAGGTAACTGGAATAGGGCAATACTAAAGGTGTGAAGGTCAGAGATCAACAACAGGCCAGAGATGATCAAAGTTTAGACAAAGAGTGTATTTGTAAAGAAGATAGGGAGGAAGGGGCTGACTTGGAAGAGATGGTGAAAGATAATGCTTAGGTATTTGGCAGCAGGCTGAATAGGCAGAGTGAAAGACAATGAAATGGCAGGGGAAGCTCCTTCCTTTGGTGGGAGATTGACAATAGGGATAAACAGCCGTGTGGTTTGTTTCGGGTTTTTTGGTTTGTTTTTTCTTTTTAGATCTCTGACAAAGAAGAGTCCCCTTGGTCAAAGATTCAATAACTCACCTATTCTGTTCTCAGGAAGTGTTCAATTGAATTTAACCTGAATGCTTCTTTGTACCTTTTCTAGCAAAGGACGGAGAGATCTGCTACAGGAACTCCCAGAGCTTTCTGATTTATAATTAAGCATAAGAAAAGGAAAAAGTGAAAACTAATTAAAAGGAAGAAAACTTAAAAGTGGCTAAAGAGGCCTTTTTTTCCCAATTAAGTTCTAATTACCAATACACTGTAAATATAAAAGAAAACAATTAAGAGAGACATTGCCCCACAGCAGTAACAACGCTAGATTTTAGCTTCCCAATTTCACCACATAGGGCACAAAACAAGTGAAATACTAGTTCTCTGACATGGTTTTTGAATACTTTTAAAAGCAAGGTTAGTCTTATAGCTTTGTTTACTTTCCACATGACATGCTACAAGTCACTCTTTTGCACCTTGTCAAAATAACATCTGCTTGAGTTTGCAGCCTTGCTGGTCTAAACACGAATGAAACTCTTTTTAAAAATTTTTTCTACTTGGAAGTACACTGTCCTTCCATCCATGTCAATTCCTAGATCTGAAAGAAGCCTCACCTCATAATTTGGTCTAGACCACTGACTTCAGGCAGGTAAAAAAATAATCTATTTCGAAGACAAGACAACTGAGAACTAGAGAAGTTAAGCACCCTGACCTAGAGGGCTATAGCAAATAAATGGTGGTAGAAGTGTTGTTGGGAGTCTAGTGGGGGGAGGGCCTCTAGAATTCAGATCTCTTACTTATGAGGATGACCTTCTTAACAAGATGCTCCTCTGCATATTCAATGGAGCTAATAGCTATCTCAGTCTCTTTCATTTAGCTAGCTAGCACCCCCAACATGCTGAACTGTAATGTTAGAACAGCACAGTGATGCTGCTGGAGTCATACCCCCTGATTTCAACCCAAGTCCCAGGAGTGCAATTTAGTCTAAAAAGGCAAAGGAAAACTTTACAGTCAGGCTGAGACTAAACCGAACTTAAATTTAACCTTGGCTGCCTTAAAAAAATAAAGTTTGGATTCCTGTGGTTATTATAATTTGATACTCTGATAGCTAACCTTTGAAAATAAGCAGCTTATGTTCCCCTGTCAGGTACTGAGGATATCATAGGAGCAGAAAAATAAGAGGAGATTGTGGAAATATAGGGGCATAAAATGAAGCATTGGATGATCAGATAAAAATTTTTTTTGGTTGGGAGGAGGCAGATCTGTGATTTTTTTGGATGAACTTAGGAAATATCTTTTACCAAGATCAATCATAGGATTTAGGCAACGTTTAGGGGGGCCAGGTCCATGAGGGCCTCTTAGGGTGGTAGGGAAAGGAAACAGAGCTAACCTCTGGGTCACAGAATTTAAAGCCAAGAGGGACCTTGGAGATCCTCCAGTCCAATTCTCTCACTTCACAGATGAAGAGACTGAGGACAGAGAGATTAGGTGACTTAGACTAGGTCACATAAGTCATCAGAACCCAAATTTTCTGACTCCATAGCCAGTGCTCCTTCTGCCATACTAGGTTGCCTTTTGGACCTATAATGCTGCCTCTTAGTCTCTCTGAGTCCAGATCAGGTCTCAGGCTAAATGCCCCTTTGACCTTTTGGTCCATCTGATGGAGACAAACCTTTTCCAGAGCCAGACATGGGAGTGAGTGGGAATGAAACTCACATTAACACACTTCAGGAACATACTTGTCTCAGAAGTACAGAAGACAAATTCATTAGACTCATAAAATTTTAGGAGATTGAAAGAATACTGGAATAAAGTTGAGGTGACAGGTTTTAGTACCACTTCGGTCAGAAAACAGTTTGGGGGACATTGGGCAAGTCACTAAAACTCTATGCATTGAATTTCTTTCTCTGTAAAATTAGGAGACATTAATACCTTCTCTACCTATTAGGGTTGCGGTGAGGATGAAGTGAGATGGTGGATATGAATGTCCTGTGAAAATGGGAAAGCATTATGCAAATTGCAGGTCATTATTGAGTAGACTACAAACACTTCTGTTCCCATTCCCATGGAAGTCCTTCCGATAACAAGAGCACAGGGGAAATCCTGGGTGTTTTCCCCTTGGATGGACTTTGTTGTTTTAAATTTCTCCATTTTAGATGAAATTGCATAACTCAGGAAATGGGGATGTGTGCAGAGAATCTTACAAACAAACATGTTCCACATGTTTCTACTTTTAAAAATTAGTACCCAAATGGGTTCCTTTATCAATAGAGTGGAAAAAGGGGGAGAGATTTAGTATAGAGCTTAATTGTACCAGGTGGGTGAGGCAATGAGGTGGAAGAGGTATGTATATTCATTAACCTCTGGCTTCTGGTTTTCTAAATGATTTTAGTTTCTAACACAACCGTCATCTTCTCAGCACAATTTATGGAAAGAGAAAGAAAAAGGATTCAGTAACAGCAAACCTACACTTTGGAATTGCTATAGTGAGATGACATTCTGAGAAGGATTAGAGAGAACATGATCCATTACTCACATTTTGCTTCAAGAGCCAAGTTCCAACAGCTTAAGGATTACATCAAACAACTAGGAAACATGGAAAGAATCAATGTCTGCCAAAGCAAAGATGTATGTAGGCCAATTTTCACTCTTGCTGTTAGATTAATTGAGAGGTGGATAGAGAGATAGAGAGATAGATCTAGATACACATACACAGACATATATGCTATTTATACATACATATAACCTATATGTGTATACGTGTATGTATGTGTGTACATATATGTGTATATACACCTATATTATTGCTTGTTGCCTTATCAACTAATTGGGACCTTACTTGTTTCATAACTTAAAACCTTGGTGCCATCTTTGATTTTATTCCTTTGATTTTATTCCCTCCTTTGTTATTAATCACTTTTTCCCTCTAAATCATGAAGGACAGCATGGCAAGGTGGATGGAGGGCTGGCTTCAGAGCCAAGAAGATTTTGGTTCAAATCCTGCTTCTAATATCACTAGCTGTGTGATCCAGGGCAAGTCAGTACATTTCTCAATGTTCTAGACAACCTCGTAAGACAGTAAAGTGCAGGTCCTAATCTGAAATGTTAGAAAGAATTTTCTCATTGGGAATTCCCAAAGATGAAAGCACAGCTCTGGACCAAAACAAAACCCAATTCCAACAGCTTAATTTTATGATTATTTGTGCATACAATTGCTATCCCCAACCCATGATACTGTAATATCCTTGAGGCCAGGGGCACATTACAGTGGAAAAAAGTCGTTGGGTTTGGAATCAGAAGATCTGGGTTGAAATCTTGTCTCTCTCGCTTACTATTTGGGAGGCAGGTTTGGTTGAAAGTTGTACTAGATCTTGTCCAAGATACCTTCTATTCTGAAATCTAATAGTCTATGTGTCCATAGGCCTTGCCCATGATGGTCTGTTATACAATGTGGCCAGGTGACTCAGTGAATTGTGTTGAGCTTAGAATTCAGAACTGAGTCTGAATTCTGCCTCCAGTACTAGCTGGGTGACCCTGGGCAACTCTCTTCAATTCACTCAGCCTCAATTTCCTCTTCTACAACATGAGAATAACAATGGCCCCTACTTCACAGGGGTATGTTAAAACACTATATAAAAGTGAGCTATTGTTATTAGTTTAGTTTTTGGTGAATTGTAACAGGTAAGAGAAACCATACTGAAAAGCAATAAAGATAAAAAGATCTCTTGCTTTAAAAATAATAGAGTGAGAATATCATTGTGTATATGAACTACTAGAAAAATATAAACCACTAATTCACTGTCCTCCAAATTTTCTTTTAAGTAGGTGAAGAATTCGTGCATTTATGGGATCAGAAAACAGGGGGAAAGGGGGAAAGAAAAGGACAACAATTTTACTGCTACAGTCTAATCCATAGCAAAAACCTCCATTTCTCAAAAATATTCTCTTATTATTTCATATATTTTTCTTCAGCAACAAAACCACTTGGGTTTCCTGCTTGGTAAATCAGAGCCATTTAAAAGGTACCTAAATGTGGCATTCAGTAGCATTTTCCTCAGATAGCATAGGGATACTGTTCAATTAACTAACATTTCCAAGGTCATTACTTACAATGTCTAAAAGTCTTTAAAAGGCATAAAGGCATCATTTAAAAGAATGTAAACAGTTCCCTAACAATCAGGGTGAAGGATGAGGGAAGCCCCAAAGATGGGGTGATTCAGGTCCTAACTAGACGTGAGGCAGGACAAAACCGAGATTTAGAAGCCAATGACACAAGTCTTAAACACATCAAAAGAAGCTAGCTAAAAAAGCAAGTAGATGGCTGGAAGATCACAGGGCAAGAGATACTCAAGGATAAAAGAGAGAAAAATATAGAAAAATGAAATTAATTCATTACCTCAGTCCTTACTGAGGACTGATGATATGAGAGAACAGCACTCCCCAAAGGGTCTTGCGAAATAGCAGATTGGAGAAACTAGATAAATCAGTGGTAAATTCACAGGCTTATGTGAAAGAAGTTCAAAGGCAAAAATGGTGGTCTAATTGAGTAAGTTGCCTGTCAGCTATTCTGTCAAGGAAGAGTGGGACAGCTAAATCAATGGATCAATCCATCAGTGACATTTTTAAGGGCCTACTAAGTGCCAGGCACAGTGCTAAGTATTGGGTATACTGACAAAAGTGACTGCCTTTCTACGAAGAGATTCAGAGTATCTCCAGGGAGACTCAGAGAAATGATTCTCATTCACTTCCAGCAAGTCTATGATAGTGTTTAAACTAACATAATTGTAACATGATTTTTATAAGGGCAAATCTTGCCTGACCAGTCTATTAGACTATCTTCAAGAAGGCTAGACAACAACAACAACAACAAAATGTGACTAACATGAGGAACCACTACATATAATAATTTAAACTCTCAAAAAGCTTTTAACATGGTTTTCACATCAAAGGCTCTTTTTCAGAAAAAAAAATTCCACCATTGGACTAGAGGCAGATGTTTTTTCTTTTTGCCTAGGACTTGGATTAGAGATGGAAGA
Organism: Pseudochirops cupreus; assembly: GCA_028627135.1. Classification (NCBI taxonomy): domain Eukaryota; kingdom Metazoa; phylum Chordata; class Mammalia; order Diprotodontia; family Pseudocheiridae; genus Pseudochirops; species Pseudochirops cupreus. The sequence continues at coordinate 301,296,016 of CM053580.1, forward strand.
AAAAGTACAAGGATCAATGGTTACTTCCCTAGACAGAAGGTAGGTCATTAATGTTATCATTTGCAAGGGTCAGTAAGGGCACAGGCCTCACTGAACATTTCTCAAAAATGATGTGGAAGAAGAGGTGAGACTACACAGGAATTTCATAGAATTTATAAGATGTTAGCACTGGAAGTGACTATAGAGGTCAACTGGCCCAGCCATCTTTATTCCTTACCCTCACCCTCCTTTAAACAGTAGGAAACTGAAACTGAAGAAATAAAATGACTTGTAGAAATTCCGCTAGCTTGTTAGGGGCAGAAATAAAAGTGGAATCAAGGTTCTCTGTTTCTCATTCCAGTACCTGTATCTTACTATATCTCCCCTAAACTCTTTGAGATAATTGACCTTTTTTTTTTTAATTTTGCTTTTTGGAGGGGGCAGTTGGGGTTAAGTAACTTGCCGAAGGTCACACAGCTAGTTTTTTTGGTGTTAAGTGTCTGAGGCCGGATTTGAACTCAGGTTCTCCTGACTCCAGGGTGGGTGCTCTATTTACTGAGCCACCTAGCGGCCCCCTAACTGACCTTTTTTAATCTATCTCTACATCCGAGGTTCATGGGAGTTCATGGATTTCATCAGACTGCCAAAGGGGCCCATGACACAAAAAAGGCTAAGAACCTCTGCCTTATAGGGTACTGAGCTTTCAGTGGTCTGGGAGTCATTATAGACTACTTTCCTGAAGACATCAGTACAACGTGCTGCTGAAGCCAAAGGCTAACAATACTGGGTGTCATCGGGAAAGATAACGTTTTCTCCTCGCTGTTACCAAACATGAGAAATCACTGTGCATTTTTAAAATGGCATTTTGTTAGCTTTATGGAGAGGATTTTTCCTTCACCCCAAATCTCTCAATTGTAACCTTTGGTAAAGCATAAAAAGTGATTCATGTCAGGATTAGTCACATCTGTGTTTTATGTCCCAGTTAAATAGCATTAACAATCCACTTTGTCTCCCCATCTGCCATCTTTGAGCTCTCACTCACTGGCAGGCTAAAGTTTTACATGTGGGAGAACAAGATATCTTTGCTGAGAGACAGAGATCAGAATTAAATCAAGTCACCCATAGCAATCATCCCTGAGAATGTTTGAGTCATTGAATAGAAATGAATGGAAATATGATTATCTAAGGTTCAATCCACACTCTCTGAATAGCATGCCTAATTAACTCATGGTAAGTCCCCTTAAGGAATCTGAAAGAAATGGAGTCCAAACTCCATTTAAACTGAAAGCCATGGCTTTTACTAATTATGACTGGACACTTTTTGTGTGTGCATTTTTGTTTGTTTGGGTTTTTTTGTTTGTTTTGGTTTTTTTGTAAATCAGAAAGATAACAGTGCTGCTCTTCTCAGACAAAATTTTTGCCAGGGCACTATGAGAGGAATTGATGTCTCCATCTACCCCCTTATTATTCTTCCCTCATTCCTCCCCATCATGTACACAGTCAGCCAGTCAACAGGTAATTATGAAGTACTTGATATATGCAGGACTCTGTGCTGTGTACTGGGGTATAAAAACCCATCCTTGCCTCCAAGGAGTTCATATTCTAATGGGTGGAGACAATATGTTAATAGTTAGGTGCTAACAAGATATAGAGAGAGTAGAAGGAAGAGAAGAAATAGCTGGGTTGGGAAGGGAGCACATAGATATGTGTGTACACACACATGTATATGTGTATGTATGCACATGTATGTGAATATATACATATACGTGTGTGGATGTGTGGATGTAGTGCTGAAGGGCCATGTCTCCAAAATGATTCATACTAAACTCTCTTGGAGGACTTGTAAAGGATGCAGGAAAACTAAGGTTGAGCTTCAACAGGGAGAGAGACTATTTGCTTTTCTCTGCCTGTACCAGATTAGAAAAAAGAGGAGAACAAGAAGGTGCCGACCAAGGGAGCTCCCCCAAAGTGGAAAGAGTGACCTTATGAAGTGACTGGGCAGCCTCATTAGAAGCCTTCTGGTAGATGATGGATGACCACTTGTTGGCTATGTTGTGGGGGAGGGAAGAAGGAAGAGGAGAGGGGAAAGAGCAAGACAAAGACAGAGACAGAGACACAGAGAGAGACAGAGAGGCAGAGACAAAGAGAGAGACACAGACAGACAAACAGAAAGACAGAGAGAGACAGACAGACAGAAAGACAGAGAGAGACAGAGACAGAGGAACTTAACCTGTTGAAGTTTAACCTTAGTTTCTGGATCTTTTTCAAGTTCTTCAAGAGTTTGGTATGAATCATTTTGTAGACGTGGTCCATTACAATAGGCATCAATCCTGTGGAAAAGAAATGTTACTTTATGTTGAGCTTTGTTCCTTTTCAGGGCAACAAGAATTAGTCTTTCCAAATATTAATGATATCGACTAGAATTTCTGGATGGGAAGTTGTAGGATTTATGAAATGATGGAGAAGAGTACGAATGTCGTCTATTTTAAAAAGAGTTTTTGAGAGAAAATGTTTTTTATTTTGTTCCTTAGGGAAGCTTCTTGAGAGGTGTCCTGGCATATGTGACTAATGTGCATAATGGGTAGATCAGGAGTTCAACTTGCCTCTGGCACATATTGGCTTTGTGGCCCTAGTCAAGTCACTTAATATCTTAATGCCCTGGAAACTTTCCAACCCCACAGGTTGCAGAATACTTTGTGACCTGCATATGCCTGAGCTCTGAGTTCTACATGGGATCTTTCCTCATTCCTCCAGCTGCTAGTACCTTTCCTCCAAAACTAACTTTTATTTATTTTTAAATAACTTTTTTTTGTTGTCTTTTGGGCTTTTTTTTAACATCTTCTAAATTTCCTTCAGTATCCCTTCTAGCATCCAAGAGAGCTCTCTGAGATGAAAAGTGATCTTTTTTAAAGACAAAAAAAGGGAGGAAAAATTAGATTAACTGATCATTACAGAAAGCAGCCTTTAAATATGTGCAACATACCACACCCTGTGGACCTCCAACGCTGCAGAGGGGGTGGGGTGGTGATATCATCTCAAATCTCTTATTCTGAACCATGCTTGTTCTTTTTAATTTTGCAACATTCATTTTTGATTTTCTGTGTATGATTGTTCTTTCTGTTTGTTTTGTTGTAGTCATTGTGAATTTTTTTCTTGGCTCTTCTTAGTTCACTCTGCATTAGTTCATGTAGAGCTTTCTATGCTTTTCTATATCTACCATGCTCATTTTTTTTATGACATAGTAATATTCCGTTACATTCATATGCTACAATTGTTTAGCCATTTCCCATCTGATGGGTAATTTATTTCTTATTTATTTCTTATTCTTTGTTACTAAAGAAAATGCTACTACAAATATTTTGGTGTATATGGTGACTTATTTTTAATGGCTTCTGTGGTGTATCAACCTAGTAATGGAATCTCTGTTACTGCATGAAAGGGTGGGGACATTTTAGGTACTTCATACTATCTTTTATTTAACTTTCTTTGCCCCTTTTCCACATAAGGCTTAGCATCATCCTCATTGAGTTACAAGTTCCCTAAGTTTCTAAAAGTAGCACAATAAACTTTGCCACTTGACTGGAATATGGTTTGAGTGTATGAATTCATTCCAGGCAACACCACCCTGTATCCTGACATTTTGGGGGTCTCAACACCCCTAAACTGTGTCAGCATGTTTAAACCATGTCACTTTCATTAGATCATGATGTCTGTGAAAGCACTGAGTAATGTCTCTAAAGAAGTATCTAGGAGACAGTTTGAATATTGAAGAAAATCTTGTTTCTGCAGTCTAAAGTTCATATCCTATCTCTGATGATTATTGTTTGTGTATCTGTTGTAGAGTCTGTAGAGCTAACATGAGTAGATGAAAAGAAACAAAATGACCTAGCCAATAAAAGACTGAGTTTAGAATAAAAACATCTGGATTCCATTTCACAATCAAGTTTCATGATCTGCTGTATTTGATACACTAACTTATGATTTATAATACGAAGCCAGTATTTTGTCTGGAGTACAAGTAAACCAGTTTCTCCCAAAATTTCTGTTAGTGGGGAAAGTAACACTTGATTTGTATACCAGGATAGTTAGGGACCAGTTGAACGTCTGAGCAATTATATAGCATACATATTCCAATTTTTATGTGGTCTGACATGTGCTAAGCCCAACTAGAGTAAGAGTCAGCACACTATATCTTTAGGGTCAAATCTTGCCAGGAAATTATTTTTTCCCTTGAATTAAGAATGGCTTTTACATTTTAAATAGTTTTGTTGCATTTTAAAATGTAAAATTTATTCTTATCAAACAGTACAAAAATAGACGCTGGTCCAGATTTGGACCTTAATTTGCCCATTCTCCCCTTTCTCTCTCACTCTTAGATTGAGTTC
>CM053580.1:301300879-301321906 GCA_028627135.1 Pseudochirops cupreus
AGCCACGGCTTCAGGGTAGGCTGGTTTCGGTTCGCAGTGCTGATATGGTTCCTCGTAGCTGAGCTGACTTTAGTGGGAAGTATCTTTGTGTGCATTTTGGAGTTCTAGGATTGGTTTAGAGTCCTGTTTTATGGGTATTTTGGGCTATGTGAGAGCTGCAATATGTTGCTGCTGCTATACCGCCATCTTGGCTCCGCCCCCAAGTGTTTCATTTTAAAAGAACTAAATCCACATATCATAAACAAGGCAATCTCACCTTGCCATAGACAGTGAGAGGCATATTGTTCTAGAGGCAGCTAGGGCATGCAGTGGTTAGAGTGATCCTCTTATGAGGGGATGTAATATAAATCTTCACATATCTGGAGTGCTTCCATGTGTGAAAGTGATATTTATACAGGTAGCTAGGTAGCCCAATGGATAGAGTGCTGGGCCTGGAATCAGGAAGATGTGAGTTCAAATCCAGCCTCAAATGCTTATTAGCTATGTGTTTCTGGGCTAGTCCCTTAACCTTGTCTGCCTCAGTTTCCCCATCTGTGAAATGTGCAAGAGAAGGAAATGATAAACCATTCCAATGTTTTTTACCAAAAATAAACCAACCCAAAAGGGAGTCATGAAGAGTAGGGCATGACTGAAACAATCAACCACAAAATAGCACTTATCTCCCAGGATTGTTGTGAGGATAGAATTATATATTTATAAAACACAATGCAAACCTTAAAGTGGTACACGGATGTTAGCTATCTTTATTGTGACAGCTGTTAATAATATGATATGGGCTGGAGAAAGAAGAGAAGATAGTATGCATGATAGGAAAAGAGTATTTTCCAATATGGTATTTAATGAAGGCAGTAGATAACACTGTTTATTTCTTATATGATTTCATTCTTTCTTAGCACTCTACAACTCAATTTCTCAGAATGCTGTTGTGAACCTATTTTGACCTCTTGGCTGCTAACATTGGGAACTACCCTGCTTCAATCAGTTTTCCCTGTGCTCTTCAATAATGCCTATTTCCATCTGGACTTGGGACAGAATTGGAAAAAAGGCAGCCAGCATCAGTTCTCATTTCCAGTCCTCGTACATGGCAATATCCTCTGGAGCACTGAGACAATTCTTATGTTAGTTTCCAAGACTGAAGATGTTAATGAAGTGGGTAATAAAGTGCTCTGCCTCAGAATTCTTTCTCTCTTACAGATCTACCTTGACTTTCCTAAAGGGCAAAGGAACATCTGGGTTTCTGAGACAAAGGGACAAATTAAAAACAAGAGATTAATGACGCATTTAATTAAGAGTTACACTACATGAAGTTTAACACCGCGAAGGAACATGAAATCAATAATATGAAATGAACAGTATGGGGTAGGGGGGCTGCGGTGCCGGCGACATTTCAGACTTTATTGATTAACTTACTGAGAAGTCTGGCTCCAGCTGCAGAATTAGAATAGCAAGAAAAGAGCAAGGACTTTTACATGGGCAGTTAAGGGTTTGGGAGGACTTACCCTGTAAGCATTATGAGAGCCAGGAGAAATTAACACGCCTAGCACGTCTTTGTTACCTGGAGTCTTTGCATTTGACATTTCTGAAGCAAGGGAAGGAAATGGCTTGAAAAGTTGAAAAGCCAATTCATCACAATGTCTGACATTTTTAGGCTGATGTTATCGCCTGTGATTTAAAATTCAGAATTTATAAATTGTAAAGTCGGATAATACACCTCAGCAAAACAAAGTGGCTGCTACATAATTTGCTCCCTCCCCTTCCCTCTCCTCCCTTCCCTCCCCTCTCCACCCTTCCCATCCCCTCCCCTCCCCTTCCTTCCCCTCCCCTTCCCTCTCCTCCCTTCTCCTTCAGGTTTGGGGTTTGTTTCATTTCCCCCTAAACAAGCAGCTTTGCTCTAAATTTGCTTTGTTTTCTTTTATGACTTATACAACATATAGGATCTTTTCTATTTCTTTGATTTCTTTGGGATGCAGGGCTAGGAGGCGTATAGTTGTGTGAAAGGGTGTAATTCCAAATTGCATTCTAGAATGGTTATATCTACTCACGAGCCACCGACAGTGTATTTCTGTGTCTGTTTTCTCATACCTCCTGCAACATTTGTTGTTTTCCTCTTTTGTCACCTTTGCCAATCTGATAGGTATTAGGTAGAACCTCAAAATTGCTTTAATTCTTTTTTTCTCTAATTTTAAATGATTAAAAACGTTTTTTTTTCAAATGGTTATAAATAGACTGGGTTTCTTCTATTGAGAACTTCCTGTCCATATCCTTAGATCATTTATTAATTGGGAAATGGTTCTTTTTCTTAAAAATTTCAATGTGTTCCTTATATCTCTTAGAAATAAGTTCTGTATCAGAGAAACTTGCTACAAAAATGTTCCCCAGTTAATTCTTTCCTTTTTAATCTTAGTTTTATGGGTTTATTTGAATAAAACTTTTAAATTTTATGTAACCAAAATAATCCATTTTACCTTCTGTGGTGCTCTCTTTCCCTTGTTTGGCCTTGAACTTTTTTCTATCCATAGATCTAATAGACATGTTTTCCCATGTTTCTATGATAATAATATAAGCTTTTCCCATTTTACCATGTTGCCTCAAAAATCCAAGTTAGGCAAAGAGGAGACAAAACTGCATCTATTTGCTAACAACGTGGTGGTTTACTTAGAAAACCATAGAGAATTTACATATATGTATATATACATATATATATGTGTGTGTGTATATAAAAATTGTCAATGAAAAATTTCAGTAAAGTAGCAGGATACAAAATAAATTCAAAACAAATCAACCATATTTCTGAGTAGCAATGAAAAAAAAAATCCAAGAGGAAATAGTAGGAAGGGAAGTCCAATTCAAGATAATTATGAGATGCATAAAATGTCTGGGATTAATTTATGGATTTAAGACACTGTGAAAGAAAAGAATCTTTTAGACAGCCTTCTGTTCTACCAAATCAAATGTATTTTTAAAATAATCCACAAGAAAGAACAGTGGAAACTTGCATTCTTGTGAATCTTGCCTCACTTTCAGTCCAATTGATTCAATTACTATCTCTTTGAAGATGACTCTCAGATTTCTTTATCCAACTCTAATTTTTCTCCTGACCTCACATCACCAGCTACCTGTTAAAAATCTTCAATTGGATGTCCCATAGACATCTTGTCCAAAGTAGAATTTGTTGTCTCCCCCCAACCCAAATAATTCTCTCCTTTGAACTTCCCTATTATTTTTCCAATCACGCAGACTCACAATCTCAGTGACATTCTAAACTCCTTATTCAAACTCACCCAACATATCCAACTTATTAACAAGATTTGCCATTTCTAGCTTAGTTGCATGTCTTATTCATACATATCCCCTCCCTCCTCTGGTGTTGCCATTCCCCTGGTGCGGCCCTCACCACCTCACACCTTTCCTATCTTCTTACACTTTCCTTCCATCCGTGTACTCTTTGACTCAAGCCTTCTTGCTGCTTCTCACCTAGCTCTAGGGCTTTACACTGGCTGTCCGTCATACCTGGAATTCTTTCTTGCCTCCTGGATTCTGTGGCTCTCTTCAATATTCAGCTCAGATCCTACTTTCTGTAAGAAGCCTTCATCGATCCCCTTCTCCACCTACCCCCCAGTGCTGGTGCTTGCTTTAGAGATTACCTTTTTTACACTGTCCTTGTCTTGTGTTTGTACATAGTTGTCTGCACATCATCCCCCCCCATTACACTGTAAGCTCCTTGAGGACAGGAACTGTTTTTGCTTTTGTTGTACTCTTAGAGCTTAATGTAATGCCTGGCACATAGTAGGTGCTTAACAAATGTTTGCTATTGTTGATGATGATGATGATGATGATGATCTGCCATCTTACTGGTTGCATGACTTCTCACTGAAGCTGTGATACTAATTTTCAATCAGTATCTTTTGAGTAAGAAGCAACAGTGGAGTCAGGAAGACCCAGATTTTGGTTCTGCTTCTGACACATGCTAGCTTTGGCAATCTGGGCAAATTACTTAACCTATCAGGGTCCCAGGAAACTCTCCAAGAGTGTAAATTGCAAACGAGGTAACAGTCTGCTTTGGCATTCCTTCTACCCATGAATTCATGGATCTGGAGGAAACAAAAACAAAAAAAAAACAATTTCTTGAGTCCCTGCTATGTACAAAGTGTTTTGCTTGGTACTAGGCACTAAAGTGATTGATGATAATTTAATTTCCAAATATAAAGACCTTTTTTTCTCAGTCCTCTTTCATCCTTCTTGACCTCTCTGCAGGCTTTGACCATGCTAATCACCCGTTTCTCCTTGATATGCTCTTCTCTCTAAGTTTTCAGGACACTGCTCTCTCCTGGCTTTCTTCCTACCTATCTGACCATTCCTCATTCTCCTTTGCTGGATTTTCATCAGGCCCAGTGATGGAGAGTATTCACCAGGGTACTGCCCTGGGCCTTCTCTTCTCCATCTCTGCTATTTCACTTGGTGATCTCATCAGCTCCGATGGACTCAATTATGATCTCTATGTTGCTGATTCTCAAAGCAATTTATCCAGCTCTCTCCTAATCTTCAGGCTTACATCTCCAACTGCCTAGTGGATATTTTAAACTGGATGCCCTATAAACATTCTTTCTAAATAGAATTTTTCCAGTTATGTATAAAGAAAGATTTCAACATTAACTTTTATAAGATTTTGAGATTCAAACATTTTTGTCCCTCCATTCCTTTCTTCTCTCCCAACAAAGCAAGCAATCTGATATAGGCTCTACATGTACAATCACGTTAAACATAATTCCACATTAATAATATTGTGAAAGAGGAATCAGAACAAAATGGAAAAAAAAACAATTTTAAAAAAGTTAAAATAGTATGCTTTGATCTGCATTCAGACTCCATAGTTCTTTTTCTGAATGTGGGTAACATTTTCCATCATGAGTCTTTTGGAATTGTCATCTTGAGCTCAATATGTCAAACACTGAACTCATTATATTTCCCTTCAAGTCCTTTCTTCTTCCAAGTTTCCCTCTCTTACTGAGGGTACCACCATTCTCTTAGGTAGGCTTGAAATCTAAGCATCATCCTTAGCTCCTCTCTCTCTCTCATCAAAACTATTGACAAGTTCTGCTGATTTTACCCATGTAACATCCCTCTTTTATACTCCCTTCTCTCCTCTGATGCTGCCATCATACTAGTTCAGCCCTCATCGCCTCACAGCTAGAATCTTGCTTTAACCCTTTGGTTGCTCCCCCTTCCTCAAGTCTCTCCTCCTTTCAAGGCATCATTCACTCAGCCATAGAATTGCTCTTCCTAAGGGGCAGGTCTAACCATGTCAGTCCCCTATTCAGGAAGCTCCAGGAGCTTCCTACTGCCTCAAATATAAATTCCTTTTTGGTGTTCAAAGCCCTTCATAAACTGCTCCTGCCCATGATTCCAGTCTTCTCATACCTTGCTTATCTCCATGTACTATGGAGTTCAGTGACACTGTCCTCCTTTCTGTTCTTCAAATAAGACAATCCATTTTCAGACTCCTTGCATTTTTCCTAGCTGTCCCTGCCACGTGCCTGGTGTGCTCTCCTTCCCCATCTCTGCCTCCTGGCTTCCCTGGCTTCCTTCAAGAACCAGCTAAAATCCCACTTGCCACAAGGAATCCCCCTTTATGCTACTGCCTTCCCTTTGTTGATTGTCTCCAATTTGTCTCATAATCATAATAGTAATAGTAATGTTCTTTGGTCATTTCCAGCTCTTTGTGACCCTATTTGGAGTTTTCTTAGCAAAGATGCCAGAGTGGTTTGCCATTTCCTTCTCCACTTCATTTTACAGATGAGGAAAATGAGACAAAGTTAAGGGGCTTGCCCAGGGTCACACAGCTAGTAGGTGTCTGAGGCCAGATTTGAACTCAGAAAGATTTATCTCCCTGACTCCAGGCCCTGCACTCTATTCACTGTGCCAGCTAGTGTCCTCACTGATGGTAGCCAAGATTTCTATAGTACATACTGTGCACCAGGCCCTGTGCCAAGTGTTTTATAATTATTATCTCATTTGATCCGCATAACAATAGGTGTTATTATTATCCCTATTCTACAGGTGAGGAAACTGAGGCAAACAGAAGTTAAGTGACTAGCCCAAGTCACACAGCTAGGAGGTATCTGAGGTTGGTTTTGAACTCTGGTCCTCCTGACTGCAGGCCTGGGGCTCTATCCATTGTATATATTTGTTTTGTTGGTTCTCCCATTAGCTTGTGAGCTCCTTGGGATAGGAGACTCTTTAGCCTTTCTTTGTATCTCCAGGATTTGGAACAGTGCCTGGCCCATAGTGGGTGCTTGTTGTAATAAATGCCTATTGACTGACTGACTGACTGATGAGAAACACTTCCTTGTCAGTAATATGAAAGAGCTAAAAGAGATGGCTTTTCAGGTACTGTTGTTTAATAGCCTTGGGACACGTGTGTCTTATGCAATTGACAAAATTTGGGCCAAAATATCCAGGGGCACTATATGTTCTGAAATTTACTTTGGGAGATTGCTAAAATAATAATAATAATAATAACAACAATTTTTTTTGTGTATGATGTAGCATGAGTAATGAGTTTTATATGTGTATCATCAGTTTCCCAGACCCCAGGGCCTTACCTATTAAAACCAGGAGGCATTCATTCTGTGTAATATGCTACAATTACGCTGTTTTCATTAAGAGAAGCCTGTGGTCCTGCTGGCCCAAGAAATCTGGGACTGGGTGTTCAACATCCTAGAGACCTCATTTTATGCTCCTGCTAACCTTTTTTTTTTTCCATTGAGAAAAACAGCATTCCCATCCTATAAAGGGCAGTAAGGATTTCCATACTGATGATCCAGGAGTGTTTCATAACATTAAAAAGAGTTGCTTCATTGAGAAGTCTAGTTAACACTGTTTGTGTATCTCCATGTTCTATTTACTTCCTTGCTGTTACTGTTGAGGAAAACAAGGCAAAAACAATTGCTTTATCTCTTACAGGGAATAAAAAGAAGAAACAAAGTGATTTTCTATAAATGTCAAGCAGGAACCATTGCCACCAGGCATGCTGAGGACAAACTCATATTCTAACCTAACCCAGAAGCACGTAGTTTATCTGCCTCCTGGCTAAGCCATGAATCTCATTGCTGCTCTCTGATTTAATTTAGAGGAGCAGAGGCTGCTGCAGTTTGAACTGATACGGAAAAATAGCTGGCTGCACCTGATGCTGTCTGACGTCAATGGCAGCATGATAAAGCAGTGACCAGGCAGCCTGGCCCCTTGGAGAAAAGAAGCGCAGCTGGGTATGTGTAGGTCTTTCCTATGGAAGATTTTATTCTTTGGCCAACGAACACTCTTTTCAGGTTTGAACACCAAATATAAGTGAGAGAGAGAGAGAGAGAGAGAGAGAGAGAGAGAGAGAGAGAGAGAGAGAGAGAGAGAAGCCTAAAGAATGGTTGGGAGGCCATAGAGCTGTGTCACAGAACAGCCAAATGTAGGGGTTGGGGGGGAAGATTAGCATTTCTATAGAGCCTACTACATGCCAAGCACTGCACTAAGTGCTTTACAGTTATCTCATTTGATGCTCAGGACAACCCAGGGAGATGGGTGTTAGTATTATTTCCATTTTATAGTTGAGGAAACAGGCAAATAGCAGTTCAGTAACTTGCCTGAGGTCACACAGCTAGTGGCTGAGGCTGGATTTGACCTCAGGTCTGCCTGATTACAGACCCAATTCTCTATGCACTATGCCTTCGATGCCTCTGGAACAAGGAAAATGATGAGAATGAAGTCTATGCTCATCTATTCTATGTTGTTTGGGAGATTTTGCAGGGGACCTGCCTACAGGGCAGCAAATCCATGATGGATGGCTGCTCTAGTTCTTGCTGTCTAGACTCAAGCTCAGTGGACTTTCAAGTTAATTGGTCTAGGGATGGCATAATCACCAACCCTTGAACATGAACAGTAACCAATAAAGTACTGGTGTTCCCTCCCAGTTTGCCTCTTCCGGGGAGGGAAGACTGCTGAATCTGGAGTCAGAGATCCTGGTTCAAATTCCAAGCTACTATTGAGCACCAGGGTGGCTTTGGACATGGCATTCAGACTACTTGAGTCTCACTTTCCATATACCCCATGAGGGGATTGGACCAGATGACCTCTGGGGTCTCTTTGAGCTTTAGACCTCAGATGCCAAAAACATAGCCAACATTTATATGGCATCTTAATGTTATTAAATAATTTGCATATACATTAATATGACATATAACAATATTATGTATGCCATAATATTATAATAATATTAGATATTATATAATATTTGCTCACCCAAGCCTCACAACCCTGTGAAATAAGAGCTATGTTTATCATTCCCATCTTATAGATGAAGGCACTGAGGCTGAGAGAAGTTAGCAGACTTACCCATTGTCACATAATTAATAAGTGTCTAAAACAGAATTTGAGTCCAAGCCCAGCACTGACTCAGTTATGTCTCCTAGTTCAAGAACTGCTGTATGGGGCCAGACAGAAGGTCATGGCCCTTCAACCTGCTCTTCCAGCCCAGAATGCCTGTCCCTGCCCTATTCTCCCACTGAACCCATCACAGACCTGCCTATCCTTCAAACACACCTGAAGTCTCATCTACTTCATGAAGTCTTACCTAAATCCTCTGGCTCCAACCTCATCTTTCTCCTTTCTAACCCCTTATTTCCTTGAACCCACATTATGAGCACTTAGTCATAAGCTGCCTTATATTCTCTAACTTATTCATGTACAGAAGCCTTGTGTTCCCAGTTAGAGAGTAAGTTCTTTATAGGCAGGGGCCATGTCCTTCATTTCTTTTGTATTTTCTGCAACATGTAGGGAAGGAGGAGAAGGGAAGAGAGGAGAAGGAAGAGGATAGAAGGGAAGGACAGGAGAAGGGAAGGAAGAAAATGGAAGAGAAGAGGGGGGAAAGGAGGGTGAATGGGAAGGAGAGGGAAGTTACCTAAGAGGATGGGCTAATTACAGCAGTCTAGCCAGAAAGGGTCACAGTAGCAGGGACTTTAAGAATGGAGGGCACCATCATAGTGGAAGAGAAGGCTCTGCTATGACAATGCATTAGTCACGTGCCTGGGCTCATGGGTCTATTGCAAAATTGAGTAGAACAATGGGACTCTAAATCTGGCCCCTCACCTCTGTAAGAGCTCTACAGTAACCATAGATGTGGGTTATGTGTGTAAGCAAATGCGTGCACTCATCTCAACTGGTTAAGAGAAGTCAAGGGAGCAAACCACACATTGTTCTTTTAAATTTCATTGTCCTTCATCTGTCTGCAAAGCTGTACAAATAAAAAATCAGGCAGAGGTGGATGGGATGTTCTAATGAGGGGCTCCCAAGGAAGACAAGTGGAGGTCTTGTGATTCTGAACTTGTCTTGGGTAATTGTCTGGGTTGGCAAAGATGAAGAGTGCCTGGCATTTCTCTTTGTTCAAGCATTTTGATAAAAAATCTGTTGTCTCCCATTGCAGCTAATCATTGTCAGGCACCATTTAGTACCTTTCAGTTAAAAGAGTAGAAAAATGAACTCTGCAATCCGAGTGGGAAGGGGAGAGATGACACAATAATGCCACCTGTTGTCTGTCATGTTTCAGCGTACTTTGACCATGCATTTGGCTTCAGTGTATTTTCAGTAGTCCATTCAGTATCAGGATATTTCATGTCTATCAGCCCTTGGTAATAACTGCACGGTCCTGTCTAATTTTTCCTTTCTACTCTTTACTATGCCTCTTTTTAAAGTTATAATCAAACTTTTTTTTTAACCTGAGGCAAAAAAAAAAATGACCCAGTATTGAAGTGGGGACAAATGCACAGAGGACTAAAGAGGATATAAACATTTTCCCTTAATGATTAATAAACTCCCCCTAGTCACATTCTTCTTACCCCCAGTGATTCTGATCCTGGGAATCATTGAAACCTGATTCTCCATCCACCATTGCCTGATTCTTTGTTCCCATTTCCCTCATCTCCTCCCCACCGACGTCCTACCTTAAAGCAACCCATGCCCTCAGGAATGCCTGTTCCATATGTGTTTTCATCTTCCATCTTTTCCTTTCCCACTTCTTCCATCTTCTTTCTCTTACATTGATATCTGACTCCCTTATGATGACACAGCTTCCTTGGCTTTTCTTTCTAGCACTGACTTCACTTTCATTCTTTCCCCCAACTCACTGTCAAAGTAGAGCACTCTTTACTCCCTTTTGCCACTTCCAGGTTCTCCCCCTACCACTATCACTCAATGACATCTCTTCTGAGATTTCCTCAATCTATATCTACCATTGACTCAAAATTCTAGTAGCTGTTGTCTATACTTCTAGGACATGCTTCTTCCTTTCTTAATATGCTAACTAGTTGATTCACAATCTTTCATTCTTCCCCAACTCCTGCCTACATAATAGGGGATTTCAACATATAGACTGATAGTCCTTCAAACACCCTATCCTTCCAGTTCCTCAGCTGACTCATTCCCATAACCTATTTCCTGCCCCACTTTAGTGACACACAAAGATGGTCATGCTCTTAATCTTGTCATGACTCACAAATCCATCACCTCCATGCTTATAAATTCTGAAAGTCCCTTATCTGATCAAATCTATTGGCATTCCATCTCTCCCTCTGCCCTCCAATACCAAACTCTGTTCTTTAGCTACATGGTGACTGTTAATCCTTTTACCCCTCAGTTCTCTCAGGCCACCACTCCTGAACTAGTTAGACTCTCTTTACTCATCTTGACCCCTTAGTGAACCAGTTCAACTCTCTACCATCCTCTTCTCTTGAGTCCCTTGCCCTATTCTCATGTCATTGATCCTGCCCTGCTAAGAAACAGCTTTGGATCACTCCCACCATCTGCTTCCTTCACTCCTACACATATGCTGCCGCATAAAGGTGAAGAAAATCATACAGCTGGGTCAACCTCAGCTGGACCCTCACTGTTGCTCGACAATTCACTTACCACAGTGGCTCTTTCAAACATTTTTATTCTTCCTCAAACTTCCCATTCCTCCACTCCTAACAAGCTGGGAAAGATCATTTACTCCAACCTTCTCATTTGAGAGTTCAGGAAACTGAAGTCTAGAGGGGTGATGTCACTTGCCCAAGGTCACCTAAGCATAGCCAAGTCTTCTGACTATAGCTACCACATTCTCTCTCCTATATTACCCTTTCCATTTGTAAAGAAGAGCTGCCTCCAAACCAAGGTGTTTTGTTTAATTCTTGGCTCCAGGAAGGTTGTCCATTTGTGTCGTGGAAATTTTGTTCTCTGGGTCTATCCCTTCTTAAATTATTCATTTTGCTTGTCAAATTCATGACAAGATTGGACTATGGAAGGGGCAAATGGACTTTGCCCAGAGGCCTATAGAGGTAACTCATTTCCATTTTTTGTGCTTTTCCAAATAAGGGTAGCAGTGTTCTGTACTCCTTGGATGTTCTTCTTGGTGGTTTTGGCTTGTGGGGGTAGAGATGAGGGAGGAGGGGGAAGTACTGAACACTTATGTAGCACTTACTATTTGCCAAATATGTGCTAAGTGCATTGCAAATATATCATCTGATCCTCACAACAACCCTACAAGTTTCCATTTTACAGTTCAAGAAACTGAGACAAATAGTGGTTTAGCGTCCATTATCACACAGCTAGTAAGTATCTGAAACTGGATTTGAACTTGGGTCTTCCTGGCTCTAAGCCCAGTATTTTATTTACTACACTACCTAGCTGTCTACATCTGACTAATTGATAGGGGTGAGTCTGATCAAATTTACTCCTAAGAGCAACTTCATCCTCATAGTCCTCAACTCCTATACTCCTCACTCACTATAGTCAATCATTCACCATGTTCTATTGACTCAGCTTCCAAAATATCTCTGGCATCAGTCCCTTCCCTTTCACTTACATGGCTGTGACCCTAGTTCAGAACCTCATCACCTTAAACCCGGCCTACTTCAACAGCCCGATAATTGGATTTTAGTCTTCCTGTCCTACAAAACATGCTCTCCACAGCCACCAAAATAATCTTCCAAAAGCCCAAGTTTGCTCATGAAGAAGGTTGGAGCAAATAATCCTGAAGAAGCTCTAGTCACTTAGGGTTTTTTAATCTCAGGTCCTTGAACTTGTTTTTAAAATATTTTTATAATTATTTATTTCAATATAGTTGTTTTCCTATTGAATACTATGTATTTTATTTCATGTAGCACAGGAGTTCTCAACCTAGGGTCCATGAACTTTCTGAAAAAATATTTTTGGTAACTGTATTTCAACATAATTGGTTTTCTTTGTAATCTTATTTATGCATTTGATTTTATTTAATCATACATGCATATTTTATGCATTTAAGAATAATATTCTGAGAAGGGTTCCATAGGCTTCAACAGACACCTTTGTCAATGACACGCACACAAAGGTTAATAATGTCTGATAGGAGGTATTTTCTACAAGTATAGCCTTCCACTAAATAATTATTGGATAACTGCCTTATAATCAGAGACTTTATTTAGTACATTAACTTAGAAATGTAATTCAAAACATAGGGGTTAGTTTAGGGATTCCTACTTAGGAATTTCCTATTTGAATTCCAATTAGGAATTTCTGTCAAATCCCTCTTAGGTTCCACCTCCTGTTATCATTGATAGTAAGTAAATTGGTGTCTCACTATAATACAATAAGTACTGATAAGAATTTGACTTTTGGAACCATCTTGGACCCAGTTCTAAATTCATCTTCCACTAGGCCACCCAAGTGATTTTCCTAAGGTGAAGACCTGACCGTGTTATCTTCCTACTGAAACTCCATGGCTCCTTATTACAGATAGGATTAAATACAAACTGCTCTGTTTGCCATGATCACAATCTGACTTCTTCCTACCTTTCCAGTCTGCTTATATATTACTCCACTCTGCACTCTATAATCTAGCTGTCCGCTGACCAGTGCTTTTCCAGTGACCCACCATACCTGGAATGCTCTCCCAAGACACCTCAGCTTGCCTCCTAAAATCCTCAGCTTTCTTCAAAATTCACTCAATTCCAGCAGCAATTTGAAGCCTGGGGACTTTCCTGTTCTCTCTCTCCTCCCACCCTCACTGGGCTTTCTGACACCTTTCCTTCCAAGGTTACCTCGTGTTTAATGTGTGCATAGGTTTTGTAAGTCTATCTCAGTCTATTTCCATGAGAATTTAAGCACTTTGAAGGAAGGAACATTTTAGTTCTTTACTTGGTCTAACTGAAATATGTGCTTAATACAAGTTTCTTAATTGATTGATTGCTCATTTAGTTGGTGAATACCTAGAGGGGTCTCACTCTAACTTATCCCTAGGTATATCTTCAAGCCTTAGAATGCCACTACAGGTAAAGTAAGACTAGAAATGTGGCCTGAGAAGGGGAGCAGGGAACACAAAACTGCCTGGGGCAAGAAACTCAAGAAGGTATGGGTAAAAGAAACCCTGAAATACTGCCCCAAGAGAGGGAAACCCTGGATAACTCAAACCCCTCTGTTGTTTCCTATAGACTGCCTTGTATGTATCTGCTTTTGTGTTGTCTTTCCCATTAGACTGTAAGCTCCTTAAGGGTAAGGACTGCTTTTGCCTCTTTTGCGTCCCAAATATTTAGCACAGTGCTTGTACACAATAGGGGCTTAATAAAAATTTATTGATTTGAATTTAATATGAGTATTGCTTTATGATATCCATATTACCAGTCTTTGAAAAAAATATTAGTTGGGGCAGCTAGGTGGCGCAGTGCATAGAGCACCAGTCCTGGAGACAGAAGGAGCTGAGTTAAAAAAAATCGGAGCTCAGACACTTACTTAACACACTAACTAGCTGTATGACCTTGGGCAAGTCACTTAACCCGATTGCTTGCCTTTCCCCCTCCAGGAAAAAAAAAAAAGAAAAAAAAGAAAAAATATCAGTCTCCAATACTGGTAAAAAGTTGACTACTTTCAACTCAAACTCTGGCAATGGAATTACTCAAATATCATTTATTGGTCCAATTATTATAGATAAAATCAAAACATGATAATGTGCTGTGTTTTTAAAAGAAGATTATATTTTCTGATGTTCATATTTGTGTCCTGTTTAGAAACTCTTTCTATGATGAAGAGTGAGGAATGGAATTAATACAGAACAAGGAAGAAACAGACTGGTACCAGGGCTTTATTAGACATTTCACTAAATACAAAGGAACTTTTTTTTTTACATTAAATACACATTCTTGTCATAAAAATTCACATTTGCTATATAGAACTGTAGGCTTTTTTATTCTCTACACAACATTTATTAAAGTACCAACAGCCAGATCCTAAAAAGAGAAGGCACAGATCTGTTTCTCTCTGCTGAGTTTCTAGTGCTTGGGGAACAGAAAGCCACCAGCACTACATACTCGCCCTTCTTTCTTTAGAAATGTACTAAATTAACTCAAACATTAATAAGAAATCCATGTGAAAAGAGGGTGATTGGTAATAGAATCTTAAGTTTTGGTTTGCAGTCTCCTTATAGAAATATCCCATAAAAGTATATAGAAACCAAGAACATTCAAAACCCTTCTCCTTTTCTTCCATGTAATCACAAGAACTCTCTGTATGAAATGGCAGGATTGTAAAAAACTGCTGTTCTGAAGCAGGCTAGGATATGGTTTTATTTCTCAGTCATGTGAATCATTACAAAAACTGATCTGGAGCTTAACCTTGACCATTAGTCAGTGATGGTCCTAGAGAAAAAGTGTGAAGTTGGCTTGGGAAATACTAGCTCTTCAGGTGAAAGCCCCAAGCTCAAGCTCCCAGTGCTTTGCCCTGGCTTCCTGAGAGCTCCCAATCACCTGCACAGCACCCATCTTCCAAACATTCCCAGCCTCCTCTCCTCCTATGTAAAAAGTAAATGCCTTGGACCTCTTTGGGGGCTGCTAGGTAATCCAATAGACTAAACTGACAAACTAATTCCAGCTAGAGTGTTAATGGGATAATTGTTGACTGAATTGCCTCTCCCAGGCAACATATTTGCATTTTTAACAAAGTCTTTCAACGTTTTGCCTTAAAGGAGTGACTAAGGATTCTCATATTCATAATAAGCAGACTGGTGAGGAAGATATATAGCAGTGACTGACCCTAGAGCACTCTCAAATTATGCTAGGTGGACGGTGGGCTACCCTGACAATAAAAAAATCGCAGATTGCTAGAGGGACTTTAGTCATTTGACAGATGAGGAAACTGATGTCCAGACAAGTGAAGGTGCCTCCTCAAGGCCAGCTAGTTAATGGCCAAGACCCAATCTCCTCACTTTTAGCCCAGGTTACATTTCATCTGACCCCACTGGTCCTAGTTAATAAAATTGGGTGCAACCCACTTCATCACTGGAGTTGATAGGAAAGCAGGGTGCTACACTCTATTAATTTGTACTACAATACATGGAAAGGAATTGTGACTCTTGGAGAGAAAATTATCAAGGTGAGGGAGGGAAGAAATGGGTGAGTGGAACAAGACTAAGGATTTCCTCTCAGTGCCTGGAAGAGAGCCATTCTGGACTGGAATGAATGAAGTTCCAGAAGCCAGGCCTGCTTCACACATCTCAATCGATAAATTGGGTGTTCAGGGAAGTATAGGAAAAACATAATTCCTGTCTTAGGGATCTTAAAAAAAAATTCATTATTCTACTCATTCTTAGCTCTATCACAGGTCATGAGGCATTTTTGTGATTTTGCAAAATCAGAGAAGGAAAGGAACTGTGTTATGATCACATGACAGGGTTGTAATTGAGAAATGGTTGTAAATGTAACCCTAAAGGCCTCTCATGGTTAACCAAACCAAGAATGAGTCTTTTTTTTACTTAGATTCATAGATCTAGAGTTGGGAGAAATCCCAGAGGCCATCTAGTTCAATGCCTTTCCTTTTATAGATGAGGAAACTGAGACCCAGAGTAATGGAGTGAACTGGATCAAGGCCTCCCAGGTAGTAAGCTCCAGAGGATAATTTAAAATGCAGGTTCTCTGAGGACCCAGGTCCTCTGTTCCTTTGTACTGCAAAGCCTCTCTTAAAACCCTATTATTACAAGGAAGACAGACCCCATCTTTGGAACAATTTTAGAGACAAGCTGTATTACCATACCAGTTGAAACCAATATGTATTGTTCTTTTAATGGGATGAGCTTCACCAGCAATTTAGAAGCTTTGAAATCAATGTAATTTGAGGCTGTGAAGCTTTGAAACAGTTCAATAATTTAACTGTGAGAAATCTGATATGTAAAGAGAAATGAGACAATCTATAACAATAACAGAATTTGAAACCAGGCTTTGATGAAAATGGTAGTGACTTAAGGCTGGTAACACTGTGCCCTTTTCCTTTAGGATAAGTTGCTTTTTAAAAATAGAATATACACCCCCCACACATACATTTTCATGCACACACACACATATGGCATCAATACCCACAAGACATAGATAAAATTAAAATTACACAATTTTCAACAGATTTGTAATCAACACATTTTACACACTCTACAGACTATAGTAACATTTGTCATTGGGAAAACATACATTTCAGAACAGTATTTAAAACTGCCTGTGACCGAGTAGTCACTACTGAGATATGGCAAATTCAGCATCTATACCATTAACTTTTGCATCACTGAGGAGTTTTAAAAGATTAAAATGCAATTGACTTTTTTTTAAGAGAGAAAAGGACAAAAGAAGACCTTGCTGAAGATATCCTGAGGGATAATGTTCATCATTTCCTTGTTACAATTCATGGCTGGAGAATTCTACGAACCCTGAACCTATGAGGAGGTTAGAGACCTGAAGGGTGAAGAAAGCAGATAGGAGCCACTTTGGTCTTTAGACAAGGAAAATGGAAAATTCTTGAGAAGGAGAATTTTTCCTGAGACTTCCACCTCTCCTGACAGGAATTAGAAGTGGGGAAAACAAAACTGAAACACTACCATTTAAAAACATATCTTAGAACTTCAAAAGTACTGTAAAAAGTTAAAGTTTGGGGTCATTCTAACTCCAGTCCATTTTATTGCATCAGTGTCTGTAATTGCTGAGATATGCTATACTATTGCCACTGGCCACTTAGACATATCTTCTCCTGGTGATGGTCTATTTCTCAATTGGTTTTCGATGGTTTTTTTCCTTTCAAATATTTGACTATAATTATACGGTTCTGCCAACCCCCTTGAGAGAAACTTGTCACAGGAGTTAAACTATCAAGGAATTGAGAGTGAATGATCATAGAGTGAATATGTACTTCAAAGAGAAAATAAAAGCCAATGAACAGAAAATACCTTTCCCTATTAACTCTTTCATTTTAGAAATGAAATGACCTGTGAGAAAATATTGAAGTCAACACCTAAAATTGTCCTTAAAGATCATTTAAAGATTCTTGCTCCTTCTTTGCCAGTGAGATAACAACAAAAGACAGATATGCTTTTTTTATAACTTATAATGGATATAGGCTGGTAAGAGAAACTGGAGAACTGATAATATTTGATATTGACTTCTCTCTTTTCTTCCTTCTTTCTTTTTTTCCTTCCTTTCCTCCCTCCCTTCTACCCATCCTCACTTCCCATCCTTTAAAAGGACTCACGAATGAGGTATTTTAGAGAACAAAACTAAATACAGAATCCATCAAGATGTGCCTATTTAGATCATTTTGGGGGCCAGCTTTGTAGTCCTTGTACAGAGTACTCCCAAGGAAGCCAAAGGGAGTATATCAGTTACTTTCTTCAACCTAGGCTCATGACCAACTTACTACATATTTCATATAGTTGCAGAGACAGGACAGAATACAGAGAAGCCGTGTCCTTTGGACTGATCTCCTACCTAAATTTTCTTTTTTCTGAACAGCGAGGATTTCAGTCCAGGGAACATTACTTCTGGCAGTACCATCCCTTGCTATGGCATTAAAGCTGCCACTTGTACCTGCTTCGCACATCCTTTACTAGCCAGTAAGGCATGTGCCTCTCACCATCATTTTCTCTGCACTTAGGAATTAAGGCAAGTCCAATTCTCCACATTGCCTGTTCCATATGTCGCCATGGAAACGAATAACATAGGATCGAAAACAGCTTTCATTTAACAAGGATTTGTTGTATATCATTAACAGTAATTTTTTAAAAAATGCTCCTCCCCCATGAAGAAATCACATGATTAGGCTTCAGAGAACCTGTAGTCGGCTTGCTTGCTGGTTTTCCAGCACCCAAATAACAAACAAGAAGAAGCCAGTGCCAGGCAAACATTACAATGAAGCTAAGAAGTTCAAGAAGATACAACAAAGTTGTCACAATAGATGATTACTTTTTCTTGAACACATTAAAACACTTTTTTCTTATGTATTTATAAATGTAATCCTTGTGTCATTGCATGTGTGCTCGTTTGAAAAACCTCCAGAGAACTTGATAACAAGAGGTCAGTTATAGTGAAAAGCTGCTCAAAAAGAGATTTTAAGAAATACCAATTCATGAGGTCAATAACGCGTTGATTTTTTTCTTTTGCTATTGAATATAAGTAGTATAAGAAAAAAGATCACTGAGTTATTGAACTTGTGAATTTGTATATATGCTTGTATATATGTTCCAATTTAAATATATTCCAACTATACATGTATATATATTCCAATTGTATATATATGTTTACATATACATATTTTTTTTCCAATTTTAAATATTTCAGAGGGAAAGAGACAATAGAAACCATAGTCTGAAGGGTTGGGGGAAGGACATAATTTGCCTTCCTGGAATATTTGGGAAAGCAGACTTTAAGAGTTGACTAAGTACATCAAGTACAATCAGATCCTTCACTTTTAAAAAGTTTCTACCATGGGGGTGGCTAGGTGGCGCAGTGAATAGAGCACCGGCCCTGGAGTCAGGAGGACTTGAATTCAAATCCAGCCTCAGACACTTAACACAAACACTAGCCGTGTGACCTTGGGCAAGTCACTTAACTCCAATTGCCTTCCAAAAAGCAAAAGAAAAAAGAAAAAAAAAGTTGCTACCACATATTTTAAACTCTAAAATATTTTAAAGAAAGTTTAGTCAATTGGACTTACTTAATATTTCACATTAAGGTTTTTATCTGAAAATCAAAGAGGGGTGTGTGTGTGTGTGTGTGTGTGTGTATACAATTGTTGTGGTTCGCTGTGTATGGCCAAAAATACATGGAGCTGATATGTATACAGAAACATTACTCTGTACATATGCAGACCTAGCCATCTTATCATATATACTATCCTACCTATACACCATTTTTTGATTCCTTTTTTAAAGTGGTGTAGTAGAAAGCACTGACTGGCCTTGAGTCAGGGGAGCTGATTCTGCTCCTGACTCTGAGACCTGCTAGTTGGGTGACTATGATCAAATCTTTTAACTATAATCTAAGGTTAATATCCATACTCCTTACCTCACAGTGTTGTTGTGAAGAAAGCACTTGAGTAACCTCACCAGTGTGATATAAATAAATTACCATTGTTACTAAGAAGAAAATAAACACAATTTTTCTGGTCACCAGGTTTCCCAGTTGTATAATCCTGATTACGGATTCGTTTTCTGGGTCAGTTTTTAGTCCCTAGAAGTAGGTGAATGTGTTTTTATAATATATTACCTGTGCTTTTAAAAAGTTCATCAAAACTCAGACAAACTTTGAAAGCTTGGTCCTTACTGAATGCAATAATTCAATTGCACTTTACTAATACCAGACTTAGGGGCAGGCTTGGGAGTCAAGAGGACCTGAGTTTAAATCTGGCCTCAGACACTTATTAGTTGTGTGACCTTGGGTAAGTCACTTAACCTTGTTTGTCTCCGTTTTCTCATCTGCAAAATGAACTGGAGAAGGAAATAACAAGCCACTCCATTACCTTTGCCAAGAAAACACAAAATGGGGTCATGAAAAGTCCAAAACAATTGAAAAGACTCAACAATACCCAGATTTTTTTTCTGAAGGAATTTAGAGAGTTTTGTTAACTTTATCTTCAAAGCAGCCTGCAGAGGCATTTGGAGAAAAGGTTGCTCCCTTTTTAGACTGGGTTATAATTTGGGGAAAAAGTATCCTAATAGGTCAAATGATTTGCCCAAGGTCATACTTAAAAGTTTCTGGTGCAGCAATGCTGAACCATCCTTGGCTGGTCCTGCACTGTCTAGACCAGTGGTTTTCACTTTCTAAGACTGTGGAACCTTTCTGTGTTCTTTCACCTGCCCCTGGTAAAAGATGGGGAAAGACTAGTGAGTCAGATACCAATAAATGACTGCCAGAACAATACTTTATTTCAATGAACCCCCAGGAATGACTTATGGGACCTTCCTCATGTGTGCCAGGGAACAGTTTGGAAAGCACTGCTCTAGACTGTAGGCCATCCCTCTGTCTCTATGAGATTTCCAATTTGAAAAACTAGGACTCAACTCATGAGGCCCCAGGAACTATGTCCTACAGATGCTAATTTGCAAATACAGATTTACTTAGGACTGATTGCTGCCCAATTTGTTTCTTCTTCTAGAAAAAGTCTACGGGCAATAGGCAAGTTTGTCTTCTTTCATTTATGTCTCATTGCAGTTGTTGAGATTAATCCACTAACTTGGGTTTTTATTTCACTGATTCTTTCTTGTTTTTTTCTTAAATTGGATATTCATTCATTAAAGCAGATACTCAAGACAAATAGCAGAGAAATACCTAGAAGATGGGGTCTTCAAAGAGTTCTGGTAAGAAGGATGTCCCGATTCCTAGTCGCTTGTGGTGACCTATCATTTCTAGGCAATGGCAAGACAGGCATTATTTTTAAAAGGGATTCCTTACACATACATCAACATCTCCCTCTCCCTTTACTACTACTATTTTTTGCTGTGGAATTGGCACTCAGGTTTTTGTCAGAAGAAGTCTGACGCTATATTTATAGCTGCCTTAAATAGAAATACTGCATATCCTGTTCCTTACACACACGCACACACACACACACACACACAAACACACACACACACACCAATAATTATGGTGTCTGGGTTTGCTAATGCTGGAAATATTTTAATGCATACTTTCTATTGGGTCAAAACTGGGGGGGGGGGGCGGGGGGCTG
>CM053580.1:301322406-301371477 GCA_028627135.1 Pseudochirops cupreus
AAAAAACCCCAAGAAAAATAAAGTTTAAAAAGTATGCTTTGATCTGCATTCAGACCCTAACCCATTTTCTAGTCAAGTAGGACTGTACGCCCCAGCAGCCACAGACCACAAAGCAATGACTAGTCTAGGTTTAAACATCTCAAAAGAAAGATCTGAAAATTTCCCATTCCAGTATCATGCAGTGCTCCTTGAAGTCTAAACCAATTCTTCCTTGTCACATCTAAAGTTGCTTTCTCTTGTTCTGTCTTCCATGGAGACAGAATAGCTGATCAGTTTTCTTCAAGCAATGATGCTTCTTCAGTGGCCTCTCTACTGTCAAGGTCACTCTCCATTGTGCAGAACATGCAGCCAGTGAAAAAGGAGGATTTTAGTTGCTTTTTGCTCTTTAAGCCTGGGAAGCTGAGCACCTGAGATCAAAGGTCTTCATATTCGTTAGATTCTGTGTCTCTACCAAAAACATTCTACATGAAAACACCAGACCTAGCATCTGCCTCGCACTGACACTAAGTAGTAATACACAAGAGATTGCAACCTCACCCCCAGCTTTGAGAAACTGAGTACTCTCAGCTTTGGCCATGTTAAGATGGGGCTATGAGCTGTTGCTCTGAACTCCCAGCCCAGGATTACTAGAGCCAATCTACGTGTACTTCCTTCTACCTTGACTGTGTGTGTGTGTGAGTGTGTGTGTGTGTGTGTGTGTGTGTGTGTGTATTATATCACTCCAGGAGACCCTTGAGAGCAGAGCCCCTGTCTCCTTCATTTCTACATTCCCAGGTGTTTGTTGAATGAATGAATGAACACTCATCCTTTACTTTAAAAAAACTTCTGAGCCAGAAAGAACTAAAACAGGAGTAGAGTTAAGACCCCACCATAATTAACTTCATTCAACTCTTTTGACTTTATTTTTCAGTGTGGACTGATGGAAAGATTCAGGGATGGAGACTTGGGGGAACCTGAGTAGATACTTAATGTTTATTGACTTCACAGTTGAAAGTATAAATTACCTTCCTTAGCATCTCATCATTCCTCTAAATCTACAGTTAGTTACAATCTCTTCTTGGGCAAAATGTAGTTATTCTGAGAGGGAAAAGTAAGCAATTTAAATGAAGAAGCATTGCTTTTCTTTGTTTTTCTGCAAAAAAAATGGGAAGTGGGAGTAGTTGGACTATTTCTTGAGCAATTGCCATTAAAAGTGATTGTTTAAGCCTTTATCTGCAGCCACAGGAAAACTGGGAAGTAAAGGGAAAGGGCTGAGCATAGGTAAAGCAGTGGTCTTAGAATTATTTTTTTCCCAAGACAAAATTTCGAAGTAAGATGGCAGCATCAAAGTACATTGGACATTGGATTTGACTTCAATTCTCCTCTTTAGTCTGGCCTCTTTTTTTCTTTGCTGAGTGTCTGGAAGTGATTGGCAGGTACCGAGAACCCCATGGTAGGGTATTAGGGTGTATAGGGGAAAATGACACTGGGTAAGGAATAGAATGGGCTGTCATCTGGAGACCTGGGTTCTGGGCCAGGCTTTAAAGCTGATTTGCTCTTTCAATTCAATTAAAAACACTTATTAAGTACCTGTTTATACAGGATACTCTAATAGGCACGGGGGCATAAAAAAAAAAGCAAGACAGCAAATGAAACAGCTCTTGTCCTCAAATAGCTTACTTTTCTATAGACTTGGGGAGTTGAAGGGATATGTACCAATGGGTAATTACAACGTAGATACTAAGTAATGCAAAGTCAATTCAAGAGAGAAAGGGCTAATAACTTGGGGGATCAGGAAAAGCCATGTAGGAAGTGGCATATAAGCTGTGTCTTCAATGTGAAGCTATGAAGGAGAGAGACAGAGAGAGGGATAAACAGAAAGAGACAGAAACACAGAAAGAGAGAGTGAGTTCCAGACATGAAAAACTACTTTTGCGAGGGCCCAGAGGCAGAATGAGGACTCTCTTATCTGGGGAGCAGCTTGGGTATAGTTGAATGCAATGGAGGCAGGGAAGGGGTGGGAGGGTAGCATGGAAAATAATATGAAATAAGGCTGGACTGATAAACCAGAGTCAGAATATGACTGCTGGACTTTAGAATCAAGGAAGACCCAGGTTCAAATCTCACCTCTGTTACTTATTAGTTGTGTGACCCTGGACGGGTCACTTAACTTCTCTAGCCTCATTTTCTTCATTTATAAAATGATGATGTTGGGCTGAATGTCTTCTAAGATTCCTTCTAATTCTAAATCTTTGATCTGATGAGCTTATGTGAAGGACTTTAAATACCAGTCTAAATGAAGATTTTGTATTTTATCCTAGAGGTAATAGTGAGCCATCAAAGAATCTTGATGGGGGGGAGGTGCACTTCAGGATTTTCATAGTCAGTTCTCCTATGTTCAGGATATCAGTTTGGCAGTTTGGGGGGAGATGAGTTAGAAAAGGAACTTGGATTCCAGTTTTCTCATTTATATAATGAGGAGGTTGAAAGATCTCTGAGAAGAGGATAAGAGTTCTTTTGTAAAGGGAACCAAAACTTTAAAACATAGCAGATCCTTAATCACTCAGCTCTTAGCCTTGGGATCCTCCAGACTGCTTTCTAAACTGCTGTTCAACTGAATAGGTTATTTGTCCATTGGAAAAATGTTTTTGCTATAGTTATTTGATATGTGTCCCAAGTACTTTTGAGATAAATATTTGAGTTGTTCACTCTGTGTAAATACAGTTTTATATTGATAGGCCAGAAAGGACACTGGCCTGGAATACCAAAGACAGCTTCTTGAAGGTCTTTAAGATAGTATAAGATCAAAGATTTAAAGCTGGAAGGGACCTTCGAAGCCACTGAGTTTAAACACTTTTTTTTAAAAGATGAGGAAACTGAGGCACAATGAGATTAGCCAATTTGTCCAAAGTCATGCAGGGTGTAAGTGGTAGAGGTGGAATCCGAATAGAGAGAATCTCAAAACCCAGCCCTCTTTCCTCCGTGCCATTGAGTCTCAACCTCACTTGAATGAGATTGCTTATGTCTGGTCCCATCTGCAGGTAGGAAGGATAGGTCAGCTGACCTCTGTGTGGTCCATTCCTCTCTGTGGTCAAGTATAGATGTCACATGACAAAAAGTTTCCCACTGCCAATATAGGCAAAACCACTTCATCTCTTCATTTTTTAAAATGTCAATTGACAAAATACTCCTGCTGTCAATCAATAAAGCTAATAAAGCCAGAAGTACTCAGTACTCTCTCTCTCTCTGTCTCTTTCTCTGTCTCTGTCTCTCTGTGTCTCTGTTTCTGTCTCTGTCTGTCTCTGTCTCTCTGTTCCTATCTCTCTCTGTCTCTCTGTCTGTCTGTCTCTCATCTCTCCTCTCTCTCTCTCTCTCTCTCTCTCTCTCTCTCAGAGATATGTTCTTGGAGGATACAAAAGTGCACAGGGAGTCAGAAGAACTGAACTATAATCCTGACTCTGCCACCAGTTCTTTGTGTGGCTATGGGCAAGCTACCATACCTCTCTTGGGTCTCAGTTTCCTCATCTGTAAAAAGAAGTTAGGGTTTACTTAAATTGGGAGTTCATAATTTTTTGTTTTTGTTTTTTTGCATCGTGGACCCATTTGACTGGTAAAGTCTATGAGACTCTTCTTAGAATAATGTTTTTAAATGTATAAAATATATAAGATTACAAAGGAACCAATTATATAGAAATACAGGGATTTTTTGAAAAATGAAGTTTATGGACCCCTGATTAAGAATCCCTGATCAAAAAAAAAAAAAAAAGGACTCCTGATCATCTTGGAAGCATTCTCTAACTAGATCTTGTTAGGATTCTGCATTTTTAGAAGAAAATTCTGCTTACTCCAGACACTATTTGGCATTATATATAAAAAATTGAGCTGGGATTAGAGCCTGTTGCTAATTAACTTATTTAAAATGCTAAAAATAATTATACAAATATATCTAGAGACCACAGCTTACTTGCTGAAATTGATTCCCTGCCCTTCTCCCCCTCCCCCCCGCCTTTGGCAGGAATTTCAAGTGTGAATTGAAATCTTCCTTAAAAGATCTCTTCTTCCCACCCCCTCAGCATGAAGCTCCCTCCAGTCTCAGCTGTGAAAAAAAAAAAGCTCACTAGCTGTTTCTGGGGCTATGACATCCTACCTTGAAGGAACAATGTGATTGGCAGTAAAACTATGGTCTCTGATTTCATTAGTGCAGGCTCAAATCAACTCCTGCACCTTGGAAATATAGGTGGGATTTAATGTCCTCCCTCTCTTGCCCCAGTTGAAAACCAATCCCGGCCCCCCCCCCCCACCAAGATGACTGATGCTAATCTGAACACAGACTGAAAAATTGCAGCCAACACGACTTAGCTCGCATTTAAAAATAAACCCGTCACCAAAAGAAAATAAAGCAATGCGAATCTATAAAGTTATTTTCAAATGTTTAGTATTCAGGTCACGTGTTCCAATTTAGGAGCCTTCCATTAATTCAATTTGTTGTCATCCCAAGTACAGTCTGATAGAGTATGGTAAGATCATGGAATTCATACCCAGAGGGACCTGGATTTGAATTTC
Organism: Pseudochirops cupreus; assembly: GCA_028627135.1. NCBI lineage: Eukaryota > Metazoa > Chordata > Mammalia > Diprotodontia > Pseudocheiridae > Pseudochirops > Pseudochirops cupreus. The sequence continues at coordinate 301,326,949 of CM053580.1, forward strand.
ACCTCTGACACTACCTGCTCAGGTTCAGCATCCATAACAGCAAAAAGTTGGATTACAGTAGATGGCCTTCAAGATTCCTTCTAATCCTAAATCTATGACCCTTATCTTGTTCCAAGAGGCAATAATATACTCAGGGGGAAATATCCATTTCTTTCAGAAGGACTGTGTAGTTCAATTTGTAGTACCCAGTAGGTATATAGAGATCCTTTGTAGGTTTAGAAAGGACATGATGGGACCATTACTGCACTGAAGCCTTGGAATTTAGATCCAAGACTGAATCCTGCTCCTGCTGGGCTTTTCTGGGGAGTGGTTAAATGGTTTCTTGATGATCTCTATACTTTGTCTATACAGGAAGATATCAGACTGCCTTAGGCACCTTGACAAATGCTAAGGGAGCAGGAGAATCTATCATATATATGTGCTAAGTGTGTGTATATGCATATACACCCAGAGCACATCTCTACTGTGCAGTGGCTCTGTACCTGTATGGTACCAGGCTGGGTAGTTCTGAGAATGGGGGTCCTTTCAGGGTCATGGCTATAGTTGGGAAAGGGAAAGCATAGCTGTGAACAGGATTACAGCTATCACACTTTTCTCATCCAGCAGCTCCTGGCACTGGAGGGTGTCCAGAATAGGGGGTGGAAAGAAAGGTACCATGCTAGGCTCCAGAGATACAAAGATAGAAAATAATATAGGTCCAGCCCTCAAAGAGGTTTCTTTAAGCAAGAAAGCTTATGATGCTTTGACATAAAAAGAACCTTTCCCTGTGCTCCTGAAGAATGGGCCAGTGTCATGACCTGACATGCTCTGCCTACAGCGAGGGCCACCTTTATGTGGAAGGTGGAAAACCACTGGGGAGTAAGGACATTCAATGGGAACAGGACCCTGGAGAGCACTCCATAGCCATATATAGTTATACAGAGAATAGAATAAACAAGGGGTCAGGAGATTTTGAGCCCTGGTTCTGACTCTAAAACTAATTTACTGCTTAGACCTGTGTAAATCACTTCATTTCTCTGACATCAATTTCCTCATCTGTAAAATGAAAGGGTTAAACCAAATGTCCTCTAAGGTCACTTTAGAGTTTAATGACTGTGGATTATGGACTAGAGGCTTAGTGTCCTTATTTGCAAGGTGAGGATGGATTAGATGTACTTCTCTAAAAGCCTAGGTAGCAGGACAACAATGCATATGATTGGTCGCTCCTTCACCTGTATAGAGGGCTGCTCAGCAGCATTACCGGCCAGCTCTGCAAACCACAGGTGTTTTTCTTTTCATTATTCTGTCCATCACATGAGAGATAGCACGGCACAGTGGATGAGAAGAACTTTGGTCTTGGAGTCCGGAAACACCAGGGTTTTAAGTGCCCCTCCCTGATATGTACTGACACTTAAATTTCTTCATAACCTGGTCTTCCTATCTTTTATATACTTTTTTATACTTTTATTATCATTATTTTTATAGTCTTTTTGTACTTTACTACTCTCCATGTACTCTATGATCCTTCTACACTTGACTTCTTGCTCCTCTCGCACAACACTCCATTTCCCTTTGCACTGGCTGTCCCTCATGCCTTCCTCACCTCTACTTCCTGGCTTCTCTGGCTTCTTTCAAAACTCAACTGAAACCCTATCTTCTTCAAGAGCCCTTTCCCAGACTCCCTAGATGCAAGTGGCTTCTCCTCTGAGATTACTTTCTATTTATTCTGTACGCACTTCATTGTCTATATGCTCTCGCTCTCTCTCTCTCTCTCTGTCTCTCTGTCTCTCTGTCTCTCTCTCTCTCTCTCTCTGTCTCTCTCTCTCTGTCTCTCTGTCTCTCTCTCTCTCTCTGTCTCTGTCTCTCTCTTTCTCTCTCCAAATAGGAGCTCCTTGAGGGCAGGGACTGCCAATCTTGACAGCAACTTTCTGACTTTCCAACTTTCCTCATATCCCCAGAACTTAGTGGATAGTGCCTGTCACTGAGTAAGCACCTAATAAAAGCTTATTGACTGTCTGGCTGTGTGATTGTAGACAACTTACTTAACCTTTCAATGCCTTGGCCACCTCTCTAAGACTATAAGGCTGCACTGGTAGAGGGAGTTTCCACATCCCAACGCCAATGAAATCACAGGTTGAGTCTCTGTCCCATGGGACCTGCTGTATTGTAGCCCTACTCTTGAATGTGTATCAGTGATCTTCCCCTCTATCACATTGGTCCAAGGAAAGGGTAGGAAGTAACAGGATGGTTCATAGCTTCCACTAGCCCCTTCTTCTGCATCAGACAGAGATTAGGCAAGAGTGGCTCATGTTCAAATGTCTACATTTATGCTTTAAATATATGTTCACTACATAACATAGAGATGTTGTATGTACTCTCTATGCACATAGAGATACATGTTCTTTGTGTGTACATTTAGATGAGTACTCTCTCTCCTGAACAAAGGACTACCCAATGTTCCTATGGTCTCCATCTTCTGCTTTTCACCCAAACCACAGGGGTTAGAGACAAGAATCATCTCTTCCATTTGATCTGTCAACTTTTCCATTAATAAGTATTTCTTTGGGCCTCAGGACCTTGAGGTAGTACTATGGCAAGTGAAAGTAGTAATGTGAACTTATCTCTGGTCTATGGAACTAGGATTTCTCATTATAAACAAACAAAACAGGGAACAAAATACAATATGACATATAATCAAATGATCATTTTTATGGCACTGTGAGGTCATGGGTAGAAACAGCTAGGTGGTCAATAGACAGAGTTTTGGACTTAAAGTCAGTAAGCTCTGAGTTCAGAGTCTGTCTCAGATACTTACTAGTTGTGTGACTCCAGGCAGGTCCTCTAGTAAGCCTCAGTTTCCTCATCTGTAAAATGGGGATACTAATAGTACCTACCTCACAGAGTGTTGTGAAGAACAAATGAGAAACTACACTTGAAAGCACTCTGCAAGACTTAAATGACAGCTGTTATTGTTGTTGCTGATTTTTTTAGACTGGTCTTGAAATCAGAAAGACCTGGGTTCAAGTCCTCCTGCAGAAAAATACTGGCCCTGTGACTCCCCACAAATTGTTTAATTTCCCAATGCCCTAGACATCTCTAAGAGTACGAGTTGCAGGAAGTACTGGTCTGCATGAGTGAAAAGAACATCTACATCAGGCAGCGGAAAGCACAGATCCAGACGAAAAACAAAGCTAGACAAAACAAAACAAAAATCACCCCAAACTTGAGAAACCCAAATTGTTTGTTTCAAACTATTAGTGTCAGGGGAATTAGATTGAGAGAGTTTTACTCAAGTCATGAAACATTCCTCGAGCTATCAGGTGAAAGCTACCCAACTTGCCCCTGGAGTTCTAAGGACCCAGTCTCTGTCTTCAGGAATCTTCTGTCCTCATAGGGATGTGGCATATACCAATCAATAAGAAATGAGGGCAAAGATGGTATCTCAGCAAATATGAAGGGAGGTGATATGGACACAAATAATTATAATAGATAAAATCATAAAGATTATTAAATGTATTGATGGTATTCCCTCAGAATGGATTGAGAGTTTTCAAAAGGGGGACCGTCTACCTGGAGACATCATGGAAGACTTCCTGGAGGAGGAATCAGGAGCCTCTGCATTGGGCTTTAAAAGAGAAGAAGAATATCAACAAATGAAGAGAAGGGAGAATGGGAAGAGTCTATTTCAGGCATAAGGGATGCCATGTGCAGAAACATTGGGGCAGGGAAAGGGTAGGAGAAGATTAGGAAAGAGTTTTAGGATCATAGGGAGCAGCTACGATAGTGTGCTAGGCCTGGAATCAGGAGGACCTGAGTTCAAACCCAGTCTCAGACACTTATTAGCTGTGTGATGCTGGGGCAAGTCACTTAAGGCTGTTTGCCTCAGTTTCCTCATCTTTAAAACATATTGGAGAAGGAAATTGAAAACCCCTCCAATGTCTTTGCCAAGAAAACCCCAAATGGTGTCATGGAGAGACAGACATGACTGAAACAACTCAACAACAACTCACAACATCATAATCCTAAATCTGGATCTTTGAAGTCACCTAGTCCAATTCTCTCATTTTACAGATGAGGAAACTGAGGTTCAGGGAGGTTATGTGATTTTGCCCAAGATCACACAGGCATTAAGCACTAAAATCACATTGGAATTCAGCACCCTTAACTCTAGAGCTAGTACTTTTCTGGCATTTAAAACATGTGAAAAGGAATAACCCAAAACCAAACTGGAAAAGCAGGATGGAACTAAATCACAGTGCCTTCATCACAAGCATACAGTAACTTAAATACTTCTCATTCCCTGGGAATAGTAAAAGTAGACTCTTCCCACTCCCCAGTACATTTGAGTTTTTATGTTTATCTCTCAGGACCATATTCATTTTGCTTATTCTAATAGAAGTCACTCTACGCTCTAGCAGTTAACCAATGACTAAACAATAAAAGTGAAAATAAGTGTCTATTCACTGGTGAGGAGATGGTCCCTTGAATTGGAATATTGTCCAGAATACAGGCATCATTCTGAGGAAGTGACTTGAGGTTTTCAGAGACATCACTCACAAAAGCACAACATTCTGTCTGCTTGACTTTGATAATGGTAGCCAGGGGGATTTTCCTAGCTAGTAACGTAGATTATCTCAAATGAGCTGAAAACTGGGAAAAGGAAAAATCATTGTAATTGCCCACATGGGTAGAAGAGAGGGAGAAACAATCTATTGTTTAAAAGCATTCTCTCTCCTCCATAAACCTGGGAATGCTAGGAAATTGGTGAGGTCTGGATCAGAGGGTTGCCTTTGATAATATTGTTCTGGTGAATGCATATTGTATTTCTTGGATTCAATGGGCACAAAAAACTTGAAGGGAAACAACATGCTTTTAAATTTGACATTGTGTCATGCTCAGTTTGCATACCAAAGGAATATTCTTTGGTTATACATAAGAAATGATTTTCATTTCCTTTGCCTATTGGATTAGCTTGAAAGAAAGAAAGGGTAAGCATTCTTTTTACATTTGCTGGGAAGTAACTATGTGCATTAAGCATGGTTGATCTGGACACTGGCATTTTCTCTGTCCTCCCTCTCCCCAGATCATTTTCTTGGTCATTTGGCAAAGGTGGTGATTTTATTTCACATATTCCTAAAGGGCACAAGCTTTCAAATTCCTTTAAATGTTCAGTTAGTTAGACATACAAAATGGCAAATTTATCTTCAGGTGCTACTGGGTCACTTAAACATTCTACTGCTAATGGAATAAGGAGTTTGTGTATTTCAAGATCACATGGTAAAAACCTACCAAAGCAAAATGGGCATTATCATAAGGTTGGACCACCCTCATCAGGGCCTAAAAGTGAGGAAAGTGTAAGGAGAAACCCTGATATTTCTATTGTACCCAGGAGACAGAGGTATGCATCACTTTTCTACAACTTAACAAGGAAATTTAATGTATTGTTAAGGGATTTTAGCCTTTAGGGTTCTAGTGTGGAACATGGTACCATCTTTTCACAGTATTTTATGGATGTGAGAGTGAGAAGGAACCTCAAAGACTATTTAATCCAAACCATTCATTTTACAGATGAGGACACTGAGACCCAGGGAGTTTAAATGACTTGTCCCAAGTCACAAAAGCATCAAGCATCAGAGATGGAGTTTGAACCAGTCCTCAGAGTCCGGAGCCTCTTTTCACTCTAACTTACTGCCTCTTGTTGAAGCATTAACTGATTTACTGACATACCAATGGATAGAACACAATGTTTACCACCTCTTGAGTCAAGCAACATCTCTCTCATGTTCTTAACTTTCATCCAGGAGAACACAAATAATCCCTCTATGGATATGTTAGCATTAAAGTTTGGTTGAGGTATCAAGACACAATGCATTTAGTAAGGAAACATAATAAGTTCATGAAATACATTCAGATGCCATCATCTTTTAAAAAAAATATTATTGAAGTCATGTAGAAATAATGTAGCTCAGATGGCTAACTGCTTTTCCCCCTATTTTGGGTATGCTACGTTGGCATCATTGTAGCCTCATGATGATCCTGTGACTTGACTCCCTAGAATGAATGGAATAATAGAGTTTTAGGTCCTGATCCCCAACCCCTAAACTACTCCCTGGGACTTATCTTTATTTTTCGTTTTCATAAAGTAGGCACTTGAAAATCCTCAATGTTTGATGAATTAATGAATGTAGGAGCATTAACTCTTTAGTATTTATTTGAGAATAGCTGTATTAAGAACGTTTTTTTTAATAGGAAGACTATTTAATTAAAAGACTTAGTAAGCCTTCCCTTTGTACCTAGTTAACTACCAAGGAGTCACTCAGAACCTTTGGAAAAATTCAACTCAGTATCAAACTAGATGTCACAAGACCTGAGCTTGAATTTTGGCTCCACCACTTTACCTTCCTGTGTGACCTTGGGAAAGTCAATTACCTTCTCTAAGTCTCGGTTTCCTCATCTGCAAAATGTTGCAGTTGCAGTTGCAACAAGATGATCTCTCATGTCTCTTCTAGTCCTACATCTAGGACCCTAGACTTGTTACTTCAACAAAATTATCTTCCCTCCCCTCCCCCTGATAACAACAACAACAACAACAACAACAACAAAAGAACCTAAGAGATTTGGCAAGCCCACAACACTGTTATTCCTGTCCTCCAGTACCAGAATTATAAAAAGGCTCCATTATATTTATCATTGTTGTCATAATTGAGTAATCACTGAACTAATGAGTAAGCAAGAAAACAATTAATCTGAAGAATGAATTTTGGGCAGGATATCTACTGATAGTTCTTGAGTAGAGAACTATCAGCTGAAGAATTAAGAATTTGTCACCTTGATTCATGAGAATGCCAGTTGTTAATTAATAACAACTATTTCATTCCTAAAAGCCAACGCACATGTATATATACACACATATATATATGTGTGTATGTCTGTATATGTATTCATATACATATACTTCTGACAAAAAGCATTCTTCTCAAGTCATGTTGCTCTTTACAAGGGAGGGATTAATGGATATAATTAGCAAATATTTCCAAATACTTGTCCTTCATGGGGATGTTGACAGGCTGGGTTAGATGATGTCTGTAAAGTGCTCTACCAAGGAAGACAAGTTGCAATTAATTGCATTTTCATTCTTTAAATGCTTCTTCCAACCTGGCTGCTTTTGTCCCAGGCAAGCATATGCTTGTCTTGGGATTAGGTCAAGCGTGTCTGTGTACACAGGGCTGTTACAGTAAGGCTGTAGATGGTTCATTAAATCACTTCTGGGTCCTTTGATCTCTTTGAATAATTGGGGTAATTGTGCAGTTAATTCAGGCTGGCAAGGACGGGCCTCAGGGAGAAATGTGTGCTCTCAAAATCCCTATCTCGACTCAACTGAGAGCCTTAGTGACTTGAGATAACTTCATTTCTCTAGCTGGCAGGGAGGGTATCACTTATTGGTGGTTCTTGCTCTTTCAGTCACAGACTTTCAGAGAGATTATCAGGGGAACTATGCCACTGACCAGAGGTGAATTTTATAGGATGATGAAGCATCTCATCAGCAGGACTGAATCATATCTGATGTTCTATCTAACCCCTAACATCACAAGAGAAATGATAGCTCCAGACTTCTGCAATTGAATCTTTTCTGCACTTATTTTTTTATAGAAAATGATTTGAAAGTTCTTTCGCCTTTTCTTAGCCCCAAAGAGAACTCTTGGAAAGATCTGCTAAGAAATCCATTTCACTTTTAAAACACTCTCTGAACAAAGTGTTTTTCATCTCTCAAGAAAATGTTCAGATGTGTGTTTGTTGTTTTGCTTGGATAGCTCAAAAGCTACCTAGATCTTAAAATTTCCGACTTCGTAAGTGAAAATTCTGAGTAGAGAAAGTTGACTTGTATAGTGGGATTTCTACCTTTATTTCATCCCACTTCACACAGAAAAAAAAAGGCAAAAATTGAAATGATTGGTCTGTTCCATCTTTATCTTCACTTTTTACTTTAAATTCAGGAGTTCATTTGTTGTGATTATAACCTATGTAATGCAAGAATGGTAATCGCTATTTATTAATGTCCTCATCTGACTAATCTGTAGAATGGAATTCCCATCTCTGCGTTTTAGTCTTTAACCAAGCATCTTAGTTAATATTGCAGTTGTTTACCTAATGTCGATATTAACTCATTCTGAACTCTAATTATAACAATTTTTCTAGGGTGCTAAACTTATTTTCTCCCTCTCTTCCCAAGTTTATTTTAAAGTAGATGTTATATCCCTCCCACTTTTCAAGTCAAGGAAACAGAAGGAATGAAAAGTTGAGTAAAGTTGTTGAATTGCAAAAACAAAAACAAAAACCTTAGGAAAAAATCTTTTTTTTTGCTTTTTGGAGGGGGGGAAGGCAGGGCAATTGGGGTTAAGTGACTTGCCCAAGGTCACATGGCTAGTAAGTGTTAAGTGTCTGAGACAGATTTGAACTCAGGTCCTCCTGACTCCAAGGGCGATACGCTATTCACTGCACCACCTAGCCACCCCAAGGAAAAAAAATCTTAACATGTTTTAGTCCACAAAGTCCAAAGGAAAGGCAGTGGTACTGATGCTAAAGTTACAGTAACCACAAGAATATACTACTCATCATTGTATAGGTACTGGGGGGTAGGGGAGAAGGAAGGGAAAAGAAGAACAAAGTAAAAAATGCACAGCAGAAAACAAAAGGAAATTTACAAGGAAGCAAAGAAAAGATGGACAGCTCTCAACTCAATGAGTAGTATTTATTACACAGGCTTTCTTGAAATGGAAATTTATTACCGTATATTTTTAATCCTCTCAAGTTCTGCTGTGCACATGGCAATGCTTTTTTTCCTTATTTTATATTTAAATGTTAATATTTAAGTTCGTAATATATTGTTTCTTTTCTCATTGTGTATTTAAGTTTAAAATAAATTAATTTTTTTAAAGTATGTACTCAAGAAAATATGGGGACAACTTTCCAGTTCAGGGAGACTTGTGACTTTACCAGTATGCCATAAAGATGGTTCAAATTGAAAGTGATGGAATTTGATAAGAATAAATGTATAAAGTTCTGTACTTGAACTTATAAATATCGACTTTACAAAACAGGAAAGACAGAACAAGATAATGCTTCCTATTTTAAAGAGAAAACAATAATAGTAAAAAACAATCTATATTGTATAAATTATGTAGGGGTATTATATATTGTATAGTAGAATTTCTACCTTTATTTCATTCCACTTCATAGAGGAAAAAAAAGAAACAGGCAAAAATGGAAATGATTGGTCTGTTCCATTATCTTCACTTTTTGCTTCAAACTGAGGGGTTCATTTGTCACAACTATAAACTGTGTAATTCAAGAATGGCAACCACTATTTATTAGTTTATGTCCTCATCTGGCTAATGTACATATGTAGGCATATGTATATAATATAATATATAATGCCACTATACAGAAAATAATAATAATAATCAATAAACATTTATTAAGCGCCTACTATGGAAGCCATGAAAAGTTAAGTTGATTATTCAGCCTCCAAAGGAAAAGCTTCCAGTAGAGGTTCATTGGTGTGGTATGATAGCTGTCTTCAAGAAATTGCAGATCCATCATGGATAAGGATTAGACTTGATTAGATCATGGAAAGGAGGAATGAGGCTTGTTCTCCTTGGCCCAGAGGGAAGAACTAGGAACAATGGATAGCAGCTGCAGAGACAGAATTAGCTGGAAATGTTTCCTAACAGTAAAAGCTGCTTCAAAAGGTATAAGGGGTGCTTGATAATGCAGTGTGTTCCCTTTCACCAAAGAGCTTCAAGAGAGACTAGAAACTACTTCCAGCAATATTGCAGGGGAGTTTTCTTGGTTCCATATGAGTTGAACTAGATGGCTTCTGAGGTCCCTTCCAATTCATAAATCCTATGAGGCTGAAGGAAATTAAATGACTTTCCCAAGGTCAGACAGGTAACAATGATAATAATTTACCTTTGCATCTCGCTCTGGTGCTGTCCTTAGAACCTGGTGAAGTAAACATAATGAATATTTTTATCACCTTTTTATCAGATGTAGAGGGCCAGTACTGAAACAGTCCAGTCATGGATAGAGTCTGGGTCAGGATTTCCATAGGCCCCACTGTAATCACTTTTGCTATTAGTATATAAACCCTTACCCTCAGATGAAGAGACAGAGCGCCTAGACAGCTTCCCGCCTGGCTCGTGTCTCATCATTCCCATACTCTCACGTTTGGTCTGCACCCCTTTGGTGCAGGCATCAACCAAAGAGGAAACCAAGCTTCTAAGAAGTTACAGAATACAACCAGTACACTGAGGAATTAGGATTTCAACCTAAGAACACTGATTATAAATCATGTTATTTTTCCTCTGTACGACTGTGCAAATTTATGCAGGATATACCCATATTATTATTGTTGTTGTTAATGCAATTGGAGTGAATGATTTATAATAATAATAACTTATACTGATCTAAAACCTTAAGATCCGCAAGTTCTCAATGACAACCTTATGAGGTAGGTGCTGAAATATTTTATTCATATTTATAGATAAAAGAACTGCAGCACAGAATTAACTGATTTCTTCAGTTGTGTCTCTAGCTTATATCAAAATTGGGAATCAAAGCCCAGGTGCAGAACTTTCTTCATTGTACCATTCCAATATCACTGTTATTTAAACTATAAAGTTTTAGAGCTGGAAAATACCTCAGATGTTATTTCATCTGGCCCCTTTATTTTTATTTATAGGGAAACAAAGGCCTAGAGAGAGTGAGTTGTTTCTTGTTGCTGTTCCGTCCTTTCAGTTATGTCTGACTCTTTGTGACCCCATCTGGGGTTTTCTTGGTGAAGATACTGTAGTGGCTTGCCATTTCTTCTCCAGCTTTGGGTTTAAATCTAATGGTGTACTGGAAAATGTTTACCAGTCATCTCTTCAGAGGGAAAAAAAATGCATGTAGGACACATTCAAAAGTTTAATCTGCGTTATTAATATTTTCCCCATTGCTTTTTGTACTATGGACAAGTAATAAAATAGTAAACCAAATCCTGATTTGTAACATTTGCCCATTTCTGAGGTATAATTACTCACACTGAGAAAACTGAATAATTTTTCCCAGAGCAGGTATGAAGTGGCTCCTGTATACTCCTCCTATAAACTCTCTGGTCCCAAGAATTCAACTAGAAGTTTTCAAGCCTCTTCCATGTACCAGGAGAGAAGAGAGAGAGAGAAAGAGAGAGAGAGAGAGAGAGAGAGAGAGAGAGAGAGAGAGAGAGAGAGAGAAGGAATGGACTGAGTTACTAATGAGAGAAGAGAAAAAAAAAAAGAACAGTGCCTTTCCTAGCCAGAAGACATTTGTGGCCTTCTCAGTATGAGGCTTCTAACTATAGAAATGACCTTGACCTATTTCCTCATAGATGATGTCATGATGATAAGGAATGATCAACTTGTTCGCCATCTTCTGTCTCTTCATTCATCTTAAAAAGCAAGAACTACAATTCTGTGCTTGAGACAGGCAATGAAAAGCCTGTTTTTATGCAGAGACTAGGAGGCATATTTAGAGGAAGTTCTCTACAGTATCTTTCTGGCATTTCTTTTACCTAAAATATTTATTTTTCCTGGAGGAAAGAAATCGAGGGGTCATTTAGCAGATAGCTTCTGTTCTCATTTGGAGCTAGCTGATCATAGATAGGAATGCTATTTGAAGAATTTGGAAGGATGAAAAATCAATCTTTGGGCAGAGTCAAGATGGTGAGAAAAGTGAGGAAGTTGCCTGAGCTCTCCCCAGTTTCCCTCGGAAACAACATTAAATCAAGCCTCTAAACAGACTCTGGAGTGACAAAACCTACAGAAAGTCAAAGTGAAACAATTTTTTCCAGTTTAAGATTAACTCAGAAGAATCTCAGGAAAAGTCTGTCTCACTTTGGTAAAAGGGGAGCATAGCCTAGCACAGACAGTGTCTGAGTAAGCGAGTGGGGGCTCTTAGCCATAGCACAGATCTTCAGCTGAGGTCCTGCAGTCCTGGCTCAGCAGGCTGGTGGCACAGCAGGCCATCTGTAAGGCCTCCAGCCCTGGAACCTTGGGCTCAACAGAAGTGACTAAGCTGGGCCACCCCAGCACAGTGGGCAAGCTGCCAGCACCAGAAGTCCCACTGCAGAAAGGCAATGACCAGGCCCTTAGTCCCCAGCACAAGAAGCTTGGGATAGTGCTCCCTGTACCCAGGAGCGGAACTCAACCTTAATGTCATGAAATAGGCTAAAAATGAGCAAAAACAAAACACCACAAAAGAGCCCTGTCCATAGAAAGCTACTATGGCAAGAAAGAAGACAAAAGCACAAACTCAGAAGAGGCCAACAATGTCAAAATGCCTACATGTGAAGCTTCAAAGGGGAATATGAATTGGCCTCAAGCCAAAAAAGAACCCAAAAAAGATTTTAAAAATCAATTAAGAGAGATAGAAGAGAAACTGGGAAAACAAATGAGAGGCATGCAGGAGAGAGTCAACATCTTCAACAAGGAAGGGCAACAAATGACTGAAGAAAACAATGAAAAAAAACCCAAATGGGTTTTAAAAAACCCAATTGGCCAAATGGGGAAAAAAATCCACTAAAGAAAAATCAATCTTTGTTCCTAAAGCAAATATATCTGTTGTATTCCATGTGCTAATAGCTTCTGAAGAAGCTAGCTATCCTTGGTTAAATAAACAAATGAGTATTGAGGACAGAATTATCCAACTTAGCACAATATAGTCATTTGCTGATGATTGATGGACGTTAGCCTGGCAACGTGTCTATTCACATCCCTCGCCAACTCCCCCTTCTTAACGGAAGTAGGCTGTTCATGCAAGCAAAAGAGATATTAGAAAGATGCTGGGAATCTTTTTGTGAGGGGGAAATAATATTTCCATCCATTTTTGATCATTGACACATGGATGCTCATGCTCCTATTACCTCACTCTACCACTCTTCCAGGTCCCTTAAGCTCCAGGCAAACTGAACCACCATCACTCGTCTTTTTCCTTCATGTTACTTGATATCTCCATACCTTTACCCACACTATTCTGTAAGGACCTCTCCTCTCATCACTCCCTGTTAACATACTATCCCTCCATCAAAGACCAGTTCAAATGCCACTGTCTCCATGAAGATAAATTGAACTTATACCCTCATGCCTCAGTTGAATATGATCGTCTTTTCACCCAGTGTCATACAACTGAATAGATAATTAGATCAAAAGCTGGAAGGAACCCTAGAAATCACATAGTCGAGCCTCCTTATATTATATAGAAGCAAACTGGGGCAGGCCTAGAGAGGGTAGATGGTTTGCCCAAGGTCATACAAGTAGCAGAATTTGGATACAAATTCAAGTTTTCTAACTTCAAATCCATTTTTTCCTTCACTGGCTCATACACTCTCCATATCTCATCAGGCAGTATGATATCGCAGACAAGTCGTGGAGTCAAAAAGATCTGGGTTCAAGTTCTATCTCTTTCAGCCACAGTGTTGGACCATAGACTAATCACATAATCTTTCAGTGCCCCAGGCAGCTGTGTAAGTGAGACTGTTTTGGGAAGGGGGAGAGGGTTGGGGAGGTGGGGGGAGCAGTTAGGGTTAGGTGATTTGCCCAGGGTCACACAGCTGGTCCTCCTGACTCCAGGACTGGTGATCCACTTACTTGCCCCAGTAAGACTCTTTAAGTTACAGATTATCTGCATAGAAGATGTAATTTTCCCATCTGAATAGCTTTATATGCATGAAATTCTAGTTTAAGACCCCTGCACCCATTTGTTTATCTTTTCATTTCAACTATCATTTATTCAGTTCCAAGAAGTGCAAGACTTTGGGTTAGCTAGTGAGGGAAATATAAAGACAAAAAACAAATTGTCACTACCCTCAAAAAATTTAAATTCTTCCTGTCCTGATAAAATATATGCACAGAGAAATAAATATTCAGGGTGTACAAAGTCATGCAAAATAATTTTGAGAGAGAAAGACAGAAAGAGAGTTAGAGACAGACAGAGAGACAGAGACAGAGAACAGTAACAATTGGAGGGGATCAGAAGAAGCCCCATGTGAGAGGGGGCACCTGAGCTACGCTTTGAAGGAAACTGGTTGGTTGTTGTCCTTCCTTCTTGAAAAGAACCAAAATGACATCACTATTTTGGAGTGAAGGTACAGTGAGTCTGACCATGGCTGACCAGACCAATAGGAACTTGGAAGGTTCTACCAAAGATCAGGCTCAAATAATCCACATGAACATTTGGAGTGGAGATATCTCTAAATTTGTGCACCTACTGCTTATATAAAACAGAGATGAGAAGGGAGTACATTATAGCCAGGGAGAGTATGCAAAGGCATGGAGACAGAAGCTAGACTAGTGTGTATGGAAAACAATTGCAGGGTAGTTTGGCAGGAACGAAAAATGATTGAAGGAGAGTAAAACTGAAGGCTGGAAAGATAGGTGGGGACAGTGGGGGAGGAGAACCAGAATGTGGAAGACTTGAAAGACCAGAATATGGAGTTGGTACTTTATCCTAGGGAGACACAGAGGGTTTTTTGAGTAGAGGTGTGATATGGTCAGATCTCTACTTCAGGCATATCAGTTTGGGATCAGTGTGGAAGATGGATTGGATCAGGGAAAGACTGTTAGGAATGAGATACATTAGAAAGAGATTATAATAGTCTGGTCCAAAGGTGGTATCCATTTGCATATGTTTATTACATTGTAAACCGTTTGAAAATAGGGACTATGTCTTGTTTATCTCTGTGTTCTTTGTAGCACAGTGTTGAATATAGTAGGCACTTAATAAATGTTTTTTTGAGTGGAAAAATGAATTATTCATGTGATTATAAGCAAAAACTTGTAAAATACCCTTGTTTATGAATGTGAAATATTTCTCCATAATGTGACTTAGTTTGGATCCACTGGATAAAAACAGAAACATCTGGTTAAGTGACTATTATTCAGCATAGCTTATCATTGTCAGTGCCTAGAACAATATTCAATAGATAAAGCACTGGGCAAGTACTTTATCAAGTCAGGAAGATTCATCTGCCTGAGTTCAAATCTGGCCTCAGTCACTTGCTAGCAATGTGACCCTGGGCAAATCACTTAACCCTGTTTGCCTCAGTTTCCTCATCTGTCAAATGAACTAAAGAAGGAAATGTCAAACCAATTCAGTATCTCTGCCAAGAACATCCCAAATGGGGTCATAAAAAGTCAGAAGTGATTGAAACAACTCAACAACAACAACAAGACATGATACAGTAAACTCAGAGAATGTGGTGTCATTGCCCAGCAGGTGTAGGTTTTATCTCTGGATAGTCAACATCTACAGCAGCCAGACATTCCCACCTCTGAACATGCTGACTGTTCTAATTGTCTAAAAGTTCAGAATTATGGCTTTTTCCCTATTGAGCTCTCACTTTAATGACATTTGGGCAGAATCAGTGAGCAGTGTGATGTGTGAAAAGTTCAAGAAACATAGTTTCTGGGTAATTAACAATCATTTTATTAATTATGGCTAGTAGATAATTAATAAAAGGGTCATTTGACTGTCTCTCCTAAATCAAAGACCCCTTATGGAGCCCACTGAATCCTTATATGCCCTTGGAAGAATGGGTGTTCCTGAGGGAACTTCAACAAGTAATGAGAGAATGAATATTATAATGAGAAATGGGCTTATTCTAATATGGATCTGGGAAACATGACTCTGATCACTTGATTTTGGACAAAGAGACATATCTATATCAAACTACCCCATGTCTAGGGTAAGCTAGACAAAACAGGTCATCTGCTACCACTCAGACCTGTCTGACTAAAACACAATGAACTGGAATCCACCAATTTACCTAAACTAGAAATTCTTTATGTTTTGATCAGATCTATGTTTTCCTGGTTTCACCCAAGATTTCATCTCATTATCAGCCCTGTACTTCAAAGACTGGCTGAATAACCTACAGGACCTGATTTCTGAATGAGGAAACAGAAATGGGGAAAAAATCTTAGTCCTGATTCATTAATTGGTTATTAATATAGTAGAGAAATAACTATTTCTCTCAGCGACAAACAAAACTCATTCATTGTCATGATTCCCATTGATCTCT
This sequence comes from Pseudochirops cupreus, assembly GCA_028627135.1. Classification (NCBI taxonomy): domain Eukaryota; kingdom Metazoa; phylum Chordata; class Mammalia; order Diprotodontia; family Pseudocheiridae; genus Pseudochirops; species Pseudochirops cupreus. The sequence goes on from CM053580.1 coordinate 301,343,024, forward strand.
TGTTGATAATTCATATGTGCTGATAATAACTCCCTTTTTTTATGACAATTCTGAGAGGTTGTTTTCCATTTTATCGATGAAGAAACTGAGAGTTAAGTGGCTTGTTCATAATTAGCACCAGAGCTAGAATTAGAAAACAAGTCTAGCACTTTTCTCCACTACCATGGATGCTTTATCCCAGATCTAAAAATCGTGGGTGTCCATGGGTCCTAATTGAGTTTTGAAAGGGGTCAGAGCAGAGAAAAAGATTTGATTCTAAAGTTGGAAGAGCATCTGGCTATCGTTATCAGGGATAAGGAGGAGATCTCTGATTTTACTGACACATGGAAATCCCTCTACCAATCCAGGTCAGAACCTTCCTGCAAGTAAGTGTCAGAGAATTTCCTAGAGCATGGAGAGTTTAAGTACCTTGTCCAGGGTTAGATAGACAGTTGGTGTCCAAAGTGTGTATTGAACCAGATCTTTCTGACTCTGAGGCTAGCTTTTTAATCTAGTCTTCTACTCTCTCTCATTGGTGCAAAGACTACTTATTATATATGTAGTCTTATATAATGCCTCAATGTTTACTGTGTTTTCTTCATAACTGTGTAAAATAGATGATGCAAGTAGGTTCATTGGATTATAGATTTAGAGCTTGAAAGGAATTTGGAGGTCATATAATCCAGTCCCCTCACTTTATACATGAGGAATTGAACATAGCTAGTAAATGTCAGAGTCAGGATTTGAACCCTGATTTCTAATCCTAAATCCCGTCTTCTTTCTAGATTATGTACTGTCACCATATTATCTTGCTAATTAACCAGCAAGATCACAGCATAAGCTCTCGACATTCCTTAGGGTTTCTGGATAACACTTTCTGGTTTTCCATCCAGTTTCCATCCTTCTGTTGCTAACAGCATGCATTAGAAGACCGGAAATGGAGCATCAGAGCCATGACAGAAACTCTCAGATGGATTTAATTACTTCTTCACATCCTCTTCTCCTTTGCCTCAATATTTGCTTTTTTTATATTTTAAAATGGTACACCAGTATATATTTGGAGATGCTCTTAGCCTGTAATGGCACCCACAAAAACCTGCTATTTGTTGACTAAGAGCATCCAGCATCTTCTCTCTTCTGTCTCATTCAGGAAATGGGGGTAATGCTACTAACTTAGCTTTCAGAGTGGGAAGCACTTTGTAACAAGTCCCATGGAAATGCTAAATGATGCTTTTGAAAATACATCCAATTCCTGAATGCCAGCCACCCCTGTGGGAGAACCCGCTGCAAAGTCTCTACCCAGGCTTGATGACTCTACTTAACCCTTGGCTGAGGAGCTCAAAGCAAAATATGACTGGGGTCTAATTCACCCCCCAATAACCTCTGGAAAGACTAATGTAGTTCCACCAACACCAGGATTATAAAAAACTTTATCACATGCTAGACCATCAGGCTGTAAGATTAAAAATCACCATGACATTGACTTGTATGGTTCTGGGGGGAAAGGAGACTAAGTTGAGGCATTTTTCTGAAGTACAATCTACTCTACTGGTATCAAACTGAAATTGAATTAGGGGCCACTAAACCATACATGAGGATCTCCATGGGTTACATATTAACTTTAGAAAGCCACATATTAACACTATCTATGTTTTATTGTATTTTTATTTATTTTGTTAAATACAAGGGTGTCCCTAAATTCTGGACACATAGGAAATCTCATTAACTATGCATATTTTCAAGAAATGAAATGAATGAAATTTTCAACAACATTTTATTTAATTAGCATAAATGAGATTTAATAGGAAGACATAGAAGACATAAAGGAAATATCATTAATTAATTAAAATAATTAAATTAATTTCATTAATATGGAAAATATCCCCTAATAGCTAATGAAAGTTTTTATTCCATATAAAATTGTCATGGCTAAAATTTATGCTAATCATGCTAACTGGGTCAATACAATTTGAAAGGTGGCATTTTAATTCTCGAGAATTAAAATTTTCGAAGGAACCTCTATTTAAGAAAGATCCTGAAAAGTTTTTTGCTAAAGGGATTTAGAAGAAAAGTTGAAAAGATTATTTAAACTTCTTATGAATTTACACTCAATCTCCAATAACTTAGTTTTGCAGTATCATGTGGCAGCTTCATTCAGATTTTCTTAGACAAAATAATTTTTCAGACTAAGCAATAAATTAATACTCCCAAATCTAGGGGATCATTTAGAAAAAGTTGTGTTGAAAATAAAACTTTGATGATGAAAATCTATATATCATGTATATATACATATAGAATCATGCCATTTTGCTAAAACATAATTTTCATTGTTTATAATTCAACAGAAAAGTTTTAAAATATAACAAATTCCATCTTTTCCTCCCCTTTCATTTGCATGTAAACCATAGATCTTTAATAGGCCCTAATTTGAACACTCATTTCCTTAAATCAAAATATTTCTGTCTCACTCAATTGAAACTTAGACTTTTCTCCAAGATATCAAGTACTTCTTAGCTTTTTTTTTTTCTTCTCCCTCATCCTATTTTGCATCCATCCACATGAAACCAAGCACTGGCTTAATGTTTCCCTTTTATGATCAATTTATTATTCATATTTTAGAGGCCCATCTTAAGTCATTTCTTTGTAATGTGCCCGTCAATTCCCAGCACCAATTTAGGAAGACGGTTGGGGTTTTTCCACTATTCAAGGTATTGTTATATTGTGAATAGAGTCAGGTCTATGGTTATAGAACCTATAGGGAATACTCAATTTTAAACAGCAAAATAACCATTGAACTGAGCTGGGATTAGGGGAAATGCCTGAGGTATTAGAAAGAATTTTTATCTCTAAATAAGTGAATCATCCAATTCAGTTTAAGCAAGTCAATAACAGCTTATGGAAATGTTTGTCTTGTGTACAGCCAATACACTAATGGGCTTTTTTGAAAGTATTTTAACAGGAGTGTGGTGGGTGTTACGCTGAAAAGTATTTTCATTAAAATCAAAAAGGAAAAAAAATACTGGAATTTATAATAAACTGACATCATTTTTTAGTTGCTCCAGATGTAAGAATATCAAATTATCCTGTGGCCAAAAAAAAATATTCTCAACCCAGATACTGTTATGATTTTTTATAAAAATGATTTTAATAGGAAGCATTCTGCCCAGAATTAGATATGCTCATTAGATATGACAGTACCTGCTTTCCTGTTTGACTAATTGAATTCTCATACGTGTTTTAAAGCTCTGCTTCAAAGCTACCTCCTCCAAGAGGCATTTCCTGATCCAGCCTCCCCCCTTCATAAGGACTTTCTCTTGCAGATCCCTCATTGTCCTTTCTCAAAACTTTCTAATGTATTGAACATGTGACAATTTATAGTATGGTTTTCTGTGTATGTGCCTTACAGTATTAAGGACATTTTTGAATTACAGATTGTAGGGTCATAAATTTAGTGAGGGGGGCGGCTAGGTGGCGCAGTGAATGGAGCACCAGCCCTGGTGTCAGGAAGACCTAAGTTCAAATCCGACCTCAGACATTTGACACACTTACTAGCTGTGTGACCTTGGGCAAGTCACTTAACCCCAACTGCCCTCCAAAAGGCAAAAAAGAAAAAAGGAAAAAAAAAAAGAAAAAGATAAATTTAGTGGGGGAGAAAAGGTATCTTCAAGTCCATTGTCTTCATTTTACAGGCGAGGCACAGAAAGCTTGAGTGGCTTGACCATGGTCACAAAGCTAGGAAGTATTGTTGGAGTCAGATTTTGGACTTGTTTATCCATTTCTCCACTTCCAGTCCCTTGTCCATGCTGAGTCCCTACCTTGAGAAGACAGAGATGAAAGGGACATTTTATGCCATAAATGTAGAAGAAAAAGTACATACACATGCAGCTCCAGTACATTGTAGTACAGGGGGAGGTACAAGGAGTTATGCTCTGGGGAAGGGGGCTAAGAGGAAGAGGAAGGTCACAGAGAGTTGGAATATCAAGGAGGGCTTTATGAAGGTGATATCTGAGTATGGCCATGGAGGATGGGAAAGATTTTGGCAGACAGAGATATACAGAGAGTATTTTAGGTGGTGAGAACAGCATGTGCAACAGCAGGGAGTCACAGTTTATGTTTAGGGAATGGTGAGTCATCCAACTTGGCTGGAACTAAGAATCCTGGTTGGACAATAGTGAGGAATTAGGCTAGAAGAGTATATTGAGCTTTTATCATGGGGGTCCTAGAAGGTTAAGGAATTAGGTTTTCATTTAACATGCAGTAAAAAGCCGGTGAAGCCTATTGCTCAAGCAAAGGTAAGCTTTGGGAAAATGAATCGTGACAAGTATATGTCTGGGATGCACTGAATGGGGAAGCAGTGAGGAGGAATAGGTTAGAGGTAATTAGGACCTGAATTTGAGCAGTGACAACTGCCAGGAGGCACTGTGGAAAAGGAAACAAAACTTCCCAAATGATTAGGAGGGAGAGTAGGGAGGGTAGGACAGAAAGTCATTCCAAGGTTTTTCATGTGAGTGACTGGAGGAAATTTTACAGAAATAAGGAATTAAGGAATAACTAGACCTTCATAACTGGTGTGGAGAGAAGAAGAGGAAGATGATACCATTGATATTTAACATTCAGTCTGAGGTGCCATTAGAGTATGTGGGTGGAAGTACCTAAAAAGAAGTAGGAATATGGGACTGGAAGTTCAGGGAAGAGACTAGGCTTGGTAATATAGATTTAAGTATCATCTGCATAAAAATATTACCTGAAGTTATATATAAATGAATGAAATTTGCCAGGAAAAGAATGTTAAGAAAGATGAAAAGGAGAACAGAATTCCGTAGAAAGAAGAGAAAAAGGAGCCAGTGAGATATGGTTTGGTAGTCAAGGGGTTAAAAAAAAAACCTTGTAAGAAGCAGTCAGAAAGGGAAAGGCTTAGGTAATAATAGGATCCTCCAGTTTTAGAAATAACCTCATTAGTTGCAATGTTCTAACTAAACAATATATAGCCTCAATATGTTCCTCAAGCATTTTATATAAAGGAGTTTAGGGGAAAGCAAGAAAGAATTGAAATAGCAGGGGTTATCAGACATAACCTGAGGGACCAGGAAAAACTATAAGAAGGTCAAACTATCAATTTTCAGGTCAGGATAACTAGGTATTTTGAACTGAAGTACCCAATATTCAAGCATCAATCAACCCAACAACCAGCAGTCTTTGTACTTGATGCTACGTAAGGCCACAGGAAAGGCAAAGACAAAACAAACAAACATCTTACTCTCAAAGATACCAAGGAGTTATCAGCCCAAGGACCCCAGAGAGCAGGACTCTTATTTGGGAAAAACATGTTTATTTGGATTAAATGATTTTGAAAATCACAGGAGGCCGTACCTTTTTTTAAAAAAAATGTGGACTTCCCAGCCAATTAGTTTGCCTTTCAATTCAACTTACTCCTCTCCTGAACTGTATCATCTCTAATTTCAATGGAATGATCTGAACACAATACGTGATTAACAGATGTAGGGTATATTCTACCATACTGTGTAATCGCATGACTGAATTAACCAGTCATTTCAGTCAAAATGGTTGAATCTCTAGACTACAGACAAGTTTCTCTTGGCAAATAAGGCAAATGTCCTACTATATGTCAAATGTAGATTGGAGCTGACTGAAATATTCAAATACCATTTAGTTTTAGTCCTATCCACCTTTAGTCCTATCCAGGCTTCTTTCCCTCTAAAGTGTTTTATATGTATCTTGTACGTGTTATTTTGTTATGTGTATATTGTTCTTCCATCCATCCACATCTCCAGTAGGATATAAGTCCCTTGGGGATAGTGGTTTTTATTTTTTCTGTCTCCAGCATTGAGCACAATGCCTAACACATGTTGTTCTGTCATTTTTCAGTCATGTCTGGCTTTTCATGACCCCATTCAGGGTTTGCTTGGCAGAGACACTGAAGTGGTTTGCCATTTCCTTCTCCAGCTCATTTATAGATAAGGAAACTGAGGCAAACAGGGTGAAGTGACTTTCCCTGGGTCACGCAGCTAAGTTAGTGTCTGGGGGCAGATTTGAATTCGGGAAGATGAATCTTCCTGATTCCAGGTCTGGTACTCTTTCCACTGTGCCAACTAGCTTCTTACCTAACACGAAGGGGCATTTAACAAAGATTTATAGGGATTATTGCCTTGGCTTGATATACATTCCATTTCTGTACCAAAAAGATTCTGTTTTTCTATTATTTCTTTATTTCCTTAATTCCTGTATTTGGGACTTGAATTCTCATTTCTGATGCCAGTTTTTAATTGTTTTCTTCAATGGAAAAGTAGCTAGCCTACTCAATGCAACATATAGTCTAGACTAGTCACCTATGAAGAAGATTAGGCGAGAGAGGGTGGTTAGTGGGCCACAAACTCAATTTGACTAGCACTATGTATCAACCAAAAGAACTCGTGTGATCTTATGTTGCATTAATTGGTGCATAACTTACAGGAATAGATAAGGGATGGTCTCACTTTGCTCTGCCTTTTCCAAAACTTATTTAGAGTATCGTGTTTAGTCCCGGGCTCAAGAAGAATGCTACTTACCAACAAAATGTCCCAAAGACAGCAACCAGAAAAGTGAAAGGCCTTGAGTCTGTGGCATATGAGGACCAATTGAAGGAACTGGATGCTTTAACGTGGAAAAGAAAGACCCAGGGCTATCTGATAGCCCTCTTCAAGTGCTTAAAGGGGTATCATGAGGGGGAGGGATTAGATTAGACCCCTTAGACCAGATTCAGGAGCAATGGGTAGAAGAACATCCTGACAATTAAGGCTGTCCAGAAGTGGAATGGGCTTTCTGGAGATTTACTTGGAGGTCGTTAAGCAGAAACCAGATGACCATTTGGTTGTTTTTGAGTCTTCTTCAGTTATTTCTAACTGTTCATGACCACATTTGGGGTTTTCTTGGCAAAGACACTGGAGTGATTTGCCATTTCCTTCTCCAGATCATTTTATAGATGAGGAAATTGAGGCAAACAGGGTTAAGTGACTTGCCCAAGGTCACACAGCTAAGAAGTATCTGAGGCTGAATTTGAACTCAGGAAGAGGAGTCTTCCTAACTCCAGGTCCAGTAATCCACTGAGCCACCCAGCTGCCCTGATTTGGTAGGTATGTTATATTTGCAGTTCTTTGTGTATATGAGTTGGGCCAGATGGGTCTGAGGTCCCTTTAAAATCTTAAATTTTATGATTCAGTGCTGTTGAGATCCTTGCAGAAGTGTTGTCATACAGGATACTTAGAATTCAGTTAACCAACCAATTTCTGTTACTTCTCAGTGGTCCCTAGTGTGCTATGTTGTATATTCCCCAGAATCCAAGTTGACTTTGGTTTGAGAACCTCTAACCTGATGCTAATAAGTCATTTTTGCAGATCATATTTTTAGTTTTGTAAATAAGGGCATCTGTTAGCTGGCAAAATCTATTAAACAAGAAATCAACAAATTCTTGATAAGGCACATACTATCTGCCTGATGCTAAGCTGAGCACTAACCAGGGGTGTGGAACCTGTGGCCTCGAGATCACATGTGGCCCTCTAGGTCCTCAAGTAAGGCTCTTTGAATCCAAACTTCACAGAACAAATACCCTTAATAATTACATTGGATGGAGGGAATGGGATATAGAGGGGGCAGTAAGTCTGGCTACTTAATAATGTTTTGAGATATGACATTGTCCCTAGTATCTGTAGACTGTTGTACTCTACAGATGTGGACTTTCAGATGTGGAAAATTGTTGGCAGGTCAGGATAAGTGATTTAGAAAACATCTCATAGGAGTTCACTGCTTTCTTCAAGGCTTCTCAGACAACTACTCCACAGATCAATCTAACTCAAAAAACAATTTATTAAGTGTTTAGCGTGTATAAGGCGTTATGTCAGGCATGAGGTCATTAAAACTAAAACAAAAAATAATCCTAGCCATAAGACAGTTTAACTTCCACAAAGTTTTACACAAAGTAAGAAATTGTGGCCCCAGACAAGGGATTTGTCCAGACCACTCAAGGAATTTCTGAGGAGGGACTGAACACTGTGAACCAGGAGGATCTGGGAAAGTGAACCAGTGGGAAACTGGGATCTTGAAGAGCTTTGATGAGAAAGAATGTATTCCAGGAATGTGGGACAGCTTGGACAGAGAGGAGTGGAGGGGAGACATAAGAGGGATATGGAATGTCAGGTTCAGTATAGAGTTTGGCTAGAAGATAGAGAACGTTATGGGCCATAATGTGAAATAATGCTGGAAAGGGATATTAGGGAGTTGTCTTAAATTCCAGGCTGAGGAGTCAGTACTTTTTCCTCGAGGTAAGGTTTTTGAGCAGAGGAATCAGATTTGGTCAAGTCTGTGTCTTAGGAATATTATCTTGGCAGCAGTGTGGAGGATGATTATCTTGGCAGCCACATGAAGATATTTTGGCAGCCAGATGAAGGATATTTTGGCAGCTATTGGTCATATGTTAACTAACTTCGAAGAATTGTGGTACTTTTCTCATTTACTCAAATTCTCTCTCAGAACCAAGGCTGGCGTTTGCCAAGAACTCAGGTGTAGAGTAAACCCTTAGTTATCCACATTGCTGAAAGTGGAATTGGTGCAAAAATCAGAAGAAAAACAAAACAAAACAAAAAGCATTTGGGCTGAGGCCCACTCCCTACAACAGAACGATGGCAAGGTCCCGCTAAAAGTTAGCATTTATATAGCACTTTGAGATTTAAAAAGTCCTTTTCTCACAGCAACCCGGTGAAGTAATATAAGTATAATCATCCTATTTTAACAGATAGAGAAACTGAGGCTCAGAGAGGTCAAAAGTCTTGTCCAAAATTACACAGCTAGTTAGGGTTAGGAATTCAAAGTCAGATCTCCTTATGCTTCTGCCCTTTCAGGAGTACATGGCTCCTGAGCAATATACAGGACAATGTGAGTGACCCAGGAGCTCCTAATGATTGGCAGATTCAAGTTTCTTTGTTTTAGATCATTCCTTTTGAAACAAGGAAAAAAAGCAAAAAGGTTTAAATTTTAGGAAGAGAAAGGAGATACATTTTCTTCTTTCTGCCATGAGAACACATTACAAACCCCAAAATTCTTGACTATATTCTTCAGTTTCCATTTAAAGATACGGATAGAAGGACAATTATTGTTCATTTGTGTCTAACTCTTAGTGACACCATTTGGGGTGATCTTGTCAAAGATGCTGGAGTGGTTTTCCATTTCCTTCTCCAGTTCATTGTGCAAATAAGGAAACTGAGGCAAACAGAGTTCAATGACTTGCCCAGAGTTACACAGCTCCTAAGTGTCTGAAGCTAGATTTGAATTCAGGTCTTCCTGTCTCCAGGCCTGGTAATCTATCCATTTTCCCACTTAGTTGCTCATATAGAAGGATAGAGAGCTTGGAAAATGATGCCTCAGTGAGGGGCCTGGCCAAAGAACCTACATACCTTGAAATGATGTACCTATATAGACCATGTCAGTATAAACTTTTGAAAAAATGAAAAAAAAATCAGAAAGTATGAGGCCAAATAACTGGTTTGATAGAATATTTTGTTGTTTTATAATCATTTTGATTTTTCAAAGTGCCCTTAAATCTATTTTCTCAAATGATTCTCACAACAGTCCTATGAAGTAGCCTTGGACAAGTATTATCTTCATCATATGGATTAGGAAACATAAGGATTAATGGTCTGCCCAAGTTCACACAACAAAATAATTGCCAGAACCAGGACAAGGACCCAATTTCCTGACTTTTAATTCAATTCTCTTTCTGAGATCTTGCTGATTTTCTTCAATGAATTCACAAGTTGTGATAGAATCATGGGCATGTGGATACACAGGCCTAAGGCTCAGAGCCATTTACCTCAATTACTATCTGCCACCTGAAACATTAGGACTAAATTTACAATTGGCAAGTATTTTATCTTCCCTATAATAGAAGCAATATCCTAACTCCTATCCCCATGCAAATTAGGCTAAGTTTTCCTTAAATAGTATGGAGGCCATCCTTGAGTCTTGGTTGGTTCAGGGGACTAAAGATATTACTATCACTTCCTGGTCTTTTATTGTTCAGCTGTTTCAGTCAGTCCAATTTGCGTGACCCCATTGAGGGTTTTTCTTAATAAAGATACCAGAGTGGTTTGCCATTTCCTTCTCAAGTTCCTTTTACAGATGAGGAAACTGTGACCGACAGGGTTAAGTGACTTACCTAGAGTCACATAGTTAATAGGTGTCTGAGGCCAGATTTGAACTTAGGGAGCTGAGTCTTCCTGACTCCAGGCCCAGTACTCTATTCACTGTACCTAGCTTTCCTTCACTTCCTGGTCACCTGAGTACATACAAAGCAACCTCAAGCAGCTTCAGGATCTCTGATGCTTGGGTGGTAGACCATGATGGGGAACTCTGATAAGGGAGCTTAGTTCACCTGAAACAACTTGAGATGTTCTCAATACATCTCCTTCTTGAATATCCTCCTCCTACTGTGGCTAATTAAATCTCTTTGTGTTAACTGTTGAGTCATCTCTGAGTGTTTTGCTTTGTTCCAGTACTGAACTTAAACTACCAGGGAACTGAGTGAGGCCTATCGTTGAACATGTCCCTAGGACACTTGGCGTTTATAGTATCTCAGTAAATCAAGGCTTGTATTTTCTACAAAAACATTAAAGTCTCTAAAAATAGGTTCTAAGGATGAAGTCTGAGTAGAAAGCATTATAGCTTGAGCTGCTTAAGACAACCAATGTTTTCTTTATATTTTCAAAATATCTCCATTTGTGACTTCCAATGTGGGTAGTTCCTCTATAGAAACATTGGGAAAACCAATGAAAACATTGTAAGAAGGTATTCAAAACTTTTTTTTTGTGAATTTCTCCTTTTGGATAAAATACGCTTTCATCTGCTTTCACTTGAAGATGTCCTCCTGAAGGATGCCACAGAAGAATCATGCAGCAAAGCCCTAATATTCCAGATGAGACTTGGTAAACACTGCTGAGAGCACTGCTAATGAAACTGATGAAAAAATCAAGCAGGAGAAACCAGGACCCAATAGTCAATAGCGTGGTGCTTCCAGATAATTCAAAATATAGATTTACTTATTTTTTCTTTTTTGGAGGGGGGAAAGCAGGGCAATTGGGGTTAAGTGACTTGCCCAAGGTCACATGGCTAGTAAGTGTTAAGTGTCTGAGGCCATATTTGAACTCAGGTTCTCTTGACTCCAGGCCAGCACTCTATTCACTGCGCCATCTAGCCACCCCTTATTTTTTCATTTTTTCAAAACATTTTTATTTAAAGTTTTGAGTTCTAAAATCAGTCCCTCTCTCTTCCCCTCCCTCTTCCCTGAGATGGTAAGCAATCAGATATAGGTTATACATGCGCAGTTGTGAAAAGCACTTCCATATTAGTCTTTTTGTACAACAAGACTTGAACAAAAGAAAAAAAATGAAAGAAAGTGAAAAGTAGCATGTTTCAGTCTGTATTGAATCAATATGAGTTATTTCTCTGGCGGCAGACAGTGCGCTTCATCATTAGCCCTTTGGGATTGTCTTTGGATCATTGCATTGCTGAGAAGAGCTGAGTCATTCACAGTTCATCAAACAATATTGCTGTTACTGTGTCACAATGTTCTACTGGTTCTGTTCACTTCATTATACTTCAGTTCATATAAGTCTTTCCAAGTTTTTCTGAAATCATCCTGCTTGTCATTTCTTATAGCACAATAATATTTCATTACAATCATATGCCACAGCTTATCTAGCCATTCCCCAATTGTGGGCATCCCTTTGATTTCCAGTCCTTAGCCACTAGACAGGGATAGTCAAAAAGTCCAATTTGTAAGATGCAGCAGTGAAGGACCTTTAAAATTCAAATTCAGTTTTATTTGAAAGCAGAATGCTACTTTGCCCTCCTGATTTAAGGCAGGGGAATTGAGACAGCGTGGGATTAAAGTTATTTTACAATCTTCAAGTAGTTGGTGAAACTAATTTACTTTGCCGCCTACACAGTGTATTCAATTTTTCAATATATTATCTATTTAATTAAGTCATTTCAAAATATCATAGTATCCATTTCCAGGGGCACAGTGTGCAGCCATGTATGAAATTCAGTCATAGACAAAAACATTGAGACACAGCAGACAGTCGTGATTGCTGGTAGCCTCATTTCCTGAATGAAATTGTGCCACCCAATTATCTTATAAACAACCTGCTTGGAAAGCACAGGAGACTATTCTCCACACAAAAAATGTACAATTTGCTCAAATGCAGGTGTGACTAACTGCATCTCTTGCAATATATTGATTAAGAAGATGAGATGTCTGCTTTCTACATTTAGATCGTAAAACATATGAGAGCAGGGACCATGTCAAATATCTTTGTAACCCCTCTTAGTACAGTAAGTAGGTTCTTAATGAATGAATATGGAGTCATAGATTTAGAACTGGAAGGAATGTTATTCTAGTCCAACCCCCCTCATTTTTACTGATGAGGAAGTAAAATACAGAGAGGTTGTATCTTTCCCAGGGTTGCACATCAAAGAAGTGAATAAGACAAGATATGGACCTAAATCTTCTTAACTCCAAGACCAGTGTTGCATGCAACATACCTTATTGCCAATGAGCTTATGAACGAATTCATCTGTAGTGACCTTTCTGCTCATTGGTTTTCCCCAACACCTCATCATCTTTGTTCTCCTTCTCAAAAAACAATGTCTTTACTTTTCATCTCCTTCCCCACCCACATCTCCCTTCTTCCCCACCTAGACCTTTAAGAAACTCTTCCTATCCTCAACTCTATCCTTTCCAATTAAGCCATTAGCCTCCTTGTGGTTACATTGAGCTCTATCTCTCCCACCCCCAACTCTCTTACCTGAACTACTTTACTCATAACTTTACTTGATGACCATGACAATGCCCTGGATGGTGTCACCTGCTTGAGCTCCCTGACCACTTAGCCTTTCATAACACTTTCCCATTCTGGATCATCCCCACAATCCCCTCTACTCTTACTCCCAGGAAGTTCTCATAGACTTGTTATTATTCAGTCATCTTTAGTCTTATCTGACTCTGACCCCATTTTGGATTTTCTTGACAAAGATACTGAAGTGGTTTGCTATTTCCTTCTCTAGCTCATTTTACAGATGAGGAAACTGAGGCACTTAACAGGGTTAAGTGACCTTCCCAGGGTCACAGCTAGTAAATAAGACCAGATTTGAATTCAGGAAGATGAATCTTCCTTTCTCCAGGCCCAGCACTCTATCCACTTTGCCACCTTGCTGTCCCATTGTTGACCTGACCAATGGCAAATCTGTGCTAGTATGCCTCAGTCTCACCCACAGCATTGCTTAGTAATCTCAGTAGTCCCTCAGGATGTCCTGGTTCATTCTCTAACATGCTCAGAGCAGATGAATGGCTTTACCTCTATCTAGAAAAAGGAATTCTTAACCTTTTAAAATATCACATAATCCTTCAGCAATCTGGTGCAGCTTATTAACTCATTTTCACAATAACGTTTGTGTTGTTGTCGTTTTTAAAATCGTAATGGAAGGAAATACTCAATTTAAGTTACAGGTAATTGACAATAAAGATGTAGGGTTTTTTTTGTTTTTGTTTTTTCCCTCATCCTAGTTCACTTCATCCCCTGAAGTCTATCCATGGAAAACCTTGAGGCATCTAGAACCCAAGTGAAGATCCTGTGATTTAGAAACATAGAAACAAAAACTTTACACCAGAGGGGTCTTTAGAGATGCTGTAATCTAACCCCCTTGTTGTTAGGCTAACCACAATAATAGTTTATGTTTACATATGGGTATATCATTTACCAAGCACTTATTCCTGTTCCCTACCCAAAAAATCTATAGTATGAGTAGTGAAAGTATTATTATTATAATTTTTATAGAAAGTAATAGCTAGCATTCATAGTGCTGTCTATCATATTATGTTTATGTATCTATGTATGTATTGCTTTAAGGTTTGCAAAATGTTTTATGTGTGTTGTCTTCTTTGATTCTTACACCAACACTTTGAAGTAGGTAATCCTATTCTTTTCTACATTTTATAGACAGAGAAACTGAGACTCCTCTAGGTCAGTGGTTCTCAACCTTCCTAATGCTGCGACCCTTTAATACAGTTCCTCATGTTGTGGTGACCCCAACCATAAAATTATTTTCATTGCTACTTCATAACTGTAATTTTGCTACTGTTATGAATCACAATGTAAATATCTGATATGGAGGATGTATTTTCATTGTTACAAATTGAACATAACCCACAGGGTGAGAACCACTGCTCTAGGTTAAGTGATTTGAATTCTACAATTCGAAATGAAGAATGTGGATAAGATCCTCCTTGGTAGTAATGAATGGCCATCCATGCAGGCAGGATCATACACTTTCCTGGGGAACTTCTTAATGTTAAATCTTAGTGCTGGAACTACTAAATGAGGAGGTCTCATCACCACTGACACAGATATACCCCAGAAAGAGCTCCCAAAGGTGTTGTCAAGAATGTAACCATGATCATTTTTAAGTCACTTCTCAATCATGTCTTGACTCTTTGAGAACCTATTTTGGGAGGTTTTCTTGGCAGAGATACTGGAGTGGCTTGCTGTTTCCTTCTCCAGCTCATTTTACAGATGAGAAACAGAGGCAAATAAGGCTAAGTGACTTGGCCAGGGTCACTAGTAAGTATCTGAGGCCCAATTTGAACTGATAAAGATGAGTCTTTCTCGTTCCAAGTCCAGTGCTCTATCTACTGTACTATATAGCTGCCCTAACCATATTTGACTCTGTAACAAATAGTCATCCCTACTTAGCCCATTGGTATGACCTTTCCTCATGCAGAAGCATGAGGTTTTTCTTAGAGGCACAAACAGCACAAAGAAACAGGAGTACAGAAAAACTAGAAGGCCACCTCAGAAGCAGATTTCCCCAGAACTGCATTGTGGATCTAACGCTCTTGACCTTATTTGGCAGTCTGGCAAAGCCTACGTACCCCTTCTTGGAATAACATAACATAAAATACACAAGATAACAAAGGAAATCAATTACATTGAAATTTATCAAAATTTTTGTTAAAAGTTCACAGATCTCAATAAAGAATCCTTGGGTTTTAGCTCAATTCCCCTATCTCCTCTGAAAAGAGAGAAACAGTGAAAGGAAGGGCTTGCTAGAGAAAGGGAAACATTAAATCACCATGTATGAAACGAAAATGATACATATAAAAGCGTTTGACCTTTGATGATGCTGTAAGCACTGTGGAGTAGGAACAAACATTCATTAGCTGTGAATGAGGAAAGCTGAATTTGAGTTCAGACTCTACATTATTTTGTTGCATGATGTTGGCCAAATCACTCCATCTTTGAACCTTAATTTTCTCATCTGTAAAATGAAAGGATGGGACTAGACTGTTTTGAAGGTGCTTCCTGGATCTGGTAATTTACCATCTAAGAGATATCCCTGATGAAGGTGGTAACGATGTAGTTTTCTTCAGAGTTTTGGCTAGGTTTTATGAGATTCCTGTATATTATTCATAGCCTAAATTTATGCAGAGGGAAAATCTCAGCAGAAGGTTGAGATAAGACTACGCTGTCATTGTTTATAAATAAAGAAACCAAAGTTTGGCATCTCAGCATAATGTATGAAGAGCAGTTTTGCTTTTTCCCCAGGAGATGAAGAATGTGGAGAAGTTGTGACCATTCTCAAACAAACTACACAGAGAAACCAACAAAAATGTTTATGTGCCTCAGGACTACATTTAGAAGTGAAAAAGCAACAAAAACATCACAACGAAGAAAATTGGTAGAGTCCATGATTGTCTGAGGCAGCTAGAGTGGACAGAGTGCCAGGCCTGGAATCAGGAAGACTCACCTTCCTCAGTTCAAATTTAGCCTCAAACACTTACCAGATGTGTGACCCTGGGCAAGTCACTTAACCCTGTTTGCTTCAGTTTCCTTATCTGTAAAATGAGCTGGAAAAAGAAATGGCAAATCATCTCTGCCAAGAAAACCCTAAATGGGGTCATGAAGAGTCAGATATGACTGAAACAACTAAACAACAATTGTGATTATCCAGGCATTAAAACTCTCTAAATTTTTGTGCTATAAAATAGACTATTCTGTCACATCCTGACAACCAAATTAGCTGGACCTTTTTTCCTCTTCCTAGGTAGCTATGCTTCCACCAGATTGGTTTGCTGCTGGAGGTGATTGGCAGGAGAGTGAGCTTTGTAAAAAGAATTGATGAGTCTAAATAAGGAAATACTCAAATGGCTCTGAGATCACATCAGTTTGGAAGTTCCCTCCAGTTATGCAGATGATAACTTATCTATGCTTGACCATCCCATGTGACTCTAGTCTAAGTCCTTCCAAAAGTTTGCCTTACAGGGTCCACCCAGCACACTCAAGCCTTCTTTTACCTTCTCCCAAATCACAAAGGTACCAGTGAGCTACTTTGCCTATGTGCCTGTCATCCCTCAATTTCACCACATCCAATTCCTCGTTAATAACTTTTAGCCTTGTTCTTTGGAATTCTTCACAGATTACATGTTTCAGTCTGATTGTACCTACCACACATCTCTCAATTTCCCTTTCCCAACCCTTTTTCCCCCTGAGGCAATTGGGGTTAAGTGACTTCCCTAGGGTAACACAGCTAAAAGTTATCTGAGGCTGGATCGAACTCAGGTCCTCCAGACTCCAGGGTTAGTTGTTCTATCCATGGTACCTAACAGATGCCTCTATTTTTTTTTTTTAGCTTTCTCTTTAAAAATAATTTAATTTAATATTTTTGAGGCTATCAGGGTCAAGTGACTTACCCAGGGTCACACAGCTAGTAAGTGTCTGAGGCCAGATTTTGAACTCAGAAATATGAGTCTTCCTGACCGCAGGCCCCACATTCTATCTACTATGCCACCCAGCTGATCATTGTACCCAGAGTTTCCGGAAGAGAAAGTGAGGCTGGTGACTTTGCACAGCCCTCCCTCATTCAAATCAAAGTCAACTACAAGTCATGTCATCACTTCCCTGATGTCATGGTCCTTTTCTAAAGGACAAACATAACAATCTGTGAAGCCTTCATGGAGTTATAGAAAGCCTTTAGGAAAACCTCCACAGTGGTAGCTAAATGGAGGATGGGTAGGAGTAGGAAGACACCTGTGTCAGGCAGACCCACCAGCAGGCTATTATAATAGTCCAAGCATGAGATGACGTGGACACATGAAAGCCCTCTTCCTTTCCCCAGCATGCATGTTGGCCTCCTGCTTCTGGGCTCCAAACGCTGTGGTGCCCTGGAAGGTGACACCAAGGGAAGAATTATTCTGAAATATCCTAGCTGGAGGTCATTTCATCTGATGCCTTTGTTTGATGTATGAGGAAATGAACAGAAGCCACAAAGCGCTAAATGACATGCCCAAGGTCATATACCTAGTTAGGTATAGACTAGAGCTGAGAATTTGAATTATTAGAGTCAAAATTCCTGTCTCTCCTCTGGGGTACTCCTTATATTGGTGCTCATTGAAAGCCCAAAAGACTTTCAGCAGCCCTGAAGGAAGTATATAAATTGTTATCACAATGGAATATTTTAAAATATTTTTAAACAAGGGCAGTTAGGTGGCCCAGTGAATAGAGCACTGGCCTTGGAGTTAGGAGGACCTGAGTCCAAATCCAGCCTCAAACACTTAACACTTACTAGCCATGTGACCTTGGGCAAGTCATTTAACCCCAATTGCCCTGCCTTCCCCCTTCCCAAAAAAAAAGCAAAAAAAATATTTTTAAACACCCTACATTTTTATATTATTTTGTACTGAAAGAGAACGCAGCATGGGTCTCATAACCATTTAAATCTTATTATGGCTCCAAAATGGGCAGGTAGGTGGTACAGTGAATAGAGCACCAGGTCTGGAGTCAGGAGGACCTGAGTTCAAATGTGGCCTCAGATACTTACTAGCTGCACGACCTGGATCAAGTCACTTAAACCCTGTTCACCTCAGTTTCCTCATCTGTAAAATGAGTTGGAGAAGGAAATGACAAACCACTCCAGTATCTTTGCCAAGAAAATCCTAAATGGGGTCACAAAAAGTTAGACAAAACTGAAATGATTGAACAAGAAATGTTGACAGAAGGTTCCTTTGCTCAGAATGCCCAATACTGCTGGCCTTTCCTCCCCAAGGAGGCAGCAGAAGGGAAGAGATCCCTCCCCACAGGGGACGTCCCGTTAGAGTGATGCTGCTGCCTCACTTCTGTCGCCCTGGCAGGACTTCTGACTCAGACAGAAACATTCACTCAGCACCAGCATAGGGCCCGAGGACATCACGGCTCCAGTGAAATCTCAGTGCCATTTGTTTTGTAACATGCATTGTCCTTCCTTTAATTGAAAATGGATTTTTTTAACGTTTTTTTGTTCTTTTCCTTCAACTTCAGCAAACAGAGCCCTTGTTAAAATCATCTGGTAAATAGATGATTGTTTTCTTATTTTATTTACTTATTTTCACTATTACACATACTTTTGGGAGGGAGAGAGAGAACTAGCCACCTCCTCTAGACAAGCCTCTATAAATCCAGCTACCATTTGGTCCAGGAGGGGAACGATGGAATATTCCAGCTGGCCATCCTTTAGTTTGATGCCTTTATTTCATGTATGAGGAAGTGAATGGAAGCCTCAAAAGGCTAACTGACATGCCCAAGATCACATACCTAGTTAGGGACAGACCAGGCCTGACAGCCTGTGTCTTCTGACTTTTAATTCAGTGCCTTTTGTATTAGATCTGTGACATGCCCAAGGTCACATACCTAGTTAGGGACAGACTAGGTCTGAGAGCCTGTGTCTTCTGACTTTTAATTCAGTGCCTTTTGTATTAGGGCTGTGACACGCCCAAGGTCACATACCTAGTTAGGGACAGACTAGGTCTGAGAGCCTGTGTCTTCCGACTTTTAATTCAGTGCCTTTTGTATTAGGGCTGGTTCCTAGAAGAATTCTGATTTTTTAATGTGACTCTGGGGCCAAGGTGCCCCATTGGGATGTGACTAGTAATAGGTTCAATGCAGCATTCTCTAGAAAAACTGGCACTACCGTAGGCTTCTTCAAAGTATTCTCCAAAAGACTTTTAGAACCCCTTAAGAACATATATTAACTGTTATCACAGCTGAATATTTTTTTAACACCATCCATTTGTATAGTATTTTGTACTTTCCAACATGCCTTTATTGGTATGATTTTTCATATTCACTATACAATTGTTTTTTGTCATTTGTGGTAGTTAGGTTTTATAAAGTTGCTGCAAATGCTGAATTAGTGAATTGTTCCTGGGGGAATATAAAGTGAGCTTCCTGTAAGCCTCTGGTGCTAGCATTTACTTTAGGACTTTGAGGAACAGCCTCATGTATAGAATACAGTTACATCTCCCTTTTCCTGGACACTCTGTTGATTCATTAACATTGAACTCTTGGCCAACAGCACCATGGCTCATGACTTAACGAAGTTTAGCTACTGAGTATGTTTGCTCTGTAGGATACATAGCAGCCTTCTTACGCATAGGAACACCAGATAGTACTTCAATACTATGCTTGGGGTTTATTTTACACAGCAAAAACACCAACAAAAAAGCACAAGAATGAGAAAAATATTACACTAAATAAACCAGGAAATGAACACTTGTTTACTGTATGAGAACTGAAACAAGAAAGCAGAAAATCATTGCCTTGTTCACCCCAAGCTGAGAACATGCACATTGGCCGTTCAAATTTTTCTATATTCTGTGCATGTCTACAAATAACTGCAGAAGCTCCACAAGTATTGATTTGAAGGTTACACATAAATTTAAGTGAATTTACAAATATGGAATCTGTAAATAATGAAGATCGACTATATAACTACCAAGAAAGCCAGATAAGGAAAAGTACTATTGCTCCCATTTTATAGGTAGGGAAACTGAGGCCATATAAGTCACAGTAATAATATTTTACATTTCAATCTCATAATACTGAGGGAATTTTACCTGAAGTCACAAAACAAGTAAATAATAAGGCTGGGATCAGAACCTTGGTCTCCTGACTGTCCAGTATTCTTTCTACTCTTACCACGGCTTAGGTATGCACATGACCATGTCAGAACCCTCCCACTCCCATCCCCCCAAAAGTTTCATTGACTCTCTCTTACCTTGAGGATAAAATACAAACTCCTCTCTTGGGCATTTAAAGCTTGTCACAAAATGGCTCTAACCTCTTCCAAAGGTGTTTAGGTATTGCTTCCACTCACAAACTTCAAGTTCTGCTCACTTGCTGGTCTTTATACACAATATGCCATTGCCAGCCCCATGCCTCTGTATAAGCTGGTCCTGATAGCTGGAATGCTTTACCTTTACTCCTTTGCTTCTTGCTACCTCTAGCATCCTATAAGGTTCAGCCTAAGGGACACCTCCTCCAAGAGCTCTTTCCTCTTGTTACTCGTCATCTCTGTTCTCTTGTATGTGATTGCTTTGTTTTGTATACATACAAATATTTGCATATGCCCACATATATACATATACATGCACCTATAGATACACATACATGTTTACATGTACATATATAGGCAAACAGGGTTAGGTCACTTGCCCAGGGCCACACAGCTAGTAAGTGTCTGAGGCTGGATTTGAACTCATGAAGATGAGTGTCTCTCTCTCTCTCTCTCTCTCTCTCTCTCTCTCCCTCTCCCTCCCTCCCTCTCTTTGTCTGTCTGTCTCCTTCTCCCTCCTTCCTTTCTGTCACTCCCTGTCTCTCTGTCTCTCTCTCTCCCTCCCTCCCTTCTTCTGTCTTCCCTCTGTCTCTGTCTCTCTGTCTCTCCCCCTCCCATATACATAATAGACACACACATATACACACACAATTTACCTATATGCAAACATATTGGTTCCCCTCCCAGTAGTGTGTATGTTCCTTGAAAGCAAGAATTATTTTATTCTAACCTTTGTATGCTCAGTGCCTAGTATGATGTCAGACACTTAATAAATGCTTCCTGAATTTAATTGAATAGAGACTATGAGAAAGCAATAGAAGATGGAATTTCTCCATACTCAGCTGGAAGGGGGGAAAACAGGCACTAGATGATCTATTTTGTGTCTGTAATTACTTACTATGCTTTACCCAAACAGTTGTATTAGTTTGTTCCTCCAAGTAACAAGTAATCTAAACCTTGGGAGATGTACGGTCTTATTTTTCAGTAGAAACCAAGTCCAAAATCTTCAGAATTGGTGATTAAGATTTGATTTTACATTTATCCTGAAAAACTAAGTTTTCTCAGACCCATTACTTGAAGAAAAAGGGAAATCGGCAAAATGTAAAACCATTTCTTGCATTAGGTATCAATCAGGACTTATTTAGTACTGTTGAATCCTGCTGTTTTCTGTATGAGAAGAGACTTTGACCTAGATCAGTAGCAGCCTTTCAGTGGAAACCCTGGATACTGTGATGTTTTCATTACCTACATGATTCTGAAAATCATAGCCTATTTGCAGCCTGTAGAAGCAGCTGTCTGTCTCACTGCAGCATTTGTACTGTTTGCAAATCCTGGACAAGCTTTTCTTTCCATTTTCTTCTTCTTACTTTTTAAAAAGATTATCAGGCCATGTTTAAATTTAAAAAGAAAACGGTTCTAGGAGATTCAATTGTTGAGGGAAAAGAAAACTAGTGATCTGTATCTGAATTGTGTAGATTGACAAAGAATCTTAGGAAGGGACTGATAATAAAAGAGCCTGAGCATAGTATTCTTGCCCCCTAAGAGCCTCAAAGAGTTTTGTAAAAATTAATACACTGATGTGAAAATTACATCTCATTCAATAAGAGGAATAATATAAAGAAAATCAAGCGCATTCAAATGTTAAGTGACCCTGAGGAACGATTCTCTCCTCATCCACAGCTGTTTAGAGCTACTCAGGACAATAGTGGGGGAAGTATTTTACTCAGCTCAACCTGCAACATGATTTTCCAGTGGAGGTGAAACATACTTTCTTGAATGTGAGTTTAACAGTAATGCCCAGGTTAATGAGTAATCCAGAGAAGGCCTTGGAATTGTATAATTGTTCCTAATCTTAGTCTCTCCTCTAAAGCCCTTCATCATTCATAGCTGAGAAAAAAACTCTGATTGTACCTGCAGAACTGGAAAGGTTTTGAATATAGGCTCAGCAATGAACTTCATCTGTCATCTAAGGATCAAGCCAGCTAAATGTTTCCAGAAGGCTAGGCCACCAGACAATTTTAACCATAGTAATTCAAAGATACCACAGATGAGGCAAGAAATGGGTAGAATCCGTGTTGGTGGAGGGACTATCCACCTATGAAAGCCCAACTGCTTCAGGCATTATTAGCTATACTTATAGAATTCGTTATGACTCATATAGTCAAACCAGTCCACTTGAAAATGTGCTGACCCATCTGAAAATTGACAGATGGGATTCATTGAAGTATAATGAATAGCTTGATTTTAGACATAAAAAAAAAACAACAACTTCAAACTACTGAGTTAAAGAACAGCAAGAGGGCTATACCCAAATCATAGGATCATAGATTTAGAGCTTTGTTATTATTCCGTCATTTTGGTTGTGTCCTACTCTGTGACCCCATTGGGGTTTTCTTGGCAGAGATGCTGGAGTGGTTTGCCATTTCCTTCTCCAGCTCATTTCACAAAAGAGGAACTGAGGCCAACAGGGTTAAGTGACTTGCCCAGGGTCACACAGGTAATAAGTGTTTGACTTAAACTTAGGAAGACTCATCTTCCTGATTCCAGGCCCGGTGCTCTATCCATCATGCCACCTAGCTGCTTGGATTTAGCACTAGACCAGACCTTAGAAATGATCAAGTCCCATAGTTCTAAAGTGAGGGGTCCTGAAACCCTTTTAGGAGGTCCACAAAGTCAAGACTAGTTTCATAATAATACTAAGATTCCTAATGTGGTAAACAGCAATAGATATAATCTACATGAACAAAAACTCCTTGGGGATTCAATATTTTTTAAATATTTAAAGTTTGAAAATATTTCATTTTAAATATTTTAAATTTAATTTAATTTAAAAATAATTTAAATATTTAAAAGTTTGAAAAGCACCATCTAGTCTAAATCTCACATTTTATAAATGAGAAGCTTGCTAGACAGAGGTAGTAAAACAGCAGAGATGGAGTTTCAACCCAGATCTTTTGAATCTGAATCCAGTGTTCTATCAATTACACCATACCATATTTGCCTACCAGAAAAATTCAAAATTTCAAAAGATACAGCTTTGCAAATTTTCCTGACAAATAGAATCCCCAGCAGAGCGAGGAATGGAAAGATCAAGGAAGATTATGGAGAAATGTTCTCAAATCCGAAGTACAAGTCGGAGTTGGTGAGTGATGATTGCAGACCAAAGTTCACATCCTGGCAGGCCTCACACTCACCATCAGTGCAAGAAGAAAGGCTTATACACAGTAGGCACTTAATAAGTTTTGCCAAAGGGAACTAGATAAATAAACACAAGAAAGGGATTAAATGAGGCCTAATGCTCCACTCTACTCATAATATATATTGATTAATCTCTCCTTCAAAATTAGTACAACTTGAACAAAGGATGTTTCTATGTTTGCAACTGACTCTGTGGTTATACCAGTTAAATTGTCTAAAAATATCAACCAAACTGGGGATTTTGGACCAACCTGACTAGTTCATTAAATTGATTGGTTTTGAGGACTCAGTTTATCCTCATGCTGATAAGGCCAGTCTTGCGTATAACATAGAGGTTAATGACGTACCAAAAACACAGGACTGAAAGAACTGGTAGAACTGAAAACACATTTGGGCAAGAAGGTAATGTCAGATTCTTTTTTGTGTCTTTTAAAAATTAATTTATTTTTATTCTGTACTTACCAGACACAAAATAAAACAGAAATTTCCATATACAAAGCAGGACAGGGAAAAAAAAAAGTATTGTATATGAAACTGAACATCTCAATTATGTGTAGCTTGCTTTTCTTTTTAAGTACATAATAAATTCACTCTGTAGCTTTCAAAGCTTTTCTGCTTGTCTGTGCTTCTCTCTGTCCTTCCTTATGTTCTCTGAAAAAAATATATATATACACCCATATATGCATACACATACATATATTTATATATAATATATTATTCAATATCTCCCTTTCCTTTCTTTTCTTTTTTTGCTCTTATCCCTCTCACCTCTTGCCCTCCTTCCTACCCACTCACCCACCCCCACTGAAAAAAAGAAAAACAAAGCCTTATAATAAATATGTATAACTAAGCAAGACAAATTCCCACAGTGGCCATATCCGAAAATGTACCTCTTATTCTGCATCTTGAGCTCATCAACTCTCTCAAGAAGTGGGTACGTTCCCAAATTCTCAAATAGAACCATGATCTGTTTGATGTGACCATTCCCTCTAATAACTGTAGATCATAGCCATTCCTCATGCCAGCCCATTCTGTGCAACTCTGGTCTACATTCTATCATAATTTGCTACCTAACATACAGAGAACCTTCCTCACCTGTTCTTGACATCAGGAGGGAACCAATGGCATCTTTTGCTTTTGCCACATGACAAACCTAATATATTTTTCACCTGAGAATTTCTTTGATGGTTCTTTTCTCTGCTTCTCCTTTGTATCTTCTTGTTCATAGTGTGTTGCAGCCTGTTCACTCCCAACATGAGCTACTATTGGCTTTTGGATCATTTTTCAACTACAGCTCTCCAGTCACCTTACTGCACAACTCCATGGCTTCTAACCATACAACATCACTGATAGAATATCAGCACTTAAAAAGTTGAAGGAAGACAATAATGCTTTTCGATGATGGTATTCCATTATTATATGAGCTCACACACAGACCTACCCCCTGGTTGAACAGGGACCACACTGTAAGTCGTCATGAAGAAAGTGCTCCTACACAGTCTCCCAAGGGAATTGATTAATACCTCTCTATTATGTCTCAGCGTGTGTTCAAGCTCCAGGGCCCCACTTAGGAACTTGGTCTCTTGAGATGGATGGAAAATTGGAAGAAGGCATATGGAACATTAGAAAATAATACCCTGAATCCAGCGCGAAACCTCTCAGATGTAAAACTAAGCTCTCTCTGAGGAAGGGGGAATTTCAGGCAATGCAACCCAAGGGATTGTATCTTCACAGAATCATTAGCACAGATCAAAACAGTTTCCAGGAAAAGGAGAAAAGTGTTTGTTATTTACCAAAGTTGGGGAGGGGAGGAGTGGTTATACTGAAATTTGAGTAGGACTAAGTGGAATTAAAATACTCATCTTTAAATGGGGATAATGAAAGAAACCAAGAATTAAAGCTTGATTGGCTTCCATGAAATGAAAATGGTCAGAGGGAGGTTCTGTTTTCCTAAGCATAGGAGCTTCAGCACACTATTTACTTGTTAAACATGAGCAAATACAGGGACTTGCCATATCAGTTCCAAATAATTATAGGGAGCATTTGTATCATCTAATCATATTTGGTAAGTATTCATATCTTGCATCATTCTCAGAGTCACAGGGATCTGACTTGGCTTTCTCATTCGATTTTGTTTGAAATCAAATTGGAAGGAGGGGTCTGTATCTAACTAGAATGAAGAATAGCAATAACAGGTCACATAACACAAAGTACCATCACTTTACATTTGTATAATACCATCTGAACAAAGCATAAAAAATATTTTTGGTATTGTTGCTCATTCTTTCTTCTTTACCTCTAGTCTCAGGAAAGAGGAATCACTCCATTTCCTAAAGCTACTCTTTCTAACTACATCTGTGATTATATGCCATTTAACCTATTCCCCTTCCCATTTTTTCTTTTTTTTAATAGTATTGTATTTTTTCCCCAATTACCTGTCAAGAAAATTTTTAGATTCATTTTTACAAGTTTTTGAGTTCCAAATTTTTCTCCCTCCCTCCCCTCCCCTCTTCTGAAAATAGTAGGCAGTTTGATGTAGTGTATACATGTGCTATCACGTAAAAATATTTCCTTACTAGTTGTAGTTGTGAAAGAAGAAACAGATCAGAAGGAAAAATTAAAAACACCAGAAAGCATAAAAATATGCTTCAATCTACACTCAGAGTCTATCAGTTTTTTATCTGGATATTCTTTAGTCCTACTTGTCTTGGATTATTGTGTTGCTGACAAGAGCTGAGTCATTCATAGTTGAGTATCATACAATGTTGCTGATACTGTTGTATACAATGTTTTCTTGGCTCTGTTCATTTTACTTTCCATAAGTTTGTACAGGTCTTTCCAAGTTTTTCTGAAATCTGCCTGTTCATCATTTCTTATTCCATTCCATTCATATATCACAGCTTGCTCAGCCATTGCCCAATTGCTGGGCATTCCCTCAGTTTCCAATATTTTGCCACCACAAAAAGGGTTGCTGTAAATATCTTTACACATGTAGGTCCTTTTCCCTTTTTTATGATCTCTTTGGGATACATACCTAGCAGTGGTATTGCTGGATCAAAGGGTATGTAGAGTTTTATAGCCCTTTGGGCTGTAAATTGATCTCCAGAATGACTGGATCAGTTTTTAACCTCACCAACAGTATACCAATGACCCAATTTTCCCACATCCCCTCCAACATTAATAATTTTCCTTTTTTGTCATATTAAACAATTTGATAGGCATGAGGTGGTACCTCAGAGTTATTTTAATTTGCATTTCTCTAATCAAAGGTGATTTAGAGCACTTCTTCATATGCCTGTAGATAGTTCTGATTTCTTTATCTGAAAACTATCTGTTCATATCCTTTGACCATTTATCAATTGGGGAATATCTTGCATTTTTATAAATTTGACTCAGTTCCATATATAGTTGAGAAATGAGATCTTTTTCAGAGAAATTTGCTATAAAGATATTTTCCCAGCTTCCTGCTTTCCTTCTGATCTTGGTTGTATTGGTTTTGTTTGTGCAAAACTTTTTAAATTTCATATTATCAAAATTATCTATTTTACATTTTGTAATGCTCTCTTTCTCTCTTGTTTGGTCATGAATTCTTCTCTTCTCCATGGATCTGACAGGTAGACTATTCCTATATTCTTATAATTTGTTTATGGTATCACTCCTTATGTCTAAATCATGCACCTATTTTGACCTTATCTTGGCACATTGTGTGAGATCTTGGTCTATTCCTAGTTTATGCCCTATTGTTTTCTACTTTTCTCAGCAGTTTTTGTCAAATAGTGAATTCTTATCCCAAAAGTGGGGGTCTTTGGGTTTATCAAACATTAGGTTACTATGTCCATGGAATATGTTGTCTTTTGTACCTATTGATCCACTCTGCTGCCCTCTTCCCTTTTATGGGAGAGTTCTTCCCATTTGCATTAACAGTTATGATTACTACCTACATATTTCCCTCCATTCTTTTCTTCCTCCAATTTGTCCTCTCTCTGCTTTTAACCTTTCCCTTCTCACCAGTGTTTCACTTCTGTCTACCATTTCCCCTGATCTGCTCTCCTTTCTATCAGTCCTTAGGATTCACACCCCAACCTTTACTTGATCTGCTCCTTTCTTACTTCCCTGTCAGGTAAGATAGATTACTATTAAATTTAACTGATTGTGTATATTATTCCCATTTTGATTCAATACAGAAGAGAGTAAGGTTCAAGCAATGCTCATCTCCCACCTTCCCATCTCCCCTCTAATAGATCTTTCACACCTCTTCATTTGACACAATTTACCCCATTCTACCTCTCCCTTCCTTTCATACCCATTGTACTTCTCTTTCTTACCCCTTGATTTTTTATGTCATTCCCTCAAATTCACCTTATACCCCTGCCCTCTATCTATGTGTATTCCTTCTAGTTGTACTATTGATACAATTTTAAAGAATTATAAGTATCATCTTCCTGTGTAGGGATGCAAATAGTTTAACTCTATTAAATCCTTGTGCTTTCTCTTTCCTTTTTACCTGTTTATGCTTTTCTTGCGTCTTGATTTTGGAGATAAAATTTTGATTTAGTTCTGGTCTTCTTATGAAAACTTGAAATCCCTCTGTTTCATTGAATGAACACTTTTCCCTTGATGTACTATATTCAATTTTGCCAGGTAAGTGACTCTTGGTTGTAATCCTAGTCCATTTGCCTTCCTGAATATCATGTTCTGTAATCTCTGATCCTTTAATATTGCAGCTGCCAAGTCCTTTGTAATGCTGATTGTGATTCCCGATATTTGAATTGTTTCTTTCTGGCCACTTGTAGTGTTTTTTCCTTGACCTGATAATTCTGAAATTTGGCTATAATGTTCCTTGGAGTTTTTATTTTGGGATCTCTTTGCTGAGGTGATCAGTGAATTCTTTCAATGCCTATTTTGGCCCCTGGTTCCAGGACATCAGGCCAGTTTTCCTTGATGATATCTTGAAACACGCTGTCTAGATCCTCCTTTTAATTATGGCTTTCAGATATTTCAGCGATTCTAATATTGTCTTTCCTGGATCTATTTTCCATGTCAGTTGTTTTTTCCTGTGAGGTATTTTACATTTTCTTCCATTATTT
>CM053580.1:301371977-301393072 GCA_028627135.1 Pseudochirops cupreus
CCTATCTTATTGTCTTTGTGCATTGGCGTGAGAGTGCAACCCAGATTTATAGGGGGAATGTTATATAATTCTAGTTTTTGCTTTGCCTTCTGTTTATTTTTTTAAAATTTATTAAGAAGTAATGGAGTCATGTTGGCTGGTTTGTAAATGGGAAAGACATGATTAGGGGCTCATGAATTTGAAGTATAGTAGGAATAGTTACCCATCAGGGTTGCCCCTAGAAAAGTGAGCCCCCTGACCCCTGAACCCAGTACACTAATACACTGTTGGTGGAATTGTGAAGTGATTCAACCATTTTGAAGAGCAATTTAGAATTATGCCCAAAGAGTTATAAAACTCTATATACCCTTTGACCCAGCAATGCCACTATTAGTTCTTTTTCCCAAGGTAATCTGGGGAAAAGGAAAAGAACCTCTATGTTCTAACACAACACCTCTCTTTGTGGTGGCAATGAACTAGAAACTGAGGAGATGCCCATCCATTGGGGAATGGCTAAACAAGTTGTGGTATATGATTGTGGTGGAATACTACTGTGGTATAAGAAATGATAAGTTGGTTGATTTTAGAAAAACATGGAAAGACTTGCATTGGGGCAGCTAGGTGATGAGGTGAACAGAGCACCAGCCCTGGAGTCAGGAGGACCTGAGTTCAAATCTGGCTTCAGACACTTAATACTTACTAGCTGCATGACCGTGGGCAAGTCACTTAACCCTAATTACCCTGCCTTCTCCCCTCCAAAAAGGAAAAAAAAAAGACTTGCATGAAATAATGAAGAGTGAAATGAGCAGAGCCAAGAGAATGTTGTATACAGTAATAGCAATATTGTTTGAAGAATAACTGGAAATGACTAAATTATTCTGAGTATCATAAATACTCACATCAACTACAGAGGATTTATGAAGGAAGATGCTATCCACCTCCGGGGGGGGGGGGGGAATGGTATATATCTGTTTCAAATGGTGGCCTTCTCTAGTGCAGGGTGGTGAGAGAGACAGTTCAGAACTTAAAATTTAACCCCCCCAAATTGGTTTAATTTAAAAAAGAAAAATGATCTCTAGTAGCCATTCTACCTTTCTCAGAAATCTCGACCTGCTAGAATGATTATAGGTTGAGGGGAAATGAGTTGAGAGAGAGAAAGGAGGATGATGAAGGGAATCATCCATGACCATCCGAACTGTGACTGTGTTAAAGGACTAGCTAATTCAGCCAAATAATTTAAGCCTAGACTTTAATGCATCGTAATGATTATTTTTTTTACATTTAGATATATTTGTAACAAGTATTTTCATGTTACCTTCTCAATTTTCACCTATTCCAGAAAATATTTGCATTTTTACAGTAACTTTCGACCTCTTAACATAAGTAATATAGAAATTTTAGAGTTGCGACATGGATGGTGGGGTAGGCATTGGTGGAGAGAGTGGGAAGGTTTCAATCTCCTTAAATAATAGTACTTAAGCCCCAGTCTACCTACTCATAAGTCTGGCCTACATACACTAATACAAGTGGCACATCTTAGAAAGGGAGAAGTTTCAGACCATACTTCTAAAAGAGTCTTACCTTTCTGTGATTGTTTCTCTGAGACCACTGGCCACCCCCTTGACCACAGTACTAGCTTTGGGGGTCAGCACCACCTGAGATATAAAAAAAGAGCCCTTCTTCCTTCTCTCAGTAATGGATGCCTGGAGAAACTGGATCAGTTTTTCAGGGTCTGTTGTGTTGGCCCAGGGAGCTGGCATCATCTGCCCAGGCCAGAGAAAGGGCACCTCGAGAGCCACTGGGCTGTGATAAAAGACCAAGATTTGGTAATCTTTCTCCCACAGGTACTTCAGACTCACTTCATGGGCAAAAATCGCTGGGCACATTTTATTCCCAAAGATGTCTTTCAGCATTTGGACGAGTTTTTCGTGATGGTATTTCTGCATTCCGTAGAAGTGGTTGAAGTCCAAGAAGACCACCTCCCTGTGATGATCTGTGAGGAAGGCATTGATCTCTTCCAGGCCTTCATTCACTTTGGCACTGAACAGACCATGAGCAAAGTAAAGCTCATTGTCAGGGTCCCTGGGCTTGGTGGAAATTCGGAGGTCAAAGTACCGGATCCCAGCCCCCAGCTGACCAGTAAAATTCATCGTCTGAGTTGCTAACCATTTCCTCATGAGCTTTTTGGCCACAGTTCCAAATACAGAGACAAAATTCTGGACAGTTTCTGGTTGCTCAGGTCCTACTGGAGAAGCTTCGTCAATGTAGAAACTGAAGGAATCATGAGATCCTAAAAAGATGACAAGGCACAACGCAGTTAGATGCCAGCATTTAGCATCAGGGTATTATTTATCCTTCCCCTCCAAGGGTATTCCATATATTAATTTTTGACATGAGACAGTGAAAAAAAAAAGTCACTAATGCTTATCTTTATTGATTCCCAATTAAACAAGATCGCTTTTAAAAAATTTCTCCCTGATGTGTTATGTAGAGATCAATTTCACACCAAGAAGGGACTGAAAATTATGGAGAAATTTCTTCTGAGTGAAGTGTAAAAGATCAGCACACCCTAGTCATACTACTGACAGTGTGAATTCTGCCTCAGACACTAGCTGTGTGACCCTGAATGAGTCGTCTAGTCTCTATCAACCTCAGTTTCTCAATCTGTAAAATGAGGATAATAATACCACCTACCTCACAGTGTTATTGCAAGGTTCAAACGAAGTAACAAAAGTAGAGTACTTTGAAGACATATATAAATGCTAGCTATTGTCATTATTACTGAGATATAGACATGGTCCATTTTTTCACATAGGTGGTACAAGCAGTCCCCTATACAGTATTATTTGAGGAGTTTTCAAGACCATTATGAATTCCACATGTCACTCCCATTCTCCTGTCTCCTCCACTTTGTTTTGAAATCCCCCATTTTTAAAAATTTATACCTCCTTTGTTGGTAGGCAACAATGACCAGTATTAATTTTTTGGAGTTTCCACATAAACTAATTTAACATTATTCTTTCCCCACAATTCTCCCTTCTACAAAAGGAAGGATCCTTGGAAATCAATAAGATCTGAAACCTTGAAGGAAGAATATCCTTCTAGGAGAATAAAACCTATTGATTTTTTTAAGACATCTGACAATATCTATACTCTTGAAACCATATGCAGGGTGAACTTAGAGGGATAGACGGCTGTTTTAAAATAATCAGGCTTAATGTCAGAAATGTACTCAAATTCAATTTTAATGTTAAAAAATAATTCTTTGGTTCTTGGGTAAGATGTGTTGAAAAGTTAAAGTGAAGCTCATGCATATTGGTGCCTCCTACCAAAGAAAAATTAAGTATGTGCTTAGACTACAAAGAATTACTCATTCATAGAATTTGAAAGTTAAAAAGGACCTTGGTTATTGGGACAAAAAGAAACCCTTCTTTAACATCCCTTAAAAATGGTCCTTTGGCTTCTATTTGAAGATCTCCAAAGAAGGGAACCCTACTATATCTCAAGCCAGGAAGACTTGAGTTCAAAATCTAACTAGTCATATGACTCAGGGTAAGTCACTTAGCATTCACCTACTTTAGTTTCTTCAACTGCAAAATGAGTATAACAATAGTGTTGTCCTGTCTAACTCTTCATGACTCCATTCAGTTTTCTTGGCCAAGATACTGGAATTGTGTGCTATTTCCTTTCCTAGCTCATTTTTACAGATGAGGAAACTAAGAAAAACAGGTTTAAGTGACTTGCCCAGTCACATATCTCACATAGTAGGCATTTATAATAATTTATTTGTTTATTTAACCATTCTTTTTTTGGACAGATCCATTTGTTAAAATTTCTATTTCCTGACACTAAACCTAAATTAGTCTCTTTTCAACTTCTATCCATTACTCCTAGTTTTGCCCTCTAGTCTAAACAGAACTAATCTACTCCTTTCTTTACATGACAATCCTTTAAATGCTTGAAGGAAGCTAACAGGTTCCCCTCTGAGTCGTCTTCTCATCGAAACATTCCCAGTTCCTTCAACTGAATGTCCTATGATATGGACTCTGTACTCCCCAGCATCCTGGTTGCCCTAACTCATCAGCATCCTTCTTAATCAAGGACACCCAGAACTGAACACAATGCTCCAGGTAAAGTCTGACAAGAGCAAAGTAACTGTAGGACTAGTCCTTTCTGATTCCTGGAAGCTGTGCTCCTTTTTTGCAATCCAAGACCACATTAGTGATATGCCACCTCTCCTTTTATCCAAATCATTAATAAAAATGTTAAGTAGAACTTCTCATTTTCTACACCCATTTGTTTTCAATGCATGTGCAAGGAGAACTGCCTAAGCCAGAATTTCTTGAGGTAGTCCATGGACCACTGGAGCCCCCAGGACTCTGGTATGGGGTTCAAGAGGTCAAATCTATTTTCATAAAAATATTAAGATGTCAATTATGTATTAAAATAGCCTTCCTTTTTTCCAACTATATATCTATGAAATGTTGAATTTTCTTCAAATACTTTAACCAAAGCAACAGACAGGATGAAGAAGCAGATATGAGAATCCCACTACTTTCTATTAAGCCAAATAGCTAAGAGATTTGCAAAAATATGTAAAATAAAAACATGTAAAATCTTCTCATTGATTTTTTGTTTTTTAAAACATAGTTTTTTAAATTAAAAATAAGGCTTTTATATTAGCATATAATTGGCTTATTATTGTCATTTAAATGAACTAATATGTTAATCATTTAAATTTTGAATATAGTAAATATTGATGGATTTAACACACATGAACAAAACTCTTTAGGGTTCTCAATAATTTTTAAGAGTCTAAAGGGATCATGAGAACTGCTGGGCTAAGGTAAAATTGAGAAACAGGAAAAGTTTGCTTGAGGATCTCTACAACTCCTGGTATTGCTTTCCTCTTTACCTTTACCAGGTTCTCTGCCCACATATAATCTCTACATTCTCCTTGGGTTATCCCACTCAGATCCCCTCTGGGCATGATCCTTGCACTGGTCCATTTACTAGAAAAAAATTAGCTGGTCATCTCCCTCTTCCTTTCCAGTCCTATTGTCGGATAGCTTAACTCACTGGGGCTAATGGGATTCAACTCCACTGACATACTACTATCAACATTGATAAAAATTCTGAGTTGACTCTGTTTTGGATCTTATAGACACAGATACTTATCCTTTAAAGGAAGAGGAAGGTAAGGAGAGAAGTTGACTTATAAAAAGTAAACCAAGACTCACAAAGGTCAACAACTGTCAAATTTATGATGAACTTTTCTAAGAAAATATTTTTGACTTTACTAAGATATGTTTTCAAGCTCAAAATCAGATGTCAGAGGATCAATGAAGAATGCTATCTCCTACCAGAGAAGTGTTGGACTAAATATGCAGAATGAGACACAAATTTTTAGACATGATCAATGTGGGAATCTGTTTTACTTAATTATACATATTTGTTACAAGGGTTTGGTTTTTGCTTCCCCACACATTGAGAAGAAAACAAATGCTTGTTAACTGGGGGGAAAAAGAATTTAAAAAAATGCTTTCTACCTCTCTGAAAGAGAAGGTAGAATATCTTGGAAGACAGTATTTTAAGGCAAAGAAGAAAGAAATGGAATTGAATCAAAATTTATCAAAAACATGAATGAATCACTGCCTTGGCTTTAGCACAAGTCTGTACCTTTATAACATTAAAGTTCTGCAAGCAGAGACAAATCATGGAAACTCACCGACTTTGAACAGAACCAGCAAAAGGCTAACATGACATTATTTGGAGTCCTTACAACAAATCAGTTAGTATTTTAGGCAAGTCATCTCAGTGCTCAAGTAAAGTAAAACTAAAAACAGGAAAGATGGATGAGCATCCCTGAGAAGCAAATGATTTTTTCCAGAAGAGTTCCTTTTCCCTGACTTCCTATGGATCAGAACCCATGTCTATTTGAGTTGCTTTGTATACAGGGGTGAGTACAGAGTGAGGAACAAATGAGTATAGAAACAGTTAAATATGACTTAAACTCATAGAATATTAGAGCTTATGGAAACTTTGGAGATCATCAATGTCTCCTCTGAACCTCTTTTTTTTTAACAGATGGAGAAACTGAGGTCTAGAAAGATGGAATAATCTCAGTCAAGTCACACCATGAATAAGGCAGAACTGGGCCAATTGCCCAGGACATTTTACTGCTGATTTGGTGCATTTTCCACAACACTGACTAATGATAATAAGAACAACCAGATGAAAAATGTCACTATTTGTGCCAGGGCTTGGGTTTATTTTCCCATACCCCTTTTCTGGCCCCCACACACAGCAGAGAAAAATGATCATGTTATCAGGGCCAAAAAAGAAAATGGATACATTTTTATGATTTGATTTTGGTCTGGAAATTTACCCAACAGAATTGAGCATTTTCATTACAATATTGTGTTTTCTGCCTGTTGAAAAAGAAAAAAAGACAAACCTTTATGACTATGGGGGAAATGTGAAAAAAGTAAAGATTTTTCCCTTTCAATTTCTTTAAAAGTCTTTTAAAATTAATTTCTACCAAGCCTAACAAATCACTCTTGTTTTTGCCAAGGAGATACCTTTGGGGTCACCAAGAAAAGGTTTTATTGTAAAGGCCCAAAAGTCTAATCTAGAAACCAGGAATTATAATTTTAAAAAGAAGTCAATCTTATATTGTTTTTATGTGTCTCTCAATATTCAAAAGATGTGTGTGTACATAGACACAGATATAGACGTAGACACAGACATAGACATAGACATAGAGAATAGGTATAGCTGTGGATAGAGTACTCAGCCTGGAGTCAGGAAGTTTCCTCTTCCTGAGTTCAAATCTGGCCTCAGACACTTACTGGCTGCATGACCCTGTGCAAGTCATTTAACCCTTTCAGTTTCCTCATCTCTAAAATGAGTTGGAGAAGGAAATGACAAACCAATCCAGTATCTTTGCCAAGAAAACCCCTAAAAGGGGTCACAATTCTTTTCTGGATATATAAAAGCAGAAAGGCAGAAATATTAAAATTCATAAAAATATAAAAATTTGCTGATGTATACATATGTGTGTATATATCCACATATATGAAAGTGTTTTAATATATAAGTAAAATCTCACTAATTTGCACAATATAGAAATACATTCAGAGAGTTTCTTAGCATGTTATTTGGCATTTCATTCTATGATAGAGGATTAATTAATTCATAAAAATTTTTAAGCACCTATTGTTTGCGAAGCATTGTACTAAAGCAGACCTGTACAATTTAGCAGTAGGTAGGAGCCAAAATTAAAATGTCTTAACATCTTCAGTTGCAGTTAGGTTAGACTAGAGCCAGACTGGTAACGGTTGGTTGCTGCAGGTCACGTGATAAACAGGAGAGTGTGCAGAGGCAACCCTACATTTTTCACAGGCCTCCTGAAATCCTTTGGGGGCTACAAGCCTACTGCAGGTCATATATTGTGCAGTCTGTACTAAAATATACAAAGGGAATGGATTGTAAACTTTAGGATCATATAGCACAGGTCTAGAGCTGGAAGGACCCTCAGAGACCATTTAGTTCAATCTTCTAATTTTATGGATGAGGAAACTGAGGCTCATGGAGATGAAGTGACTTACCCAGAATCACATAACAAGTATGTGTTTGAGGTTAGATTTGATCTCAAGTCTTCCTGACTCTAGCCCCAGATTTCTATCTGTTGTATGACATAGCTACCTCTAGGGGGAAAAAAAAGTCAATATTAAAGTTATTCTGTATAGAAAACTAGTTTCCTTCCTTATGTTGGGACACATAATTATTGTAAAGATACAAATATTGGTCTGTGTTTATGAACAAAGTTTTCCTCAGAAAACATCTGCTAATTGGTTTTCATTGATTAATAAAGACAAAGGGCAAAAACATAGAACCAGGATCCTGCATTCCATGATAAAATATAAACATTTTTAGGTCAAAGAGGTAAGAAGAATAAAAGGTATATGTGAACCTGCACACTTGGTCAGCTGTGACCCATTTATTCACCCTGATTGCTATTTATGAAGATGCTCATTTAGAAAAGCCAGAAAACTCTTTCCATAGGAGCTACATACCTATAAAACACCAGGAAGGCACAGCTTAGTTATGTTAAGCCCTTTTTAGTCAAATATGATGCCTGTCTCATCAGCAACCTTATAATATCACAAGGACCCTGCTTGTCATCATGGATACACAGCTTCCATTGGCAAGGCAAGAAAGGGGAAAGAACCTCAGACAATCAGGAAAGAAAATCATGGAAACAAGTAATGGAAAGCAATTTGGAATAATTCCAAGAAAGTGATTAAACTGTCCAACCTCTACCCAGAGATCCCTCTGCTAGACATATATCGGAAATAATAATCTCTAGCATTTACATAGCATTTTAAGGTTTGTAAGGCTCTTTACAAATGTTTTCTCATTTTATCCTCACAGCAGCCCTGGGATGTAGGTGCTATCATTAATTCTATTTCACAGTTAAGAAAACTATGGCAGACACCAGTTCAATAGTTTGCCCAGGCTCACAAAGCTAGGCAGAATTTGAACTTAGGGCTTCCTAACTCCAGTTCCAGTGGTCCCATATACATCAAAATATTCAAAGCAGCATTTCTTAGCACCAAGAAAATAGAAATAATAACCACAAAGTGGCCCATCTTTTGGGAAATGCCTGGTCAAAGTGTGGCATAGGAGTGTAAAGAAATAGAAAGAAATCAGAGGAACATGGGAAGACGTACGTGAACTGATGTAACACACGTTAAGAACCAGGAAGACAAAATGAACGCTGATTTTAATGGTAAAAATGCAAAGACCAGCTACAAAAAGAACCAAAAACTCTTATCTGTGAGAGCTGAATATAACTCTTAATAAGGGATGAAAAAATTAACCTTCCTCCCTCCTTTGAAGAGGTGGGGAACTATGGCTTTAGAGCATTACATATACTGGTAGACTCAGTTGATGTATTGGTAAGTTTTCAGAATTGCTTTATACATCTTTTTTTTTTAATTGCTACAAGGGTTAGCTCTCTGGATTGAGAAAAGGAGAAGGTTATATTTGGAAATGAAGGTCATATTTGAAAAAAAAATAGAAGACATCAAATTTTAAGGAGAAGTAAAAAAAAGTCAGTTTTTGGTTTGGGGATTGGGTATAGAGTATATGGTTACTCATCATTCTACTAAAACAGTCACATTCTAATCAAGAGCAATCTAAATTACCTTATTCTCAGTAGCTTTGATCTTCTTTCTCAGAAGGTTATATACCTCCCTGTTACAGAAATTGCTATCAGACAGAGACTAAATCCTGCCCCCTCTTCACTTCCTATATTTCCATCATATTTATGAAAGATACATCTGTGGGCTGGTTCACTGATTATTCAGTTTTTAGTTTTAGAAGTAATTTCCATCTCAAAATCCACTGAAATTTTGTTTTAACTGACATCAAAGGAAATATATTCATTCAACCTTATCTATGAATTTGGAGACAAGACAGACTGAAAAGGCCAGGACTCAACTTGTCCTGAGACTGACAATTAAATGTGTGTGTATATATATATATATATGTACTGGGCTTGGAATGAAGGCTGTGACTTCCTCAAGATAATTACTGTTCCCCTGTTAGTCATCAAGCACCCCATGCTCCGTGCTTGTAGAAGAGACAGCTGGCCAACGTCTCTATGCTTCACCCAGCCTCTCTGCTTTGCTTGTCTACTCTATTCTTATCAGCTGCTGAGTGCTTGGATTTACAAGAGTCCTGCTTACAGGCAGCAGGTTCCTTGACTATTTTATGTTTCCATACCTATGTAAGAATAGAGAAAACGCAGGGGAGAGTTGGAATGTGCCTGCTTTCAAATTGGGCAAACTGTGAACCAAAATAAAGCTGGGGTGGAGGTGGGGGTGGGGCAAGGGAGGCTAAAAGTATTCCAGGGTTATACCTTTTTTTAATCAATAAGCATTTTTCTGTAATGGAGTAGATCTGCATCAATTTCTCTCTCCCTCCCTCTCTTTCTCTCTCTCTGACTGTGCATACCTGTGTATATGTTGATCTCTCTCATATTACATAAGGAGAAATGGAGGTACAGAATAGTGACTTATAGTATTGACAGCTCCCCTCCCTCCATTTATCATCCAAATTCCATCCATGCTATAAGAAGCAGCTCAATTCCCCCATGCTCCACAAAGTCTCCTCAGACCACTTCAGTCCCTAGTGATCTCACTTCTCTGAAATCCTTGTGCACCTCTTCTCTGTTATTAGTAATCACCTGGTACTTAAGAACCATGGATTGCCTTGTAATAACTCTCCAATATCATCCTGCTTTATTATTTAACTTTTCACGTCTTATCTCCCTCCCTAGATCAAAAGCCTCTTGGTAGATACTTTTTTGTATCTCCCAGACTCTTTTGCTGTATAGTAGGTGCTGCAAAAAAAGCATGAATGAGAACAAAGGTCTCCCAACTTATATATTCTAGCCAGGACTATTGTCTTGGATGAGCCTACCAAGGTAACCATAGGTGCCAACAAGGGCCTTGAGTTGTAGACAGAAGAGGTAAAAACAAATACAGAGTTTGCTAGAATTCAGGACAAGATTAAGATGCAAAGCTGGGGAGTTGTTGTCTCTGATTCATCATGGTTCAAATCCTG
The DNA here is from genome assembly GCA_028627135.1 of Pseudochirops cupreus. Taxonomy (NCBI): domain Eukaryota; kingdom Metazoa; phylum Chordata; class Mammalia; order Diprotodontia; family Pseudocheiridae; genus Pseudochirops; species Pseudochirops cupreus. The sequence goes on from CM053580.1 coordinate 301,382,592, forward strand.
GGGCAGGAAAGGAGGTTGTGTCTGTGGATTAGGAGATGTTTACCTCCCCCTGACTCAGGATCAGTCTTTCATTAGTCACTGGGCTAGAGTGGGTGTGAGTCCCCATTCAGCAATAAAGGCAGTTCTATAAACTGGGGGTAGGTTTACACCAGGGATTCTTAACCTTTTACTGTGCATTTTGACATAGGTGAAGCCTATGGACCTCATCTCAGAATAATGTTTCTTAATATAGAAAATAAATAAGAACAGAGGACTCTACACTTAGGGAGGAACGCCATGGATAGGGGGCCAGAGCCATTGACAGAGAGTGCTGTCCTCTCTCAATTCCTTTAAGAGTACTGGAGAATCCTGGGGGAAGGGTGAACTCTCACACACCTGGTCTTCAGGCATTGAAGGACACAGTATTTATGTGACAAGTCTAAGTTTCCCAAATGAAATGGAGCTAGCTAGTGACAGGGCTAAACCTCTGTTAACATCCTCCTGTAGTCTCAAAGGTGACCTGGAGCAGCCTCTCAAAGGCTCTACCACAGCATAAGTCTTACCAAGCTGGAAAGACTTGGAGTGTGTATGGTATAATTTTGTTCAAGAAGAATCCTGCTGAAGTTCAGAAATGTTCACCACCAGATGCTCCTGATATGACAGGGACATGGAATTTTCATCCACAGCAAATCTACCAGTACCATGCCTCAGGTGTCTCCCCACTCCAGTCCAACCTCCACTCAAAGCTATCTTCCTCAAGTGTAGGTCTGGCCAGGTCACTTCTCCCTCCCCATTCAATAAACCCAACCACCTCCATTATCAAATGTAAAATCCTGTTTGGCATTCAAATTCCTTCCTAACATGCAACTCCCCCTCACAGTCTTCTTCCACCTTCTTCCACTTCCCCCTCTCCCTCATACTTTGTGATCCAATGACACTGGCCTCCCCGCTGCTCCTTGGGTTGTTCTTTGAACAAGACACTCCATCTATAGTCTCCAGACTTACTGTTTCCGTGCCTAGAATACTCTCCCTCCTCATCTCTGCTTTCGGACTTTCCTAGCTTCCTTCAAGTCTCAGTTTAAAAAAAAAAACTTCTATGAGCTTTCCTGACTCCATTCTCTTTGTTGATCACCTCCAATTTATCCTGTATATGTCTTGTTTATACATGGTTGTTTTCACACTATCTCCCTCATTAGACTATTATACTTTTCTTGGTAGCCTCAGTGGTTAGTACTCTTCTTGGCACCTAGTTGGTATTTAATAAATGCTTACTAGATATCATCTACTAAGGTTAGACGGACTGTGATTGGTGGAACAAATGGCCATACTTATTAAATCCCAGAACCCTAAAATATTAAGCATTGAAGTAATAGGGGGAAGGGAAGCGTAAACATAGATTTTGCCCTTCTCTTCAACAAAGATGAGAATTTCTCTGAGGACTTAGAAGCATATCTTATACAACATCTAATTTCCCAGAGCACTTAACATGGTCATTTTGCATATTTTGAGGACTCAATAAATGTTGAATGAATGAAATCATTCACTGGTTCATTCAACAAGCATTTAATTAGCACCTATTATATGTCAGGCACTGTGAATGAATGAAATGACCCTCCCTTATGATTTCTTCAGGAATAATGAATTCCCTAACACCATCCTCTGTAATCTAGAAAAGAAAAAAAAAAGATACTGATTCTCATGATTCTATGGAAAGCCAGTCAGGCTGAGAGTAACTTTGATTAGATTAGGAAATGTCTACCTGCTTGAGGTAAGTGGAATTTTTCGGGACATCATTCAGGGAAATGCTTTTTCTTACACTCCAGTGTCTCTGAAAGATGTAGATTTAAGTCACATTTAGCCTGAGAGGTGGAAGGCTCTAGTACACTGGTCCAGAGCATGAAGCACAGAAGGGAAGGATATTTTCATTCATTCAAAAACATAGCCAGAACTCATTACATCTGGGCCTTAGAGATCAAACACAACCATGTCATTAGAGAAATGATGAAACGAAGGTGCAGAGAAGTCAAGCAACTTGGTCAAAATCACACAATTGAGACCCAGGACTAGGTTCTCCATCTATAGATTCTAGCTGTATTCTTTCCTCTGTGTGAGCTTGCCTTTTAATTTATTCATTCAAGATCAAGCAGAGATCGTATATAAGGCATTACTCTGGATCGTATGTTGGGTGCAAAAATAAATGAAACACAGTCTTCATTTTTTAAGGTGCTTACAGTCTATTTGGGAAGACAGGATAAACACAAGGAAAATTAAAAGCTAGGGTGTCCCAAAAGTCCTAATGCTCTTTAAAATCATTAAACGTTAGCGTTGGCAATCTTTGCAAAAGAGTTGCATAAGAAATGTTATGATCAAATGAAATTGTATACTTTTGAGTTTATAGAAGAGAGAACTCCAAGGTGTGTCCTGGAGCCAGATAACAGCAGATTGAGATAGCCAGTGATTAAAATTTTAGTTTGAATATTTGAACTCCAGAAATCATCAAATACTACAAATCAGAGCTTGATTAATGGGTATTTTTTTAAACTGTCTAGACTCTCTAGAGAGTCTAGACCTAAGAAGGGGCAGGGAAGTACAGGAGTAGCTAGGAGGCACAGTAGATAGAATGTGGGGCCTGCAGTCAGGAAGACTCATATTTCTGAGTTCAAATCTAGCCTTAGCTACTTACTAGCTATGTGACCCTGGGCAAGTCACTTAACCCTGTTTACCTCAGTTTCCTTCTCTGTAAAATGAGCTAGAGAAGGAAATGGCAAAACATTCCAATATCTTTGCCAAGAAAATCCCAAATGGGGTCATGGAGAATTGGATACAACTGAAAAATGACTGAACAATAACGTGTTAATGATGAGGAAAACGTAAATAATGCAGATTAAAGTTAAAAGTGTGTTATGGTTACATTTTTTTTCCTGGAGAGAATAAGTCGTTAAACATTTACAAACACGCTCCCGGAGAAATTATTGTGGGCTATGGATGGTCAACAAAGCCTCAGACAAGTAGAATTATAAGATCAGAGACTGAGATCAAAAAGGGACTGAGTCTAATCCCCTTATTCTACAAATAAGACCACTGAAGGCCATGGAAGTAAGGCGACATCAATCATTGGGTGCACAGGCAGTAAACTACAGAGGATCTGAACCCATATCCTCTGACTCCAGAGCCATTTGAGGTGAGTTTTAAAGAATGAGGCAAGGAAGGGAAGGCATTTTAGGATAAACAAAGATGGCAGAGGCTGGGATGAACATGATTTGGTCATGTCCAGTTATTCATGATTCCATTTGGGGTTTTCTTGGCAAGGATATGAGTGGTTTGCAAGTTCCTTCTCCAGCTCATTTTACAGATGAGGAAACTGAGGTAAACAGGGTTAAGTGACTTGCCCAGGGTCACACAGCTAGTAAGAGTCTGAGGTCATATTTGAACTTAAGAAAGCAAGCCTTTTTGACTGTAGGTCCCACACTCGATACACTGTGCCACCTGGCTGTATGATATATTTGGGGAATTATAAGTAGGTCAGACTCACAGAAGTGAAATCTTTATGAAAAGGAATAAAAAAGGCTAGAAAGATAGGTTGGGCACAGATTTTCAAGAGCCTTGGTCATCACTTGAAGACTTTTAGACTCCATCCTATAGATCAGCAGATCTTGGCAGATTGAAATATAGTAGCAGATTCAGATGCTTTCTGTATTAGCTTTACCAGCCAGCTGATGTCACCATGCTGCCTTGCCACACCTTATCTGAATTCTGAGTGAGGACAGAAACAAAACCAGCAACAGGGGGTCTAACCCCCATCCCCCAACACACGCCACCAGCAAGGGATTTTATACCCGCCTATGCCAACAGTCAAGGTTATAGTGAAGTTTAAAGCCCTACAAAAAGACGGGGCTTTTATAGAAGTGATGGAAGAATTTAGTAAAGAATACAGAAATGGGAACAGAATGCCCAGAAGATAGTGGGATAGACTTTTGCTGTACTTTTACTTTACTCTCTTATATGTGTTTTCTTTTTTTTTCCTTTGAGAGCAAGAAATAGCTTTTTTGGGGGGGGAGAGGTATTTGTATAGATAGACTTAGCACAATGTTTTGTCATTGTTCAGTCATTTTTGACTCTTTGTGACCCCATTTGGGGTTTTCTTGGCAAAGATACTAAAGTGGTTTGCTGTTTTCTTCTCTAGCTCATTTTATAGATAAGGAAACTGAGGCAAACAAGGTTAAGTGACTTGCCCAGGTTCACACAGATAGTAAGTACCAGATTTGAATTCATGAAAATGAGTCTGACTCCAGAGCCAGAGCTCTACCCACTACACCACTCACATGCACATAGCACAGGGCTTAGCATATATCAAACAATGAAGGAACGGTTTGGGTTTTGGTGGTTGTTTTTTTATTCATTTATTCATTTTATCCTTTTACCTGAAGCCAACAGAAGAACTGGGTTGGAAACCAGTCATAAACTTAAGAGTCAGCAGGGGCCTTACAGATCATCTAATGTAGTAACCCCTTTACTTTTGCAGATGTGACGAAGAGATTAAGTGACTTCTCCAAGGTCACACGGTGGTAAAACACTCAGCCAGGGTTCAAACCTGGATCTTGTGATTCTCAGGCCAATCCTTTTCCAACTGTTATCACACCAAATAAGGAAAGAATATACTTTTTTTTTTTAAGTTCTTTGGTTAGAGAATGGCTTCTGGGAGAGAGCTGTCTATTTTCAAATATAGGGTAAGCACATTCCGATTTCTCTCCCCTATAGTCGATTGCACACTTCACAGCCTCCCTTTGCTTTAGTCTGTTAAAATGTACACAGTCAAGTCAGCTTTTGTTTCCTGGTGGTCCTGTAATGAAAGGCACTTCTGTGTAACAAAACAGAAAATGAGACCAGACAAATGTCTGTGTCTAAATACCGTCAGAGAAACCAAATAAAAGCAACAAGCTGAGCCACGCAAATAGTTCTGTCACCTGAACCAACTCAAGCAACTGGTCTCACAATTTTTTAATAACAACAATGATAATACCTTGTCTTTCCTGTGGTCTAGTGGAGAAAGTACTGGATGGGGAGGCCGGAAAGACCTGGCTTTGGATGATATCCCTGACTTTACTAAGTGTATGATGATGGGCAAACTATGTAACCCCTGTGAGTCTCAGCTTCCCCCTCTGTGAAATGAGGATAATATTGAGGGCCATTTTGAAGGCTCAATAAGATAATAGATATAAAGCACTTTACACATCCTAAAGTATCCATGACATAAAAGCTGTATGACTGGGAAGTCACTTCACTTTTCCTTATCCCAGGTCATGCTCTAAGCCAAGGGTTCCCCAGATTTTGGGTGGCATGGATTCCTCTGGTGATCTGATTAAAGCCTATCAGCACCTCGGAACAACATGGTTGTCTTTTTTTAAATTCATAATTGATGGAAATGCTCATTTTCGGTAAGTAAGTTTAGTAAGTTTAGTAAGAGTTTAGTAAAAATAAAGATTTTTCTCTCATCTAAGTTCACAGACTTTCTCCCTCCACCCCAAAATCTATCATGGATGCCTGGATGTTCCATTGACTTCATATAAAGAACCCTTGCTCTAACTTTCAGAGAAGGTGCTAACTTGTGCTGGCAGAGGGCGTTTCCTTACTGACATTAGTGAAATCACAGGTCTGGTTCAAAAAAAAATGTTGAAATATTCCTCCTCCCCCCATTGCCAACACCTCCGTCTTCCAGTTCCTTTCTCATCTAAGCTCATAGCACCTAAAAAAAATTGTTATGTACTTGGTATATTCCAAAATTATATTTCAGTTATTTGTGTATAAATCATGTCTCCCCCCTCAGTCCACTCTCTGAGCTCTTTGAGAACAAAGGCCCCACTCCATTTATCTTTGTATATTTAAATTATTATTAAGTTTTAGATCTATATCCTCTCTCTACCACCTCCTCCCTCCCCCATTTTTATCTTTGTATTTTGATGCCCTTCTTCACTCCATCCCAGCACATAGCACTCTTCCCAGACTAGGTACTTGATAAAGTTTGCTAAATAGATGAACAAATGTTATATGTGCCCTAAGGAACTTGCTAATTAAAGAAACCCTAAGATAAAGCCTTATGTAAAGGGAAGATTCTTTTTTATTTTATTTTATTTTTTTTTAGTAAAGTGAATACACTTCCCTTAATTTATCTTAGGCTTCATTCTCCCTTTCCCCACCCCATACCATGAAAGTGCTTTCCTTGCCCCAGAGAAAAACCAAAGCACTAGGAGTGCAGTCTATTTACCCAGCTCATCTGTGGTAGCTTGCTCTCCCTGCAGCCTGTTCAGCATCACCTCTGAGCCTCTTGAGCTCAAATGTCAAGACAATACCAAGTCTTGCTGAGCTGTTTCTGGAATCAGTTGTAGAACTGACAGAAAATTTAAGAACAGCATCCTTCAAAGGAGATGGATCTAATTACGAGTCTACCTCAATAACTATCCCTTCAGATTCTCTCCATGGATGTGTCTTATTAAGAGTCAGTGAAAGAGATAACAGGAAAAAAAAAATCCAACACCATCCCCAGGAAAAGAGCACATCTTAGTGATTACTGTCTTTCCACAAGTCAGCTTACCCAGCATCTGGTCTTCTGTCTGCAAACTCACTACCATACTGAATCCCACTGGGGAGTTAGGAAGGGGAGGCTAGGCAAAGTGCTTCTCACTTCTCCCCTAATGGAACAATTAAAGAATCACAACTTTCCAAACTTAGCTACAGTTTTGTGAGAGTAGCTTTCTGAAAAGGGAATATGCTGGCATCAGGCAAAATCTAACTTTGAAAGGCACAGATTATGTGAGACTCCCTAAGAGAAAAACCAGTGCAGTCAGGAAATGTATTAAGACCAATAGGCCCATCTGCTTTTGAGCTTCTGATTCCCCAGAGGAAGCGGGTTCCAAGGACTGTAAATTAGAGACAACACTTTAAAAAGGTAACTGATCCTTTAAATTCTTCAGATGCCCCCATTCTTTCTCCATGTGCCTCAGTTGACATACAGACTCACAATCAGAATCCCTACCAATTGGCTTCTCCCTGAATCCTCTCTTTTTCTGTGCAGCAATGACTTCTGTGGATTGAGCACTGGTCTAGAAATCAGAAAGACCTGGGTTCAAATTCCACTTTAGATAATTATCAGCTGTGTGACTTCACATCCCTGGGCTCCATTTTCCTTATCTGTAAAATGAGAGCACTGGATTTGATGATTTATAAGGTTCCTTCCCAGTTCTAGATCTATAGTCTTACCCTATATTTTCCTATGACTTAGAATTGTGTCAATGAGATATTTCACATGTTCTAGCGCTTGATAATCACAGCTCCTCAAATGCTGATCACCCAATGGAGATTGGCACATACCTGCTCTGGCAAAGGTCACCTGACACTAGAATCCATTTTCCATTGACCCAATGCTGAATCAACTCCAAGAGTTCATACCCAAAACCCTGCCAAGCTTCTAATTTAATAAATAGAATCAGCTGAAGGTTGAATCGGCTGTGTTATTCATCTTTCATTCATGTTCAACTCCATACCCACTGAAATACATACATTTTCTCTTTTTAGCACCCTAATAATGGGCTCCACATTCCAGTAGCAACAATTCCAAGGGCTGGACAGACCGTTTTCTACCACCGGATAATTGTAGATTGACTTTCCCCCCACAAGGCTGTCTCCTTCCCCTGAGATTCTCAACCTTGAAATCCGCAAAAAATGTTTTCATCACCCCTTTTTGTTACACAGTTATATTAAATTTTTATTATTATTGAAGACTAACAGAAAATGTGGCCTTGTCATTTAATTGGCATAAAATGCGACAGCATTGTGAGGCCTTTATATTACATCCATATCTGGTACCAAGTTGTCACTGTACCTTCTTTTCTGAACAAGAATTTTAAGGGATAAAGAGTATTGCTAAAGTATAAAACACTTTCTAGATTGATAGTGATTCCTTAATCACCATTCTCTCAGTCTTATTATTCAGTCAATACAGAATTCACCCCACTAAGCCAGTCCACATTTCTCCATCTGGTTCAGAAACTGGTCTTTTTGGCTCACTCCATTCTGCATGTACTCCTCTGCTTGGTTTCAGCTCCTCATAATAAGATACCCCTCCCAGGTTAAGCTCATTACTTCTAATCTCATCACCAAGCAGCTAACTCAAGCCTTGATTGACACTACTTTCCTCAGTCTTCTTTCCCTTTTGATTGGAGGGCTGGAGGGTGGCTATCAAACTCCTCCCAATGTCTTCTTTTATGTAGTGCAGAGACTAATCTTTTCAGCTCAATCTACTCTGCACCAGCTGCTCTGCATGGTTTCAATTCCACAGAACAAGAGGCCTCTAAACTGGGTACTCCCAGTCTCCTGTTCTCTCCCTCCAATTTCCTGCTTCTTTTTTGAGTGTGCTGTCTCCTCCATTAGATTTGTAAACTCCCCAAGAGCAGAGACTTTTTCTTTTAATTAGTTGTATCCCTAGCACTTAACAGTTCCTGGCACATAGTAGGTGCTTAATGAAATTTTATTGGATTGGATTGGTGATATGAGAGACCTAAATGCTTGGTGTACTATTAAATTCTGATTACAATGTTTGTAATAATTTTTATTAAAAGTTTTTATTAACTTTCATTAAAACCTAGAAAATGAGGTTAGCATGACCTGAATTTTTTTTAATGGATTTATTCTGGCTTATAGTGATCACTGTTTCCCTGAGTGAAATGATTATCAGTAACCAATAACTCTGGGAGATTCAGAGCTCTCCCCTTCCTCTAAAGTCCTGATTTTAAAGTTTAGTCTCTTGAAGGACACTACTAATAATGAGATTGAATTAACTCTCCTCAGTCGTGGTCAGACCCCACCCAACCTTACAAGGAATTCAATCTAAGGTGGGGAAACCCATTGTGTTCTAATCAAACTGGGGTAGAGACAGATCCTTTAGTCTAGAAAGGCCAAGACTAGGGGTGATTTGAGTGTAGAGATTGTTTCTCCATCCAAGGGTGACATGATGTTACTCTCAGCCCTTCAGGAATACCTACTCTTTGAATGGCAACTGCCCACCATCAGCCATGATTATCTTTGGTTTAAGAGAGACAACCAAATGACCATCCTTTTATTAATAACCTGCTGACCTTATTAATAAAATGATGAAATCACCTAGAAACTATGTTTTCCAAACCTTTTAATTATCACATCCCTTTCTCAGTACTCACAAAATATCCATATTTTTTAAAAAAATACACCTTTTACTGATTAAAAAAAAATTTATATCACCTTCATTTCTCAGTGTTTGCTTTCCTTCTCCCCTCCTAGAGAATTATTCCTCATAGTAAAGAATTCCTCATAGTAAAGGAATTCAATAAAACTAATAACATAACTGAAAAAAAGGTCTGAAGTTGTATGTAGGGTTCTGCATCTATGATTCCCCACTCTGTAAAAAAATAGGGTGGGAAAAAACCATCCCTTTAATAATGAATTCTGGAATTTCCCAAGGAACTGAAGTCCAGCTCTATAATGTCTATAATGGGAAGAATCCCTTTGTTCCCCTTTTTAAGAATTTGGAGTGCAGGTGCTCATCTCCAGTCGGCTCTGTGGCATCCCTGCCTCTCCACAGTTTGTCCAAGATCACCAACAGTGAGCAGTTGAACTTTCTGTTCAGTTCACCCATTTCTGGTGACTCAGATTCATCAAGATCAGGTAGTTACTCTGTCTCACTTATCCTGGGTTTGAAAAGCCTGCTAACCATTTTTATATAGTTGCTTCATACTTACTAATCTGGAAATCATTCTCCTTGGTAGAACAAACAGAAGAAAAACAAAAAAATGAATCATTTTGCCTTGTCTCCATCCATCTCTCCATTATAAATTGTCTCCTCTGCTCTGAGCACTGTCTCTTCTTTGATTTTCTTATGTACAATGTCCTTTTATTTCATTTTCAATATTTATCACCTTCTTTCAAAGCTTTAGCATTTCTGCCATCACTTTTACAGAATCATGCTACTCTTTATATTCACCTTCAGTTAACTACTCATTTCTATCTTCTTTCTGTTCACAACTTTAAAAAAATTACATTCTGTGTAAGCATCAATGCTGAAACTATGACTTATCAAGATATGGAGATACAGTGTAGTTTATAAATAGCTTTTGCCAAATAATAAGACCATATGGACCAGGAAGTCCTCATCTTTGGAATGGGATCAAATAAAATCTTGATGATGAGTTGGGGTACATTCTCTGTACCCTCTGTGAAGACTCCTCAGAATGAGAAGGGAGAGAAACTATCTGGAAACCAGAGATAGAAATTATACAACCTAGGACCCTTCCCCTCTTCCCTTATTGTAATCAGCATTAGGTCCCTTTCAAGAGTTTTAGACCTCCACCCTTGTATACCACACCGTTAAAAGCTTTAGGCCCTTTTTCAGGAGTTTTTGACCTCCACCCTTACTTGTGACCTTTTCCCCTCTCTTGCTTTGGCCCAAATAAGGCCATGGATGATACCTTGGCTCC
>CM053580.1:301393172-301428542 GCA_028627135.1 Pseudochirops cupreus
CAAGGTTACAGAGCTGGTAAGTGTCTGAGGCTGGATTTGAACTCAGGTCTTCCTAATTCTTCACCCACTTTGTTACCTAGCTGCTACTCCAAGCTGGGAATTCAAAGAAAAAAAATATTAAATACTCCCTCCCCTCAAGGAGGGACATTTTGGGAAAATGATCTGGGGCTATGGGAACTCATCTTTCCTCTCCTTTGCTGTTGTTTCAGATATAAACTTCTTCTATACTCTTTCCTTGAGAGTGGGGTCTGAGTCTATTGCGTCTCCCAAACCTACTATAGTTTTAGTTGCTTGAAAATGTTGAAGAAATGAATTGAATTAACCCAAAGCAAAGCATCCATAGGTGATTGAAAGACTCAGGACAAATCACTTGTGTAACCATTTCTCCACCTGCCAACATTTTTGTCCAGGTGAAATCTATTTCAAGATAATCAAAAGCAGTTCTTAAAGAGAAATAACAGAATCTTAGAGTTGGAAGGAACTTGAGGGTGTATAGAATAACTAGAATCCCCAAAAGGATCTTCGTACAACACTGCAGACTCTGACCACAGATCATCTGCTGGAAGACCTCAAGTTGGGGAAGTCCATATTCCATTTGTTATGAAATTTACATGAAGCATAAATGCATCTCTCTCATTCCCACCCTGTGCCTCTAGTTTGGTCCTCTGGGGTCAAACTGAATAAGTTCAATATCTCTTCTAGCTTCTCAAGTACTGGAAGACAACAACCTCAGCCCCCTCACTCTTCATCCCAGTTCTCTTCTCTAGGCTAAATGTCACAGATGTTACAAAAGCACATTGGCAGTATGAGGGCTGGTGCATGGAAGGAGGGAGGAAGTATTATTGCCACATAGTCTTTTCTCAGTCCTTTGAGGTCTTGATGATACCTTTCTGAGCCTTGAGGCCTTTTCTGAGCACCAGCTGTCAACATGGTTTCCAAAGCAGTAGTTGGCAGTGGGGATGTGGCATAAAGCCCAGGGTCTCAGCTAAATGCCTCAACTGGACATACAATGGGAATGATACTAGTCTTACCCTGAACAAGGGTACCTAGGAATTCTACCTAGGAGATCTGAGGAACTTTGGTCAGACCAATCCTTTTGTTAACTTCTCAACTAGCTGTAAGTTCTTATTGTAGGTACAGAGCCTGCTTTCTCCAGTATTTCTCACAATGCCTAACGCTGTGCAGCTTCCACAGCGGGGGGGCCCCATAAGTGTCTGTCAGATTGACCTGAATCCCAGCAAATACCATTATGTTTTCCCTCTAAGCAGATAAAGAGTGTAAAGGATAGAAAATGAACAGTTCAATTATTTACCTTCCCTAGATTTTAAAACAAGGAGGCCTAAGCAATAATGCTGTCCTGATTTGTCCTTGAGTCTCTGACACTATTTGATTTTCTTTTACGAATAATGAAAATCTGAACTAACACAACACTACACTTAATCATGTTTGTAGCACAAAGAGAATGTCTCCTTGAAATATAAACCTTTTGGTTATGTGTTTCTTCACAAAACACCATTTCCTGCCAACAGCTGGATATTTTCTTGTCAAAGAGATGCATAGGGTTTGGAGATTACTCATTCCTATATCCTTTTTTCCCCTCTTCTCTCAGAGTTTCCTTCTCTGTTTCTGCCTAGAAGAGTCGAACCTTTGCTTTGGGACCTCACACTAGGCTTGTGAGAATTAAATGCTGTGAGTTCTTCAGAAAGAAGTGACCTATAAATATCAAGTTTGTTAGAGAAACTGGCCCACTTCAAATGGGTCCAGTCTGGCTGGTGCCATGCCACCTTAAATTGATTTGGCTTTAAAAATAAAATCCGATACAATATGATGCATGAACTAAATTGCCTTGGATGTTTCTGATCAACACCTGAGCTCTCATTGCCTCTGTTGAAAGAAATATGGCTGATCAGTTTGAAAGAGAGAAACCAAGACTTGAGGGGAGGCATAAACATGGTCTTGAAATATTTAAAGGGTCCTCGTGTGAAATGATCAGATCTCTCTGAAACATAGAAGAGGTCATCTCAGAAGGCAGAAGTGGGCCCAATAGGCAAATTGTAGAGTCAGAATTGGGGTTTAGTCTCTAACAATGAAAGCTGTCTGCCTTCCTCCCCGCCAAAAAAATTAGGTTATCTTGGGAGGGAGCAGATCCCTGACCCTGGAGGCTTCTAACTAGAGGACAGATGATCATTTTTGGCAGATGTGAAAAAGATTCTTGACAACACATGTATTGTATATGTAATATATAGATATATATTACAACATCTAAGATATGGATCTTAGATTCTTTGAATACGTTTAGTTGATTTCCCAGCCTCAGCCCCAATGTATTAATAATATCCTTTGGGCGGCTAGGTGGTGCAGTGAATAGAGCACTGACCCTGGAGTCAGGAGGACCTGAGTTCAAATTTGACCTCAGACACTTAACACTTACTAGCCATGTGACCTTGGGCAAGTCACTTAACCCCAATTGCCCTGCCTTCCTCCCTCCAAAAAGAAAAAAAAATTAAGAATATCCTTGCAAATCATTTGGCATGGGTTAGTTTTAGCAAATCTATTTAAACAATTCTACATCCTCCCATCTAAAATACTCTAACCCCAGGGTCAATAGCCATGAGCTATGTTGAAGTAAATTTTATAGATGATTACTCAAATCTTCTATGCAAAGAACATAAAAAAGCCTCTACTTCTAGTCTATAGGATTCTATTGTACATAAAACAATCAGTCCCATCTACTTCAGGTAAAATAAAATCTATTGTATTTTTCTGCATGTAAAATAAAAGAAACAGTCATGACCACATTGATTATTGTCAAAGTAACTATATATAAAAGACATGGTTAGTGTAAAGACCTGTGTTCAAATCCTACCTCTTTTGTATACTGGCTATGTGACCCTGGTACAATCACTTAATCCTTCAGTGATTCCAGATAACTTTCTAAGATTATAAACTATAAAATATGCAATGCCAATCTTGCTAGAATTTTCATTGGTAGAGAGAGTTCACTACATGGACAAAAAAATCACAAATCAGTCACCCCCCAAATTAAAAGTACTCACATAAATGCAATATTTTGCCTTTATGAGACCATGCCATAGGAGAAGCAACTGATAGTGCTCACAAATTCAAATCAGTTAAACACTTATTAATTATCTACTCTGTATAAAATACTTCATCAGGTAATCCTCCCATAGCTGTGGCAGAAAGAGGAGCATAGGTGAGAAATGCTAAACAAGAGCAGCCAGGGACATCACCCTTAACCAAACAAGGGTCCAGAAAACACAGGTTGTAGGACAAGGAAGGTTCTGCATAGACAGCAGCAGCAGGCAGATGTTGTTTGGGTATCGTGACTAGTCAGCTTTTTGATAATGTTCTGCCTATGCTATACTGATCTGCCAATGTGTATCAGCTGTTACCGGCATCATTCCATTCCCTATGGGGCTGAATTTGCCTGGGTACCACTGGTGAAAAACATGAGCCAAATCCAGGGGATGTCAGTTATGAATCAGTTCCTGAGTATACTCTTCAGGTTCATACCCTTTCCCAGCCACCATGTGCAGCTGCTCATACCACTGTCAGGAGCCAAACACATCCTAAGCTATAACCACTATTTGGCTTTCTATTAGGATCAAAAACAGTCCCCAAAATGGATGAATAGACTTTAGGGTTCTCATGAATCTTCCAGAACAATTGACTCAGTGAAACAAGTGGTGAATGTTCATGAAGGCAGAAAGTTCTAAGCAGAAGGCCATGAGACAACTTGGGTGAAGAAAGGATGTTCCTATCCTCTGATTTTTGAAAGCCCAGCTAGGCCAGACTCTGTAGGGATATCCACAGTTGGTCTATATATCTATATCTATATCTATATCTATATCTATATCTATATCTATATCTATATCTATCTCCCCAGTTGGTCTATAGGGATTCATCTAGAGCAGTGGTTCTCAACCTGTGGGTCACGACCCCTTTGGGGGTCAAATGACCCTTTCACAGGGGTTACAGGGCTCATAAAAGACCATCAGAAAACACATATTTCCGATGGTCTTGGGAACTGAGACACTGCTCCTCTATCCATCTCCAGGCGGGTCTGCCCACATGTAGATAAGCCCACATACAGGTATTAAAGGGTCACAGCATTGGGAAGGTTGAGAACCACTGGGATAGAGCCTATTAGCATCCTATGATCCACCATTGGGCAAGTTTGACAGTATATAGAGTTTCTCTTCTACAGACTCTAGTTTTCAGAAAGTTGTTGCCTATGAATCCCAAGGTGTGATTTATGAGGGGATAAAAATAGTGAGTATAAAAACCATAGTTAGTGAATAAGGATTATTCACAACGGGTATGTTTAGAGAGTTGTTGAATAGAATTATGTTGTTATCATTTGATCATTTTTAGGGCTTGGTTGCCATTAATTCTTCAAGAGGAAGAGTTTCCTAAATGTTTGAGAGTGACCTTACCTTAAACTTCCAAATTTCCACATCTGAGATAAGGGATCAAGTTTACATTCAGTTGATTGGGGAAATTGTAGGTAGGACTGATCTACCACTGATTCAGAGTTTGGGCTATTGATCCTCCAGTTTTCTGTGCTCAGGTGGCTCAGTGAAAGAGTAAGACTATCGGCATGATGTTCCAAAAGTCACATTTAGCACCGGCAATTCTATCTAAGGCTATGTAGCTGCATTCTTCAGCCAACAGTCTCATGAAGGAGGTATATGAATTAATCGAGGACAGGGGTGGGGAACCTGTTGCCTCGAGGCCACATGTGGCCTTTTAGGACCTCAAGTACAATCCTTTTATTAAAAGGATTTATTCTGTGAAGTTTGGATTCAGTCAAAGGGCTGCATTTGAGGACTTAGAGGGCTGCAGGTTTCCTATCCCTGAGAGAACTTGACCAGGGCTTCTTAATCCGAGGTTCACTAACTCAAACAAACAAACAAAAAAACCTACCACCTTTATAACTGCATGTCAATAGAACGGATTTGCTTTCTAATCCTATGTATTTTGTTTCATGTGTTTAAAAACTTTCTTTTTATGTATTTTGTATTTTGTTTTATGTATTTAAAACCTTTCTGCGAAAGGGTTCCATGACACAAAAGAGGTGAAACATTTCTGATCTGGAAGAAGTATAGGGTGCCAAGTTTAAGGTCAGAGGACCTGAGTTCAAATCCTCACTCTTCTAATTATTACCTTTGTGATCTTGAACAAGTCACTTTTCCTCTATAGGTCTCAGTTTCATTTGCAAAATGAAGAGGCAAGACTGCTAGATCCTTTCATCTCTAAATTTATGATTCTATCATGCTAAAATCCCCGGATGTCTCCAGTAGGGATATATTTGAGGCATTCATTTATACCTCAAAGAGATTATGCAGATAGCAGCAGACTAGAGAAAGTCTAATGAGGAAATACCTCTTGAATTTCTAAAATGCTATACCAGTGTTTCACTGGAGTTTTCAGTCTGTGAAGAAAGACACTGGGGTGGGGGGTGGGGGTGGAATAACCCAGTTATTTTACTAGGGTTAATTGTCCTGAAATCACACTAGCACATTTTGCACCAACAGGATATATTTTGTGGGATTGATGGAATAAATTAGCATGTCATTTTAAAAGGTTATTGCCCAAAAATATTGTCCAACAATCGCCCTGCTCCAACAAACCTTACAAGATTGTATTTGTGAGCATCTGGACAGGGCAAGGGTATCACAAAGCCCACAATGGCTCAGCCACAGCCCTCTTTTCCTCCTCCCCCACTTCCCCTAA
Organism: Pseudochirops cupreus; assembly: GCA_028627135.1. Lineage (NCBI taxonomy): Eukaryota > Metazoa > Chordata > Mammalia > Diprotodontia > Pseudocheiridae > Pseudochirops > Pseudochirops cupreus. The sequence goes on from CM053580.1 coordinate 301,398,930, forward strand.
TCCACATCTCCCAGAGGAGCCAATCTCCGGCATGAGAACCTTGTCATCCCAGACCTAGTAATCATTGAACAACTGGATTTTCTTGGTTCAGTTTCCACAGAAAGGATCAGATCCCTGGCAGGAGAGGTCTGTGCCTAAACTCCTATTAGATGTTCCTAGGATTAGAGCTCTACAGCAGGAGAAGCTCTTGGAGGCCATCTGGTCAGTCAACAAAAAAGCATTTATGAAGTGTTTTATGGTGTGTTAAGTGCTAGGGGATACAAAGAAAGGCAAAAACCGGCTGCCTTGGAGGAGCTTACAATCTAATGGGGAAAAAGATGTAAATAACTAGGAGGATACAGAGTGTTACAGAGGAGATAGAAAGTAACGTCAAAGAAGACAGGAGCCTCTGGGGCAGGGGCGGGGCTGGGAGGCAGAGCAAGAAAAGTCCCTGCAGAAGGTGGAATCTGACGTAAGTCTTGAAGGAAGCCAGGGACACTAAATCGCAGATGGAGAGGGAGAGTATTCCAGGCGCAGGGGATGGCTGGGGCAGAGGCACAGAAACTGGAGACAGTATCATAGGCAAGAAAGAGCAAGCAGGACTAGCTCCAAGGCAGAGAATGTGGAGAGGAGTCAAGTACAAGGAGACTAAGTCAGGTTGGAGTTAACTGTCAATAACAAACAAAGGGCTTTAGATTTGGCACTGGGGGTAATTGGGAGCCACTGGAGTTTATTGAGTGAGGGGGGGGGGGGGTGTAACATGGCCAGATCTTCGCTTTTAAAAAAGTTACTTTAGGGGCGGCTAGGTGGTACACTGAATAGAGCGCCAGTCTGGAGTCAGGAGGACCTGAGTTCAAATCTTGCCTCAGACACTTGACACACAATAGCCATGTGACCTTGGGCAAGTCACTTAACCCCAATTGCCCTGCCCTCTCCCCTCCAAAAAACAAACAATAAAAAAAAAATTACTTTGGCAACTGAGTGGAGGAGAATATATTAGAATGAGAAAGACAGGACAAGGAGACTGATTAGAAGGTTCTTGAGATAGTTCAGGAGGCCTAAAGTGGGGAGGTGTGAGTAGAAAGAAGGAGATGTTTATGAGAGATGTTATGAAGGTAGAAACAAGGAGTTTGGTTGAAGAAGAAAGAAGAGATGTAGGACAATATATCGAGGGCACTGTTGGGTTGAGTGAGGGGGGCTTAGGACCCCTTTTGCTAGGTTGCAAGGAGGTCTATGAAATTTCCCAAGGTTTGAGCCCAGGAGTTCAATGGGCAGAAGCAGGTATCCTGACAGGATTATGCTTTGGGGAAGTGGAGGGGGGAGAGGTGAGGGGACTGGCTCTTCCTACACTCTCTATCCTTTCCACCATGGGTCCCAGGAGGGATAGGCACCACACAAATGCTCCTCCTCATTTCTGTTTGCCTTGCCCATTCCATGAAGTTCAGATTGGACTCCAAAGAAGGAGCCTTCAAACAGTCTAATTCAGGAGCATGCTTCCTAAGTGTTGTGACAAAAGTACCAGTTCTGTCACAAGAGAGCCGGCCAGGAATGGAGGAATCAGCACCATTCCTGGCCAGTTAGTTCATCCTGGAGGTCACAGGATAGCCCCTCCTTTGACTTAACTAAAGGGATTCTCTGTTCTAGGCAAAATTCTTCAGCAAACTGTGCTAGAATAGCCCACCATTGAGACCTTCCCTCACCACCTTGTCTATGTCTTGAACTGCCATGAAAATCCCCAAATGTGGTGAGTTAAACCACTAAATACTTCCAAAACACACACTCCCCCCTGAACTCCATGCTAGCCTCCAGCAGGATGTTTTCTTTTAGCCCAAATGGCGAGACTGTTTGACAGGCAATGAAAACAGAAATCTGATCTTCCCCTGGTCAGTGACACATTTCTGGAGCTTCTAATGTCCCTGCGTTGAGCTAAGAAATAAGTCAGCTTACCAACATTTCCTTAAAAAAATACTTCTCAGGGGACTGAGTATGAGAAAAAGAAGGCAGGCCAGCTTGACTCAGGCTGACATAACAAGAGATCAGCTTTCCCTAAGGAGAAGTGTGGTGGTTGTGGCCAGAGGACCAGATTTGTCATCAGACAACCTAACTTTCAACCCCAGTCCTTTGGCTTATTGCTCAGGTGCCAGGCAGGTCATTAACTTCCCTAGGCCTTAGTTTCCCCACTGTAAAATGAGTAGTTTAGACAAGGTTACATTTGAGGCACCTTTCCGCTCTCTATCTGACACTGTGGCTCCCCCTGTCCAGGGGGATTGGTATTGTCTGACTGGGTCCCTCTAGCTCTGCAGCCTCCTTCTCCCTGGCTGTTAACTGGGTCAGCAGGTCTGCTGCTTCCTCGGGCATCTCGGAAAGGAGGGTTCCATGCTCCTTCTCTCAGGAAAGTCTGCTGGAAGGAAAAGGTGAAGATTTCCAGTTGCCTCTGTCCCCTTGACAGAAAGGTGATGGCCCACAGGCACCAAATGAGGCCCATATTTTCAGATAGGACCGAGATGAAGGTTTATTTTTCTTCACTGTTCTTATTTGTTGTACGAAGGGTCCCATGGAGCAGAGTTCATGGGAAATGACGGTGCTATTAAAAAAATAAAATCATCAATTAAAACATGTTCAATCCTTTTGTGGTCCTAGCTGTGTGACTTAGGGTAAGACACATAACCTCTTGGGACCACAGGAACCCTCTAAGACTCTGATTTACAGACGTTCTGTCTTCTGAAGATCCCCTTCGTAGCCCTGAGAGGTCAGAGATATGAGAGAGATGTGCAACTACAAGGGTTAATCAGGACCAGATGTCTTGGCCATGTGAGCAGAAGCCTCCAGCAAGGTAACCGGAATTTCTATACTATGAATCTTCTACCAAAAGGAAGTCTCAAGTCTCCTCTCCTATTACCTTCTCTCCCCCACCCTCCCCAATGCAATGCCATATACTCTGCCAGAAACTGGGGGAAGGGAGCATAAAGAAGATATGGTCACTGACCTCAAGCATCTTCCCTTTTGCTGGGATTTAGTGTCTCCCTCTTCCTCAAAGTTATCCTCTTCCTCAGCCTCTTGGGCCCATTGCATATATGCTCCCACCCCACCCCGCTCTCGTCCCTTTGTTACAGCCCTAGTTACTTTGAAGTTTTATCTCCTTGTATCTCTGCCATCTTTAACTGTCTTGATGTTTCATGCTCAGTCCTTTGGGAATCACCCCTCCAACAGCTCCTTACTTCTAAGGGGCACAGATGCCATCTAGATTGGGGACAGTTCCAATTTAAACAAACAGAGATCTCAAACAACTTAAGGAAAGAGAAGAAAGGGGTGCTAAAGCCCCTTTCTTTGCCCTATAATATTGTATTGTCTCAGGAAGTATAGTTTAGTCTGGCTTTAAATTGAGGTCACCTACCTACTTCATATTCTTAATTACTAGGTCTCCTCAGGAAAAAAGATTGATGAAACTTGAGGTGATTATGCCTGACAACCAGACATATTCCAGTGATTTCAGACAGTGGTAAGAAAAAAAAAGAAAGAAAAGACAGGAAAAAAAAACCAAAAAACTACCTGCCATCATTATTTTGTCAATTGTGTAACTATTATTAGAGAATTCTTATTTAATAGATGAGTTAACAATTTGCTACCTGGGAATGTCCATAATTGAAAATAGTTACCTGCTTCTAGAGCCCCATTTTATGCAAAATCAATAATAAGTGCTACTTGCATTTGTGTCATTCTGTATACTTTGCAAATAGCTTTATGGTTTATGATGACTCTGAAGAGACTATAAAATCAAGCATAATTATCCCCATTACACAAATAAGAAAACTAAGGCTCAGCAATGTTAAGTAACTGATCTAAGATTGTCACATGATTATTAAATATCAGAGCTAGAACTCAAACCTAAGTCTTCTGAAAAAAAAACCAAACTGATGTTATTTCCCCTACACAGGACTGCCTCTCATAAGTTAAGCAAAGGCTTGACAAGTGAATAAGCCTAGCATTATGTTTTGAGAGTTATTAAGACTGAGCGAAACCAAGGGCTGGGAGAATTGGCTTGAATAAGGGCTGGTTGAATTCCAGTTTGGAAGAATGCAATACTTTGAACATTCCCTTCCTATTATAGCTATACTCACTTTAAAAATATATTCAATGTGTCCCTACTATGAATATGCAAAGAATTGTGCTCAGAACTACTGAGTATAAAAAGAAGCATGCATATGTTTTCTACCTTCCAAGAATGATTCAATCATGAAAAGTCCCCTGCAGCCAACTGCCAAAAGGATTACAGTTCTTCTATGCCCTTGGCTCATTTTACTCACAGTAAATGGGTTTAAATGGCCCCAGAAAGGATTTAAGCTAGACAAGTTGTGAGACTTGATGATGTAGAACCAATGGAAACTGAAGAATCTCTTTGAATTGTTTGAGTTCTTCAATGGCTAGTTTTGAAAATGATGTACTGGGGGAGAGGATTCTGAGAAGATGGTAAAGTAGATCAGAAAACCTTCCATTCTCCAAATTTTGTACAAATAAATTCAGATTTAAATAATTGAAGTAATGTTTATTGTTCATGGATAGGTAAAGCCAAAGTAAATTTAAAAATGACAATTTTACCTAACTAATCTATTTATTCAACATCATCCCAATCGAATTATTAAAAATTATTTTACTGAGTTAGAAAAAGGAATAACAAAGTTCATTTGGAAGAACAAAAGGTCAGGAACTTCAAAGAAACCAGGAAAAAAGACGTAATTGCAGTAGATTCAACAGTATCAGACCATAAACTATATTATAAAAAAGAACATTGTTGAAGTATAAAAAGGTTAATTTCAATCATTTTAAATTGAAATTTTCTTGCCTAAATAAAACTAAGCTAAAAATAATAGGAATGCAGAAAATTGGGGGAAAAACTTTCACAGACAATCTCTTGGATAGGATGTGATTAGATTGGAATATTGCTGTTGTGTAGGAAATGATGAGCTAGTTAATTTAGAAAAACATGGAAAAACTTGGACCTGTGAAGGAAGATGCTAGCTACCTTCAGAGAAGCGGGTGGAAATAAACAGTATGGTCTTACATATATGTGTAAGTTTACAGATATCTGTGTACATGTATGTATGTATGTATATATATATGTGCACACACATATATACATATATAGATATACATATAGACACACACACACACACACACACACACACACACACACACACACACACACACACATATATATATATATATATATATATATATATATATAATCTCCTGGCTTAATTGTAGCCTTCTTTAGGGTGGGGTGAGGGAGGGGAAAAAAGAAAGTAAAAAGTGCACAGGAGAGAACAAAAGAAAACCAACAAGGAAGCAAACCTGGGCAACTTTGAAAATAACGTGTAGGATTTATTATATAGGTTTTCTTGAAATGGAAATGTATTTTTTAAATATTGAATCTTCTTTTATGGTCTGCTCTGTACATGGCAATTTTTTTTCATTTTGCATTTGTTCAAAATTTAAAAATTACAAAAAACCTCCAAAACCAAAACAAAACCCACTAACAAACAAACAAAAAGAAAATGATGGGCTGAGGATACTTGGGTGTCATTTCTTCATTACTGGGCAGTGGCCCAAATGTCCTCTCCCAGAACACTGTGGTCTGAAAGACAGACTACTAGATTATTAATTGTTCCTTATAGCCCTTATTGTGTATATACACACAATTTTCTTGTATCTTCCACACTGACTAGAACAATGCTGAACTTCTAGAAATATGGAAATTTCCAAGTAAAGGTGTTTTTAGAGAAATCAAACAATCTGTTAACCTTTGCTATGTCCTTACTATTTACCAGAACTGTGCTAAGTACTGGGGATAAAAAGAGATTTCTTGATCCAACTTCCATTCTACAGGTGAGGAAACTGAGGTTCAGAGGGAGTAAAGTGACTAGAGTCACATGATTCATTAATATCAGAACCAGGACTGGCACCCAGACAAATTTCCTGACTTCCATGCTAGTATTCCTTCAGCTGGAGCAGTTAGGTGGTGCAGAGGATAGAGTGCTGGGTCTGAAGTTGGGAAGACTCAAATCTGGCCTCAGATATCTGTGTGACTCTGGGCAAGTCACTTAACTCTATTTGCTTCAGTTTCCTCATTTGTCAAATGAGCTAGAGAAGGAAATGGCAAACCACTCTAGTATCTTTGCCAAAAAACACACAAAAACAAAATGGAGTCACAAAGAGCTGGACAGGACTGAAATGACCAAACGACTCTTTCAACCATGGTGCCTCTTAGACTAGACAATCAGAAAAAAAATGTTTAATAGTTGTTGCACTGGATTAAATTGACTTTTTAATTCTTCCAATGTCTGATTGAATAGTTTTTTTTTTTGTAAGTACCCTCAACAAGAGAAAAAAATGAAGTGCTCTGATACTGAGCCGGGGCCAATGAGGCACTCCTCTGCTGGGTCTCAGACCATCTATTACTTCATGAATCTGAACCAATGCCATTAGCTGTACTCAGGAGCAGATGGGAAGAGAGGGTAGCGCCCAGCACCAAAGTGGGAGGAATGTTCAAAACAACTAGACCCAGTAAGCAATTTTCTTTTGTGATATGGTGACACAGCTGAGCATATGGCATGCCAGACACCGAGTGAGGTGTTAGAACAACAAAAGGGACATCTGAGCCAGTTTAAAGGGGACAACATTCCTTAGCCAGGACAGCTTATGCTCTTGCTGAGTCCATGTCCTGAGGATATTATGAAAAAGGTAGAAAAACACTCATAGCAGCATAATGTCTTACAGGAAAAAAAGGTAGCTAAAAACTTATTGACCCTTTAAGGTTTATTAATCTCTTTACACGTTATCTCATTTGATTTTCAAAGCAATCCTGGGAGGCAGATGCTGTTATTATCCCCATTTTACAGATGAGGGAACTAAGAATGAGAAAGATTACAATTATTTGCCCAGGAGGCAGCTAGGTGGCACAGTGAATAGAGCACTGGCCCTGGAGTCAAGAGGACCTGAGTTCAAATCTGCCCTCAGACACTTAACACAAAAAACTAGCTGTGCTATCTTGGGCAAGTCACTTAACCCCAATTACCCTCCAAAAAGCAAAAAAAATTAAAAAAAAAACCAATTACTTGCCCAGGGTCATATAGCTAGTAAAATTAACTGAGGCAGAATTTGAACATGCATGGGTCTTCCTGATGCCATATCCAGCACTCTAACCATTGTATCTCCTAGCTTTCTAAAACCAATGATAGCTGAATAAATCATCGTCTTCCACTATAATCATATTGCCATAAAAACTGCAAAAGTTAAGAATATATAGAAATGTGAAAAACGTACATGAAGATGCAAGGTGAAACGAATTGAGTGACAATGTAGATGCTGACTACAACTACGTGAGAATATCAAAGGCAACGGATTTTTTAAAGTGCCCAGATAGATTTGGATTTAGCCATAGTATAACCTATGAAGATTATTATTTTGTGGAATTTGTGTTGTTATTTTTCAGTCTAAATGGAAATAGTTCTGATTTTAAAGTTTTAAAAGATTTTTTGTTCAGATTGAAAAAATTGTTGATGTGATTAAATCATCAGAGTATTTTAAAGCTGCTTTAATATTTTATTTCTTCCAATTACATGCATAAAAAATTTTAACATTCTTTTTTTTCTAATTTTGAATTCCAGATTCTCTCTCTTCCTCTCCCCTCTCCCCCATTGAAAAGGCAAGCGATTTGACATAGATTATACAAATGTAGTCAGAATCATCAAAGTATTTAGAGATTTATACCATATTTTTTGTTTTACTTTGTTTATTCAGTCCTTCCTACTAAATTCATAATTTAATCCTTCAGTATCACTTCCAAGATCTCCTCCAATAGTGGTGGTCACACCTTAAGGAAGTCTTCTCTTTCTCTTTGATTTCTTTTCAAGTTTGGGCCAATGGATGATGTGCTAGGAGCCTTAGCCCATGTACCTTTAACATCGCGGGGGTTTCAGAGCTTCTTTCTGACTTTCCCAGCTTGTTCCTCACCTTCCCTGCATGATGGACCCACTTCCTCTCCTGATAATACATTTCTGGATTCCAAGATGCTCCCTGATATATCTAACTTTTTAATTCTAATATGCTCCTAATAATTCTGCAGGCTACAAATTAATGGATCACCACAGTCTCTGAGGAAGGCGAGGAGACATGATGGGCACAAATGGGTATAGCAGTAAAAAAGGCAGTATAATAAGAACATGTAAGAACAACAACATGGTTCTCACATACAAGAAGTAGCTTAATAAAAGGATAAGGAACTGGACCTGTAATCTCATTGTAATTTGGAACTTTCAAGTGAGGAAATTCCCTCTATCAATATATGTTAGCACCTTCTACCCAATTTACAATCTTAGAAATCTGTCTAGAAAAACAGGAAGTTAAAGCACTTATCCAAGGTCACACAGCTAGTACCCAGTCCTCCTGGCTTTCAAGTCAGACTCTTTATCCACCTTATTATATGACCTTTAGGCTTAATAAAATCATCCAGCCCTTAATAATCTGCTTGAATTTTTTTCCTCAATGACTAGCACACTTTTATTGCAGGAAACTTTCTCCAGTTGTCATTATACAAACCCCATTCTCCAGCCTCCACTGCCTACATTCTTACTCCCATGTCCCCTGATACCTCCCACCACCCAACAGCCCACTTCAGATATAGCCATCCCTCTCAGTGACCTCTGGAATGCCTGGCCCATAGTTATGGAACTTGCTTTCTTCTTAAACCTTTTCCTTTCCTGCTCCTTCAGTCCTTCTACACTCTCAGAGACCTGGCTCACTCCCTATGACAGAGCATCCCTGACAATCCTTCCCAGTATTGGTTGCCCTTACTCATCTGTCCTGACTCACCAGTCAAGGTGGGGGAGTTGGAATACTTCTTATTCCCCATTGCCAGTTCCAGATTATCCCTCTACCACAATCACTGAGTTACTTCTCCTTTAAAGATTCATTTGATCCATATATATTACCCAATCAAGATTCTGGTAGCTGTTATCTACCTACCCCAGGTTACCTCCTCCTTCCTCAATGAGTTCATTGCCAATTTCACTGTTTTCTCTTCTTCCCAAATCCTGCCCTGTTATTAAGGGACTTAGCATACATATTGGTACTTCCTCAAACACCCTAACCTTCTTAATCTATTCATTTCCCATGATACCACCTCAGCTACACACAGTCAGATCTTTGATATTGCCATCACTCATGAGCATTCCACCTCCATATTTATGAACTCTGAAATTTTTTTATCTGATCATAATCTTTTACCCTTCTATTTTCCCCTGTGTTTTACAATGCCTAACCTTATTTTTCATCCTCACTATAACCTTCAGTCATTCCACCCCTCAGTTCTTTCCCAGGCTATCACACAGCTGCACTAGCTATGACCCACTCCCTTCCCCACCTTGTCCCTTTAGTGAACCCATCCAACTCTATATCATCCTCTACTCTCAGGTCCTTTGCCCCTTTTTCCTGTCATTGATCATGCCTTGTCAAGCCCTGGCCATGAATCACTCCAACAACCTAACATCTTTGCTCCTATCCACATTCAGCTGAACAAAGCTGGCTTCCGTAGTTTTCTTCAAGTCTTCAGTTCTGTCGGAAATCTTTCCCATTCTCCCTCAATGCTCGTGCCTTCCCTGTAGGATTACCTTCCACTCTGAACTAGTTTGTTTTCCCCATTAGTCTGTGAGCTCCTTGAGAGCAGGGACTGTCCTTCGTTTTTGTGTTCCCTAACACTTAGCACAGTGCCTGGCATTTAGGAAGAGCTTAATAAATTCTTATTGACCAATGGACTGACATTCCTGTCAACAGATTTTCTCTCTTCTTTAGACAAATTTCGTGATGCTTCTCCTAGGCACAAGAAGGGCTGATTATGGTTCTGCCTTTTCTCCTTGGTCTTTGGCTGTCTTGTAACTGTGTTTTCAATGCTCTCCTGTTTCTGGACAGAGTCTGCTATATGCTCAGAAAGGAGCTCTTTGCCAGCAGTGTCTAAATCTAGGAGGCCGTTCCAGAGAGTATAATTAATTACTGAGTGCTATGACTTGGCCTTAGTAAGACTGATGCCACACATGTTATATATTCACAAGAGACATTAACCCTGTAGAATTAGGAAGTATGCTGCTATGGTGATGCAGAATATTGCAGTAGAAAGAACACATGACATCAAATGATCTGGGTTCAGCTCCTGATTCTACTACTTACTAGATGTGTGACCCTAAACAAGTCATTTTTCTTCACTCTGGGTCTTTTTTTTTTTTGGTAAACTGGTGATAATACTTTTACCGTCTCACAGTTGGGAAAGTACAGTAAAGAAAGTGCTTTCTAAAACACAGTGCACGATTGAAATGTGAATTATTATCATTAGACTTGATTCAATCAGGCTGGATCAATGGTACTGGTAAAGAATGCCTTTTCAGGAGGCCCAGTCCCGATTTGTAGGTCACTTTTCTCCCTCCTATCTCAGGAACCAAAAGGTCAGAAGCAGATGCAAACACTTAACTCAATGCCAAGGAAAAGATGAGGGAGTTGTTTGGTGGAGTGCCAGAAAAGTCACTTCCACCAAGTTCCCCAGTGACCTATGATGGCCATTTAAACACACACACACACACACACACACACACACACACACACACACACACACTCATGTCCCTGTCCTAAAATAAAAGTAACTGAAGTTAAGTGCCCAGTCAATCAAAAACTTTTCAGAAAATTTTGGATGATTCCCAAGAGAGGAGGCAAGCTCTTAGAACAGAATAACATTAGTATCAACTACTCTGATTAGCAGTTAATTGTTGCAAATGAGGTTACTGACCTTTTCATGGAACATCAGGAGATAAATTGTCAAGCCTAGAAAAGCTTTCTTGATGACCTGCGATTTCTACAGAGAAATGCTTCACTCAGCAATGCCCTCCCTACCCAAGGCATCTTCTTGGACTGGCTTCTGAATCATAGGATCATGCTACCCATCAGGCAGACTCTTCAAGAGGACAGGGTGTTTCAAAGAAAACAAAAAGAGGTGTTGTTTATCCCACAATAGCATCAACTTAACTAAAGTGAAACAAGTGAAACTTTAAGTACCTAAGACTTCAACCCCTTTATGTGAGGAGACCAGATAATATGACTAACTAGTCACCACTAAATTACTGATTAGTGACTAGGAAGCCAGTATTTTAAGGGACAGAAGAAGGTGGATAGTAATTTAGTTCAGGTATAGTTCTCTATAGAAACAGATTAATGTATTAATTGACACATCATAGTTTTATTCAATCCTAGAGTCCTAAGACAAAATGAGAAGCTTAATGAACTATTACCCAGGTTAGTAAATTCCTAAAGGTGTTATGATATTTGATTCCCACTCCCCCCTTTCCCACCTAAGGGAATTGGATTAGTCTTGTAACATATTAGCAGATAGGCAGGAAGAGGTATACTTTCAGGTACTCTGATCATGATTGGCCAATACTTTTTTTTAGTATTCTGTGTGTTCAAACTTCTGAACCAATACAGACAATGAAACACAACATAACTGAAGGAATGAATGCATGTACCCCTTATTCTAGATGAAAATAATAGAAAGAAAACATGGATATACACATAGAAAAAAAATTATCAGAAAATGTGACCATTACTTTTGATACCCATGGTCTCTGAAAGATCTTTCTATATGTATGGTCTTCCCAAATTAGAGTATGAAGTCCTTGACAGTAGGGAATACGTATTTTAATAAGTTTTTGTTGATGTCTTATGTTTCTTACATCATCATGGTTATTCCAAGGATTGCTCCCCTTTGCCACCAAGAGCCATTCCAGAGAACAAATGGTATTTTAGAGGAAAAAAAATCACCCAACTGATTAATACATTGGAAAAAGTCAGAAAATGTGCATTGTGCAATAGTTATAGATCTTCTGCCTCCTTAGTGAAAGGTGGGTTTAGGATGGGATTATATTTTTCCATTTTTATCCCTAGAGCTTAGCTCACAGCACTTAAATTTGTTATCATGAATTTGTTCGTTCATTCATTTATGACATGGATATTCTCCAAGAAATAGGAAAAAATTCCACAAGTACTGCCTGTAATACAACTTTGATGATCTTGTAACTTCTTTTCCCAAGCTCTTCAATATTTTTTTGGCACCCAAGAACTCAGATGGTTTATGGCACAGTGTGGCACATTAGACTTCTCAGAGAAGCCACTTTGGAAAACATCAGGTCCTCCAGAGTTAAACTGTTCTACCACAAAGATGTTTAACATGGCTCTTTAAAAAAAAAGTGTCAATAGCTTTTCTCTTTAAATCAGAATTATTCCCCACCCTCACCCCATCCCCACACCTTGTATAGGAATACTCTTTTGTGACAAAGAGAAATAGTTAAGCAAAAAATCTGATTCAGAAACCTTGAGAAATTTTGACAAAGCACACAATATTCTGTCCTAATAATCCTTCACCTTTCTGCCACAAGAAAGGAAGATATTTGTTTTTTCATTGCTCACTTGGCTCTCTTGCTTTTTCTTTTGTCGACAGAATCTTGCAACCATAGCATAGAGACAAATGGAGGAAAACCAGTCCAGATGGTCTGAGTCTCCACGACTTTAGGTTGTCCAAGACAGCCTTAGAGTGGGAGAAAGTCTGATGCTTTTGGTGGGGATACTGGCAGGATCTGCTGCCTTCATGTTTCTTCTTATGAGCAACTGCCCTGCCTCCTTGACTGTGCTAACAGAAACAACATCCAAAGTGTGTGCCCAGGTATGTGTGTGCACACATGTGTGCACATGCACACACAAACACACAAACTAATTAAATTTCACTATATAAATCTAATCAAGTATTTTTTTCTAAATGAATTTGACCCCAAATTTTGTCAGTCATTAAGTTTCATAACCGAAGGTTTGCCACACCTGCCCCAGACTCAATGACTGGAGTAATTTTATTAATGAAAAACAATAGGAGTTAGGGTAATGACTAAAACCAAGGCAATCACAACTATTTTGGCTGGGAATAAATTGGGTGACAGATTCATTTTTTCCTCCCACATTTGTTTCAAAAGCTTTGTTGATTTGGAGTAAGGAAGATGTGAATTTGAATCCTAACATATTTACTAGCTGTCTGACACAAAGACTCAACTGCTTTGAGCATCATTTACTTGTATGTAAACTGGAAAGGAGGAGAGGGAAGGAGATTTGATTCTCTAAGGCACCTTCCATTCTAAACCCACAATTCTATGATTTTGCTATTCTGGGCTCTCACACGAGGATCCCTGAGGCCATGAAGTCCAATCCATGCCTGAATACGAATCTGTTCTATTCAACATACACTATTGGTGGCCAGTCAATCTCTCTTTTTCCTTAGAGAGGAAAGCAGGGCAATTGGGGTTAAGTGACTTGCCCAGGTCACACAGCTAGTAAGTGTCAAGTGTCTGAGGTAGAATTTAAACTCAGTCAGTCCTCCTGACTGCAGGGCCGGTACTCTATTCACTGTGCCACCTAGCTGCCACATGTCAGTCTCTTTTGAAGATCTCCCACTGGTGGGGGCCCTGCAGTGACTAGGTCTCAGGATAAGTTTTTGCACAATATAGACTAGATATATTATGCTTAGAGAAAAATCTGAAGCTGAGTAGAAAAAATTTTAATGGGGGAAGCAGAGAATGAAATTTGGGTAGAAAAAAAGAAGTAATAATTATATTTGGACATCAGTTACAAATTTCAAGGCATTAATCTAAGGACACAAAAAAGTAAATTATTTTTTTATTTCCACTGATTTGTTCATTAAACTATCAAGTTCGGTACACTTAGAGCAGTGGTTTCCAAACCTTTTTGTCTTAGAAAACTTTTATACTTTAAAAAAAAATTTGAGGACCCCCTAAAAAAGCTTGTTTGGGTTATATTTTTATATCTACCATATTATAAATTAAAACATCTTCATATTATTATAAAAATAGTTTTGACCTTGTAGATCCTGGAAAGACGTGGTACCCTTAGACCACACTTTGAGAAGCTATTGATTTGTAGATATTAATGATCATGCAGAATGAAGATACAAAAAAATGAGGAAAAAACTTTTTTTTTCCATATCCTCACATTCATTGTCCTGATTGGGGAAAACAAGTTCCCCTAAATGTTTGTTTTATTGCCTTTGAATTTTTCTACATTTACCTTGAGCATTTTAATTTTTAGTATAGAATTAAGGATATTTGAGAAAGGGTTGTTATAATAATTTTTAAAGTCTTCAAATTGCCTCCCCTTACTCAAGTGATCAGGTGCTTATCCTAGGCCTGAATGGGAGGAGGTAAGAGGGAAATCATTTCTGTTGTTCCTCATTTAGCATATGGAATCAAAAATAGCCTCTCTCTCTTCTTAGGATTATAGATTTAGACTGGAGGGGAATCTTAAAGATCCCTTAGGTCTGTCTTTTCCCTTCCTTTCACCAATTGGATGAGATAATATCAAAATTCTCTTCTGGTTTCAAATACTATGATGCTACAATACAACACAGTTACTTACTAATTAATTTAAGACCAAGTCACTAAAATTTTTTAAAAGCTTTTAGTTTAACATTCAGCAACATAACAAGGAGTGATCATATGTAACCCTAGGTGCTGCTCTCCTCAGCCTGCTTGCTCTCACTATACCCCCAACCATGCGCACATGTGCACTCACACTCAAACACACAAAATCCCACAACTATCATCTGAGCACTTGATTACAGAACAACTAAGAAAAATAACCAGAGGAAAACACATGAAAATCGTTGACTGAACTATCTTCCAAGTCACCCTTCCCACGAAATATGCTTGATTCTTCTCTAGCCCAAAAAGGATCCAAAAAGTCTCTAAAACAAGGGAATACCTGATGCTGTGGAACCCCTAAGCATGATGGCACAACAAGCTAATCAGTCCTGTGCTTCCTTTAGCCTTATCATCCACCCAACACAGCAAACCTCAGAGGTCACACGAAATAGCATTATCACAATCACATTTCCATTTGGGAATCAGAAAGGGCAAAGAGGAAAAATGTACAAAATGAGAAAGACTTATACTGTCTATGCCTCCCAAACTCTTTCCTCATCTAATCACCAAACAGGTTACTCACAGCCCTTAACAGACAACAGTATGGGTTTCTGCCAAACATTCCATGCTTAGCAAGTCGATTCCTCTTGCTTTCTCTGTGATATGGAGGCCCTTAGAACAGTGGTTCTCAACCTTCCTAATGCCGCAACCCTTTAATACTCATATGTGGGCGTATCTGCATGTGGGCGGACCCCCCCTGGAGATGGATAGAGGAGCTGTGTCTCGGTTCCTAAGACCATAGGAAATATGTGTTTTCCGATGGTCTTAAGTGACCCCTGTGACCCCTGTGAAAGGGTCGTTCGACCCCCAAAGGGGTCACGACCCACAGGTTGAGGACTGCTGCAAAGCTTAAGGAGAGAGTTTATCTTTGTACAGCAGGACAATCATATACAATGAGCCAAGACATGGAACACATATGGGAACAATGAAAGATAGCCATTACTGATCTACAGATGGCCCCAATTCACATTTTTGACCTTTCTCCACCCTCCAATTCTACCAATTGATTTCATTATTGTTCCAGAAACCATTGGTTCTTTTCTCCAAACCACATATTTTAGCCAGCTTCTCCATGCAATAATCATCCATCCAGATCACACAATTCACAATGTTAGGGAAGCTCCTATTATGTACGAGTCACAGGGCCAGGGATAAGAGAAATGGAAACCATTATTATCCCTTTATATACAAAGAGTTTACACTCTAACAGAAGAAATATGGCACATACACAAACAACCATAATACACATTAGAATTTGATAGGAGCACCAAAAAGAACTATGTATGTTTTAATGAGGGATATAAAGCACTCATTTCAGGGCTCAGTTAGTGCCTACATAGTAACTGAAAGGACAAAGGCATTTTCCTCTCACGTTCACTTGCCTGTGTGTAAGAAGACAAACGAAAAAATGTCAAAAGTCAACATATCTCCAGTGTTGCTATGTACATGTCTGAGGCATGTTGAACCTTCAAAGTAATTGGCATGACCGTGCCACTAGCTGGCAGGGACATGGAAGGAGATGGATTAACTCACCCCAACTCAAATATCAAAGCATCATAGGAAAATCCCCAAGGGACAAGTGAAGCTGACCTAAGAGGTTCTTATGTGTATTGTCTAGGCAAGAATATAGACCAGACTAAAAGCAAAAGGACTGAAAACGTATTGACTAGCTCTTGACATGGTGACTGTGCAATTTCACAAAAGAGCAATAATACTCCCTTTGAGAAAAAAGAAGCCTCCACAGCTTCTGTAGATTACAGCAGTCAGTACAGATGAAGCCCTGAAGCCTATGGCAGCTATAGCTCTGGGAAGAGGCACTAAATGCAAAGGAAGGCTGGAGGGAGCATCAGTGAGTCACAGCCAATTGCTAGGATCTGTGGGAGGTATCAGTCATAGGAGCATGAGATCATAGCATCATGAAGCCATAGGTTTAGAGCTGGAAGAGACTTTAGAGGTCAACTCATCCCATTCCTTCATTTATCTGAGGAATATGAGAATCTGAGAGATTGAACTTTTAGGAGTAGATAGGTGACACAGTGGATAGAACACCAAGCCTGGAGGCAGGAGGACCTGAGTTCAGATCAAGTCTCAGAAACTTAGTAGCTGTGTGACCCTGGGCAAGTCACTTAACCCTGACAGAGAGAGATTATACTTTTTTGTGTATAGTATGATTTTACCCCCCCCCCTTTTTATTTACTTTGCTAGTCTGTTCTAATTAAAAGCTTTGCTATTTGATTTAATTTTGATTCCTTTTCCTGATAAATACATACTAATTGATAGCTATGAGGGCTAAGATGTCCTTAGATCATTTAAATTGTTTGCTTTCTGAAATTTTGCCCGATTGTAGTTGAGTGCAATGTTGGTATGGTATGCTGGAAAGAACTCTGGCTTCGAACCTGGGTTTAAATTCCAGCTCTTGCTTCTTATTATCTATGTAATCTTTATTGCGTTGCTTAACTCCTTTGGACTCCACTTTTCTCACTTATAATAACAATAAAAATTGGCATTCATTTAGGGCAATCTTTACAAGGTACCTTACACACATTGTCTCCCTTTATCCTTCTAACTGCCTTGTGAAGTGGGGACTGGGGACACTATTTTCTGTACTCTACATATAAGAAAATTAAGAGAACCTAAGGGATTTGCCCATGGTCACAGAGCTCATGAGTCAGAGGTAGAACCTGAAACAAGGTCTTTTTGACTCCCAGTCCATACCCTACCAACTAGGCCAAATGGGATTACATAAGGCAATCTCTGAGGGAGGCTCCTCCCATTTCTAAGTACTATAACATCCTAGGGACATTGATGGAGCTGGCAAATCACATAGAGTCTACTTCCCCATGGAGGAAACCAGATTGATTTTTATGACACGTTTCTGTCTATTTTTGTGCTCTGTTATTTTCTTTCCAGCCTGTGAAGTTAAGGACAATAGTATAATATCTAACTAGAAAAAGGGGATGCATGACCTTTACTTCATTACAAACAAATATTTAATATAAATTGGGAAAACTAATCAACTCTGGCTCAAGAGTTAGGTAAGGGAACCATTAGGGCCTTCTAGAAACAATGCTTATTTTATTGTAACTCATTTCATTGTGTATCTTTATGTAAATGTAAAAATGTAAAATCCAGGGGATATTGAAGCACTATGATTTTAAAAGGCTCTTTTTCTTGGAAAAATATAATTAGTCTAGTTACCAGTCAAATTAATTGTACTCGACTTCCTTGATTCTGCCTCTTTGCTTTTAGACATGTCATTTTATCTGCTATCAGGACACATCTTTTGCCTCCTTCACCATTGGACACCAAATTCACTTCTGCCATTTTTTTTTCATTCAGTTCAGTTTAACAATGAGTTATTAAGCACTTGCTCTGAACAAGTGTAATGGTAATAGAAATTTAAAGATCTTCCCTGCTTTTTAATAAGCTCAAGTTGAACTTGAGGACTTTCCCTGATTTGAAAACATGCTCTGCCTCCAATAGGTGCATGTGCTCACCTGGAGCCTGTGGTGGGGAGGCTTGTTTTTCAGGAAGGCACAACTTTTGTTACTTTGCAGTCAAGTTGGTCATGAAGGTTGTGACATTCTCTGATCCAGGAGAAGGCTATATATACCAATGAACAGAGGTTTTGCTTTGGGGCTCACTTTAGAAAGAGTTGTGTGATTTGGCCAGATGAGACTCTGGGCAGTCATTGAGCCTTCCCCCTTCTCCCCTCCCACCCCGGCTTTGAAAGCCCCCATGTTGGTGCTTCCCTCTCTGGTAACTAACTAGGTATGGACGTTATGGTCAGACAGCTGGAAGCCCTGTCTGCTGAATTGTGTTATTTTCTCTTTTAACTTCTGTTTGTATTCTCTGAAGTTCAGGGTGCTGACTTTTTCTCCTGAACTAGGTAAATGATATATGTTTGATTGATTAAAGTAAGATTGTTAACCCTTTTTGAGTTGCTTTCCTTTAGAAACGCAGATCAAAGAACCCATGCTAGCAGCCATCCTGGGTGTGCTAGGGTGCTTGCTGCTACAGTAAGGTAGTGTGCCAGGCTCTGGATAGAGAGAGATAAAAATGAAATCATCCCCATCTTCACAAAGCTTACACTTTACTGCTGGATATGATATATAAACTGTCACATAAATATAAGATGGTTTGAGAAGGAAGGCAGCTCTAGCAACAGGAGATCAAGGAGGACTTCATGGAGGAGGCAGCATCTCAGCTGAACCTTGAAAGCAGATCCAGATTCTGAGAGGAGGAAATGGTACATTTCAAACATTGGGGGTGACATGAACAAAGACATAGGGATGAGAAATAAAATGCCAAGTCTAGGGAATATATAATACTCAAGCTTGTCTGAAACATACAATGTATAAAGAGGACTAATGTGAAATAAAGCTGGATGTCAGAAGCAGATTGTGGAGATCCATAAATGCTGGGTTAAAGCATTTACATTTTATGCTATAAGCAATAGAAAGCTTTCTAAGGTTTTGGAGAAGCAAAATGACATGATCAGAAATGTGCCTTAGGGAAATTATTCTGGCAGCTGTGTGGAGTATACACAGGAGAAGGGAGATCTCCACAACAGGCCAGAAGAGAGGTGATGAGGATAAGGACATGTGAGTGTAGAGAAGGAAACATATGTGGAAACAGATATGTATTCTCGTATGATGCACACATTTGACAACTGATATGCTATGGTGAGAGGACTATAAAAGAGAAGGGAGAGTCATAGATGATACTGAGATTATATATCCAGTGTCTGAGAGGATACACTCAATAACCAGTCATGCAAAAGGTAGACCATCTCAGGACTGAATCTTCTGCTGATTTAGTCTAGTAAAAGCTGCATATAACCCTGCATATTTAGCCACCCCTTTTATTGTATTATTGGACAGCAGGTCTCAGACTCAGCAAAGGCCAGAAAAGAATCCTTGATGATGGCAGACTGCAGAACTGCCACGTTGCTGAGAGTGGTAACATCCCTGAGAGCTGTGTTACTGCATCTGGCAGGCTCCCAACCAAATGTCCTACCACTTCTTAGATTCTAGCTAACCCCCCTTCCAAAGCAAATGTCCTGCTGTGATATACCCCAGTGGTCAGGAATTCTGGGGGCCAGAGGTGACTGCAAACTTATATATGCACATTCTTATTGAGCTTCCTGGCTAAAAAATAACCTTCATCAACTGGTCAAATGGTGACTGATTTTTCTCTTTCTTAGCTCTAACCTGCATGTGAGTAAAAATTCTATTCCATAGGTATAGTTGACCTGACACTTAGCTAATTCAATCAGATTGGTACAATGAACCTAAATATTTGAGTATGAGCATGAGCATTTCTCCCCAACTAGAATTTGGAGGTAGGAACCAACTCCTATTACTTTGGTATCAACTATGGTATTTAATATAGCAGTCTTCAGGAAGGATGTATCCAGAAGATATTTAATGGATGAATTTTAAATGAATAGCTAGGGAGAATAGTTGAAGCAAAACTGACTACACGAGGATGAAAGTTCTAACAAAAGTCATCCTTGTTCCCCAATTCCAAAAGCCCAGAAAGGTTGTGTTTTCATTTCAAGCTATGCAGATCTTACTGGGGAGTACAGAGTGTAGGAGAGGTCCTCTTGGACTTGTATAGTTGACCCACCTCTTTGCTGGTTCAACCACAATGTCGTCCCAATGAGCCTATGGGTCTATATATGAGCATGCTCACATGTGCTCTCCAATTAGATCTCTGAGGCAGGAACCATATCCTATTTCTTTTGGATCCCATCCTATGGAAATGCCAACACAGTCCCAGTCTCCCCAGACATCCTTAATTCTGTATGCCTGGGATGCAGTGACCTTTAGGAGTTAAAAGAAAGCAATTTTTTTTAAATGTTCAAGTCAATTTATTTAACACAATGATGAAAGTCATCATAAGAATATTCTCTTGAGAATTAAATTTTTTTATCTTAGAAAAAAGAAAAGGAACCCAACACAAGCCCAGCAAAGCCACAGAGGTTATGGCGTTCCAGCTTCTCTGCAAGCAAAGATACAAGGACGGGGACTCGAATCCTTCTGACCCCACCAGTTGATTAGTCAGTCCTGTCACCAGTCACTCTCTAAATCAACTGGATTAAAATCAGGATCATCCTCTTCATCATCTGACTCCAAGTCATCCATTTCTTGAAACAAAGATTCATCTACTTTCACACTGTTACCAGCTTCTTCCAGGAACTGGATCTCAGATGTGTCAAGATTGTGATCTGTTTCAAATAGCTGTTTTCCACTTAATTTATTTTTTTCCAGCTTGTTCTTCCTTCATCCTTTTCCTTTTAATTTCTAAGAGCTCTGCATCACACTTGGCTTTCCAACCTAAGAAATTCTCAATTGTTACAGGAGTGGCATGGCAACATTGCCTTTCTGTCCCGTCAGCTCCTTTTTCTTTCTACTTCTTTTCTTCTAGTTTTGATTTGATCTACAATTTCATTTAGTTTTTCTTGAACAGCTGATACTGGAGTGAAGATTGTTACCATACCAAGGTTTTCTTCTGCTTGTAACTCTAATAATTTTTAATATTTCTGAGACATCATTATCGTCTAGATTTTCCTGGGAGAACATTTCATAACGAGGCCTTTCATCTGCATATTTTCTCCATAAGTAAACTTAAGGGTTGTCTGGACAGTTTCATCATTTTCTCCTGCTTTAGATGTCACAGTAATAGTGAAACTGGTTAGATTTCATGATAATACTGTGAAGGAGTCTGGGTAGATGTACTCCAGAGCTCACTGCCCTGCTCCTCGCTGTAATCTGTCATGGTGGCCCAAGCTGCTGACCCATGGAACGCTTGGACATAAAGAGCTTGAAGCTAGAACCTGGAACCCCAGTGGCGAGTGTGGGTGCAAGCACAGATGGCCCTGATGAAGAAGTGATGATGAGGATGGGGGTGAGGGAAAGGGGGAAGAGGGAATCCCCATCCCCTCACTTCTTCCAGGCTCTACAGCTCTTCATTCAGCTCACAATTTTTTTTTGGAGGAGGGAGAGGAGCTTATCCATTCTGTAGAGTCTGATATATTTTCAGTCACCAAAACCAAAATACATGGTAATGGAAAGCATCAGGCACATTTAACAAACTTTTATAAGGCTACACCTTCCAAAAACCAGACATCTATTAAAGGAGCAACCAGTGAAAGGATCAAGGAACTTGATAGAATGGAGCCAGGAAGGCACTGCTTCTGTACATAGGATATATTAGTAACTGGAGACAGTCTACCAGGAGAGCAGAGTTATTAAAGAAGTTATCTGGCCATTACCTCATCAATAGCAGTGTCTGAATTGAGTTGTAAAGACTGGAACAAAAGAGGAGTATAGGCCAAATGATTTAAGGCAAAGTTAATCAGTTCTGATCTTACAGGACTGAATTTCTGTGATGCTAAAGCATGGATCAGAACCATCTAGTGAACATAGATGTGATTTCAAACTGTGGCAAACTCTGATTTTGTGGAAGTGGATACTGTGAAATCTGGGCACACAATAATTTCATGACTCCATTCAGATGGATTGCCACCTATAAAAAAAAAAATATATATATATATGTATCTGTGTGTGTATATATATATATATATGTATATATATATACATATATATATATATATATATATATATATATATTTGAATCTAGACTTGAAACTTCCCTGCCAAGAATCAACTTCTACTCTTCCCAAAGTGACATTTTCTCAATAGGAGTAGTCTAGCAGACTTTCGGCTACTAAAGGTTACCTCATCTTAGGCAGACAATAGTCTAAAAAAAAAGTCATTAGAGGAGTCAATAAATATATGTTTTTAACCACATTATTATTCTGTTGGCCTCAAATTCAGTGCACAATCCCTCCTCCCTCACCATTTCTGACTTGTACAAAAACTAAGAGTGACCTAAGTTTGGATGGATATGGCAAAAATGAATAGGCTATATTTCCCCCCTGAATTTGACATATAAAATCTAAGTTATGTCCTGCAATTGGTGATGTATGGGTCCTTTTGCTTTCAAAGAGATGTAAGTTTTAGGGAGTAACCTATATCCAAATCTCTACAGCATTATTTTTTGATATTCTACTTTGGGGAGGGTGAGCAAAAGGAAGGAGATCCTCTGAATATGTGATTTCTTTGGTTAAATAACTTCCAGTGTAAAAATTCCCCTTATCAATGCAGTTTAATACCAGTTCTGTAGGGCAGTTGGGTTTTGACCAACTACCCAGCCCAAGAGGCCCAGGAAATATAGTAAGGATAGATAATGAGGTCACAGGTCTATGTCCTTTATGAAGTATTTAAAAAAAAGTTTCATTTGAACTGGAAAGGTCAATGCCATTTGTCAGCAAAGACTGGCTTCCCCCCAGGTGGTCCCACTCCTATAGTCCAGTTCAGGCCAGGACCAGCTTTGTGAAGTGTGGCCTTTGTGACTATATCAGAGGACTTCAGGAGGAGATGAATTGATATTTCTTTGTCCCCACCTCCTCCCATCACCCATAAGAGCAGACCAATTTGAGCAGTAGGGGACAGTACTTCTGAACATTCAAAAACTTATCAGTACAAGAGATTTCAAAGCACAATTGAGGGAGCAAAGACACAAACTCTTCAACAGGACATGGACACAGGCACCCAAAGGGGGAACTACACAACTTCCAGAGTTGCCTGGGTAACTTGCCCAGTGTCACATGACCAGAATATTTCAGAGGTGGGACTTGAACCCAGGGCTTTCTGACTCTGAGGACAACTCTTTGTTCCTCTATAGTGTACCATATTGCCTCTCAATGCCATGTAGCATTAATTTAAAAAATCACAACACTGAAAGACAGCCAAACATATCATCACCCTAAATGTCTTAGGAATAATTATTTTTTAAAATTTAATTTTTAATTTATGGAATAAAATAAGCATTTCTACAAGATAGCATAATAAAAAAGATAATTGCACATGAAACTGCAAATCTATTGTGTGCAACTTGCTATTCCTTTTAAAAATATAATAAAGTTATGTAAATATTTTTTCCTTTTTTTCTTCTTTTCCTTCCCCTCCCCCCTTTGAGATGGCTACCATTAGACACATAGGCCTATATTTATTTATATATTTATCAGTTCTATTATCAGAATAATTATTTTTGTGTCAGAGAAAAACGAACCTCTCCATACGAGGATGTCATTGTTTTTCTAGTGCTCCCAATCCAAGGCAGCTGTATCCAAACACAGCAAGTAAAGAAACCTGAGACCACATGAACTCCTGGAGACAGAGATAGAGATGGACATGGAAATAGAGAGGAGTATAGGTATAGACACAGGCACAGGTATGGGTACACAAACACATATAAATATATGTATATAAGCATATATGTAAATATGTACATATATGCATAAACATACAGATGTCTGTATATACCCATGTAGGCGTGTATGCACATAGGTGTACCTATATGTATATGTGCATGCACATACATGTGTGTATTGTGTTCTACATGTTCTACATACATATACACAAACTGGATGTAGAGAGCTATTTTCCTTTAAGGTTTTCAAAGAGCTTCATATATAATCTTATTTGATCCTGAAAGTCCTATGAGGTAGATGTTATTATTATCCCCATTTTACAGATAAAGGAACTATGGTTCATAAAAGTTAAGTGACTTGTCCAAGGTCAAACATCCAGGAAGTATCTGAGGCAGCACTTGAACTCAGGTAGTTGTGACTTCAAATCTAGTGCTGCTTGTGCTAGAAATTCTTGGTTTAGTGGAAAGAGCTCTGAAATGAGAGGCAGAGGACTTGGGTTCAAATCTCAGTTTAAGTACTTATTGGGTTCAAATCCCAGTTGACTATATTGTGACCTTTAATATGTCATTTCACTTTTTTAGTCTAAATTTCATCACCTGGAAAATGAGGGAGTTGACCTTCCAAAGGTTCCTTCCAAAGGTCAATAATAGTAAATAAACATTTATAGTACCTGCTACATGCCAGGCACTAAGCTAAGAACTGAAATATAAAAATAGTAAAGACAGCCCTTGCCTTCAAGGAGTTTACAATCAAATGGAAGAAGACAATACACAAAAGGAAGTGGAAAATGCAGACTAAGGGAGAAGGTACCCCAATGCCAGGGCATGGTGGAGAAGTCAGTCAGAGAAGTCCAGAAGTAGTATGAGGATATATCTGAGCTGAGCTCTCTCATTTAATGGAGGTTTGAAGTACATGGCCCCAGCTTCTAATCAGAGAGGCACAGGGTAGTGACTACCAAGGCTGATGTGATGTTACAGGATGATTAGCTTATGCTAATAATGAGCTTCCAGGGGCACAGTGAAGGGGTCAGTCAGAGAAGTCCCAATGTAGTAAAGCCAGGTGAGAAATGAGATGTCTGACTCAAAATCCTTCAACAAAGGCATTCAGGCTCACTGAGAGGTTTAGTTAATGGAACTAGTACAATAGAAGACATGGGGAAATAGCAGCCCATCATCCTGCCTGTGGTTTTCCAAGGTTAATTAGAAAAATGGCAGTATTACAATCTTTTGAGTATTGTTGCATTATGAAGTTGTAAAAATTTCTATACTCTCCTCTGAAATGCAATGTAAATGAGGTGGCAAAGAAAGGTAAAGGGGGGGGGGGAATATTTCCTTAGCTTAGCTGGATTCTAGGTTTTTCTTTCTCCTGAAGTTCTCACCTATTTTGGATAATTCACCTGAAGTAAGAAGTGCAAGTCATTGTTCTGTTATCTTTAAGGACCTCATGAAAGTCTGTAACTGACTGGGTGAACTGGCTCTGCCACATCCTATTGCCCAAAATGTCAGGATAAAGAAAAGGCAGAAAAAGCTCTGCAAGCTCTTCCCCTGCTCTCATCTCAAAGTTCCTGTTCTGTTAGATGGTGGAGGAAAGGAATACTATGTATATGCATGTGGGGTGGGGGTGAAAGATGTGAAATAACTTGAATAGTAGAAACAGTCCTTTGGGACTGAAATCAGAAGATCTCAATTTGAATCTCAGCTCTGTGTGATAAATAATCAGGTCATTTAACTAATCTTATCACATTCCAATTTTTTGTTTTGGACAGGGTTATTAGACTGGCAGATTAGAAGAGATATAGTTTATCTAGATTTTACCAAAGAATGTGATAAAGGTTCTCACATTCTTCTTGTGGACAAGATGATCAGATGTGGATCAAATTAGAATGAAGTAGGTAGATCTGAAACTGGCTAAGTGATTGGACTCAAAGAAGAATCATTAATGGATCAATCAGTCAACTTGGAAGAAGCCTCTGGTGGAGCATCACAGGCATCTATTCCCAGTCTTGCTCTGTTTAACTTTATTACCAATGACTTAAAGACATTCATCAAATATTCTGATGACATGCAACTGGGAAAGAAAGATAACACTTGGGATGACAGTCAGGATGAACTCAACAATCTAGAACAAAGGGCAAAATCTAATAATGTGTAACTTAGCATGGATAAAAAATAATGTTGAACAAATCAACTTCAGAAGTATAAGATAGAATATATAATTAGACAACAGTTCATAGAAAAAAGATCTCAGAACTGTAACAGATTTGAAACTTAACGTGACTCAACATTATGAGCTAGAAAAAAGATCTCAGAACTGTAACAGATTTGAAACTTAATGTGACTCAACAGTATGAGCTAGAAAAAGATCTTAGAACTGTAACAGATTTGAAACTTAACGTGACTCAACAGTATGACCTAGAAATTTTTAAAAAGCTAATATAATCATGACTTAAGGGAAAGACATTGTATAGAGCAGGGAAGTTTCCCTCTACTCTGCCCTGATCAGACCACATTTGGAATGGTATTATGTTACAGATGTCACATTTTAGGAAGAAAGACATCAAAAAGAGGGTGATCAGAAAGGTCATAGGACCACAGAAAATTCCACGAAGAAATCAATTGAAGGCACTGAGGTCTTATAGAAGAGAAGACTTGGAAAGACAAAGAGCTATATTCAGGCACTTGGAAGACTTGAAAGCAAAAAGGAATTGGAATTATTCTACTCATTTCCAGGAACCAAGGAGCAGAACTGAAAGCAATATATGGAAGTAGAAGAGAGAACACTTAAACTTTGATGGTAAGAAGAATTTTCTCTCCACTAGAACTGCTGACAAGTAGAATGAATGTCCTAAGAGGATAATGGGTTCCTCCTCTGGAGAGCTTCCAGTAGAGATGGGATGACAACTTGTTGTTGGCGATATTGTAGATTGAATTTGTGGTCCACTATAGTTCAGAATACATGGTCTCTACGGTAGCATCCAATTCTGAGATTTTCTAAATCTGAATAACTCTGTACCTTGTTTTCCTCATCTGTAAAATGGAGAAATCTCTAAGGTTTTTCTGAGTTACAAAGCTTATGATTCTAGGACTAGATGACCTTTGAGCTCCTTTCCATCTCTAGAACTAGGATTCTATGATTTTATATTAGGCACTATGCTAGGTACTCAGGATCTACAAAGATAAAATGAAGTCATCCCTCCCCTCAAGGAGTTTATATTCTACTTGGATTCTTCCTTAGCTTTCTTTTTCTCCCTTAAACTAACATAATGTTTGTAGATAGGACAACTGACCATTTCTTCTTTTAGTTGAAGATAAAGCATCTCAGAGAGAGGATTTTTTCCTTGAAGAATAAAAAGTACAGAATTTTGTGGAAGATCAAACTTGGAAGTTGTATGTTGGGTGATGACTTTCATAAAAGGTTACATGTTTATTCATGAGAGGAGCATCACTTCCAATAAATTTATACCAAACATTCTTGAAAAGTTACATAAATACAGAGAAGAGAGACAAGTGATAATAAAATAAAAATCTGATATAGATCTCACCCACTAGATATTACATTAAAAAGGCGACCTGCCAGTCTGGCTACATCATACTCCCGTATTCACCATTCAGAAACCCAAACTGAAAGAGCAAAATCCATTCATTCCTTTTAGTTTAAAAGAAATGTGATATTTTAATGTGCATTTTTACATTAAATGCCATAGTAGGAGGTCTCAGCCTCCTGCCTATGTCTATGCTGAGCCATTACTGATAAATCCTAATAGGCACCTGGGTTTCTAAAATGAGAAAAAATCATTTCAGAATTTTCATGACCTTTCATTTTTAGAAACTGAACACACTCATAATACAGAGTTACCTCTAATTTAAAGCTAGCATCTGGGGATATTCATTTCGTTAATGTTGATCAGGAGTAGTCTGCATTTATCAGGACTGTTTCCTCTGTTCTCTGAGTAATTTACAAAGGGTCAGTCACAGGAAGTAAAAGTTGAGTATGAAGTGGGATGAAAAATGGAAAAGGCTGAGGAAAGAGGACCAATCAGAGCACTATTAATGGTGGGCAGCTCATATTTATAGGGGCTGGGGAGGAATACATATTTATATGCAAGGGATTGTTCTAAGCACTTAAATAAAACAAATACCTCATTTAATCCTCACAACAACTCTGAAAGGTAGGTGCTACCATTATCCTCACTTTACAGTTGAGAAAACTGAGGCAAGTAGGTTAAGTGACTTGCCCAGGATCACGCAGCTGGTAAGTGTCTGAGGCTGGATTTGAACTCAGGACGTCCTGTCTCTACATTCAGAGGTCTAGCCACCAGGCCACCAGGTACCTCTAGAGTCCTTGATAATTTTATGTACATTATAGAATATTTGGACCTCATAATAACCTAATGACATCATAGATAGGAAAGGGATCATTAGGTTCATTTTACAGATGAAGAAACTGAGGATGAAAACTGCCCAAGGTCACCTGCACAGGAGTGAGTGTCAGATTCGTACTCAAGCCTTTCACTCTCAAGCCCAGACCTGTTTCCATGATGTCACAACATGGGGAGATGAGAAGAGTGTTCTGAAAGTTTAGGTTGTTTCTGTGTATACAACAAACAGTTGCTTTGAATATGCAACGAATATGGAGCATTTTCTACACAACGTTAAACAATGGTTTGACTAATGTTTATATGGAATTGATTTATTTACCGACAACTTAAGAGATAAGGCACAATTTAGAAAGAATTTAGAAAGAGTCTGACATATCCCAGCTATGTCATCATGAACAAATCACGTGTTGACCTCTTGATGTCTCAGGCAGTTGTCAAAGACTGTAAGTTACTCATATAAATCAATGGAGAAGTTCCCACATTGGAAGTTCCCTCCACCAGTGAAAATAAATAAAATGATTAACAACTCACAGACAGACTATTTAGCATCACATAGACCCAGGCTTAGACTACAGTGAAAGGGAAGGGTGGAATACACTGCCCCAAGAACTTACTTCTCCTTTCATGTACACAAATCTTTTCTAATTTTAAATCAGTTTTTAAAACCAGTCTTTCTACTGTAATGGTGGAATCTTGGGCACTAGGAAGACAAGCAATAGAATGAGAGGTTGGACAGAGCAAGTAATTTGACCGGGATGTCTATGTAGGAATTGTGCGCTCCTAGGGAAGGTTCCTTCCATCAGCCTGTAACAAATCCTGTTGTCCCCACAGAATTAACACGGGTGAGAGAAACCATGTGAACAGAACCACAGGGAGGAATGGAATACAAGCACCAATATACTGTCCCACAGAGAATATGGCTATTCCATCTCCAAGAAGGCTTTGGAATTTTGGTCAATTAAAGTTTGACCATCATTCTATGAGTAATCTCTAAGAGTCTATCAATCTGGAAAGATTGTTATTAGTGATGGCTTGAGAGAAACTGAGAGAAGACAAAGACAACATGAACGAAAGACCTACTTTCCTGAGAAAACTTTTTTAAACCTTACCACGTGATAAAACATGGAAAGGATTCTTGAGAAGAGGCTTTGCTAGGCACCTCGAGTAAATTGAATGGTGGGACTATGTTACATTTGAGTTAATCTATTTTTTAGGGTGTTGATTTCTTCAGTCATACTGCTGACTCTCTTTTCATGATTTTCCTGCAATGTTCTTATTTCTCTTCCCAATTTTTCTTCCACTTCCCTTATTTGGTTTTGAAAATCCTTCTTCGGCTCATCTCTAGCTTTAAGGCATTCTTCATGTTTATTGGAGGCCCCTGGTGGGGGTGCTCTGGCTGC
>CM053580.1:301429042-301454175 GCA_028627135.1 Pseudochirops cupreus
CCCCGTGGGACTATGTTACAGAAGAAAAGAGAAGTTAAGTAGCAATGCTAGGGATGACTCTGGCTGTGATCTTTCTCATGATAAAATATTGCAAATAATTATGTCTTTGTGTTATTGTTTATCAAATCGTTAACAGATCGTATAGCTGGTAACTTTGATAATTTGATGGACCCAGGGACATGCAGCTAGCAAGTGAGAGGGAGCCAAATTTGAACCCAATTCTACCTGATTCAAAGCCTGCAAACAGAATTTATTAGTATAAGTGAAGATTGAGATGAATCTCAATTGATACTATTAGTACCTAATGTCACACCAGCAGAAGT
Organism: Pseudochirops cupreus; assembly: GCA_028627135.1. Lineage (NCBI taxonomy): Eukaryota > Metazoa > Chordata > Mammalia > Diprotodontia > Pseudocheiridae > Pseudochirops > Pseudochirops cupreus. The sequence goes on from CM053580.1 coordinate 301,429,366, forward strand.
AAATGGTATAGTTGGAATCTGGTCCCAAATTTCCCGAATCCAAACCCAGTACTCTTTCTACCACAGTACAGTACCTCTAATCATAGATTTTTTTCTGTGCATGTTCAGTTAAAGGAAAAATAAACACCTGAGCTATCCATACTGATACGTTTCTTCTGTCATTGAATCACAAAAATGATACTAGAAATCAGGAAATAAAAGGACGATTATTGTGGCCTGAATACAGGGCTTATTTATCTCTGTCAATCTAATCAGCACTCTCACAGGAGGGAGAGAAAATTGCTGCAAAATCAAGTAATGCATTAAAACCTTACATATCATTTCTTTAAGTGCACAGAAACAAAAAACATGAGCCAACTCCTCACTCTTCAGGTGACTTTTGATTCCTTGCCCCACCTCTGATCTCTTTGCATCAAACCTCTAAGGGAAAGGAGAAGAAAGAGTCGGGTTGATATGGCTATGTTAGGATGTGGATGACAATAATCATATATCTCAGCAGTATCACATGCATTCCCAAAGAGTCCAACAGCACAGGAAACACAGTGACTGAAGTCAAAGACTGCTGGAGAAGCTTGGGGCTCAGGAAAGAACTGAGTGGGTGAGAGGGGCAGGTAGTGCTTAGTGAAATCTAAGAAAACAGTGGGGTAGCGTCTGGACAAACAAAGGCTGAAAGCACTTTATATCTTCTTTCCTGATTACAGGAAATTGAAGGTAGAATGTTGACTCTAGAAAGAACCCTAAAGATAATTCACTCCATATCTACCTTCTCCTCACGCTACATTTGACAGAAACTTCTGGCCAGAGGACACTGGTTAGGGCCATTAGTTCTGCTTTTTTAAGATGCAACCAGAAGAATCCAGGCTGAATGGAACCCTGAATTCTGAGCGAAAGGACTTGGGTTTGATTTCCAGTTCTAGGCATTACCTATGAGATCTTGGGAAAGGAATCTCACCTTCATGGGCCTCAGTTTCCCCTCTGTGAAATAGTACTAGACTCAATGATCATGCAACTTTAGAATCTATATTTATGTGTGGACACAGATACGAAGTATCAGAACTGTAGGAGTTCTTTCACTTGGGGCAAAACTGTTCAGTGATAGCATATGGGGGTAGGAGTGCATGGGTGGCAGAGGTACATGGGATGGTATAACTATGGGTCAAGTCACATTGGCAGAGAAAACAACATATTCCTTAGAGTGTTTAGCACTGACAGTGATGGGAAGTCATATGTGGACACCAGAAGAAGGACGCTATAGTTCTAGACCCTGAGGGTCCCAATCCAGGACTGGATGAGGGACTGGGGTCACTCTGCAGTTTCATCCTGAAAAGGAATGAGGCGGTGAGTCTTGAATAGAGTGGTCTCTGGATTTCCACACCCTCCCCAAGAAGGAGCATGATGCCTAGACAAGAAGGTGTTTAGTCATTTCAGTCATGTCTGACTCCTTATGACCCCATTTGGCAAAAACACTGGCATGGTTTAACATTTCCCTTTCTAGCTCATTTTACAGATGAAGACACTGAGGTAAACATGATTAAGTGACTGGCTCAGGTTCACACAGCTAGTAAGTGTCTGAGGCCAGATTTGAAATCAGAAAGATGAGTCCTTCTGACTTCAGACCCCGCGCTGTATGCACCATGGCGCCACTTAGCTGCCCAGAGAAATGCAGCCCCAAGATAACAACCCCAGGGACAAAGGCCCAATTGTTATATCCTAGCTAGAGTTCCATTTTTATTTTCCTCATTTGTAAGCAGAACTTTTCTGCTAACAAACCTGTAGTCAGCAGTTGCTCTCTGTAAAGCAATATGGGGGATATGAAGATGAAGGAAATGTGATCTCTACTCTCCAGGAGCTTACCATCCAATAGGATCTCACCATCTTTTTCTGGAAATACACACCAGCAGTACCATAGTAAACAAAACATTCAGGAAGAAAAGGAGGCCAACCATCTGCTACTCAGATATCAAGCTGGGATTTCAAGAAATAGAATGTAATTATATGGACCAGATTATTGTACTTAAGTCCAAATAGATCATTCCACAAGGGTGGAATACAGGTGATTGCTAGGTGACCAGAAGTCAGAGAGACCTGAGTTCAGACATGGCCTCAGATTCTTACTAGCTGTGTGACCCTGGACAGGTCACTTAACCACTATCTGCCTGCCTCACTTTCCTCATCTTTAAAATTGGGACATAATAGCACCTACCTTACAGGAATATGGTGAGGATAGAATGAGATAATATTTGTAAAGCACTTTGCAAATCTTAAAGTTCTATAAAAATGATAGCTCTTATTAATATTTCAAGGGTATAGGAAGGTCCCCACAAATGTCTAGTACAAATCTTCCCTAGGCCCCTACCTGATATTCCAATTATAACTTCATTCCTTTAGATTTAATACCTAATAAAAATGTAACACATACACACCAAGAATGGATTTTTTTCATTAATGATAATAATTCCTATTTCCATGGCACTTTGATGTTAACAAAGTATTATTCTCCACTTCCCTGGGGAAGTCAGTAGTCCAGAATTAAAATATTCATTTTACAGGCAAGGAAACTGAGTCCCAAGACATTTTTGTAACTTGCCCAGGGTCAAGACTCAAGACAGTGTACTTTGTTCTTCTCAGTGATCTTTCTCCTCACATGTTATTGCTTAATGTGAGTAAAGACTTAGAAAAGTTTTGATGGTGGGGTGGGGAATAAAGCTTGTGGGAGGGATGGAACAGAATAAAGGCCCATCGCCTATGAAAAGGAAACAGAAACATTGGATACCAAAGGTAAACAACTTTGCCCAAGGCTGGGCCCACTTGAAACTTTCTCATTTCTCTTCCTGAAAGGGCGCTGGATTTCCAAGTCTACAAGGAACTGTGTGGTGTGGCAGAAAGCTTACTGAACCATCTGTGAGGAAGCCTGGGGTCCAAGATTGATTTGGCCAATTGTCCTATTTACATGGGGCAGCGAGGTGGCACAGTGGATAGAGTACCAGGTCTGAAGGAAGACATCCTCCTCAGTTCAGATCTGACTTCAAAATCCTACTAGCTATGTGACCCTGAATAAGCCACTTTTTTCAGATAAACTTCTATGTTTCTTCCCTAATGCTCATGAAGTATAAGTAATAAATGTTTATTGATTGAATGAAGAAACTTTTTGTAACCTAAGTGAAAAACCTCAAAATTTCCCCAATTCAGGTTAGTCTCTGCCACTCTGGGCTAATTTATTCCAGCTTCTCTATTAGTGCCCCATCTGATAGCACACCTACTTTCCGTGGAAAGAGAAGGGGAAGAGAAAATAGAGAAAGGAAGAGTGTGTGTGTATTCTGCCTCCCCCCACTTCATCTTTATCATTAGTAGGGTTCAGTATAATATTAGCAAGATTTCCTATAAGAAGGACCTTGGCCATTATTAGCCCCCGTGAATGTGGCTATGCTCATAGTGGATAAAGGCCCAGTCTTGATGCCAGGAAAACCTGGGCTCACATCCTGCTTCTGACACATACTGGCAAGTCACTTAAACTCTCAGTATTCTGGGCAACAGGAATTCTCAACTTTATTTTATGTCATCTCTCTCTTTGGCAGTCTGGTGAAATCTATGTGCCTCTTCTCAAAATAATGGTGTTTAAAAAATTCTAAATGAAGAAAATGTTAAACTTCAGGTATATATTAGTAAGAACAACAGCATAAAAAAACTTTAAAATAAGTTAATGGACCCCCAAAATCTATCCCTGGACCAGAGATCTATAGATATCAGCTGAAGAAGCACTGTTCTAAAACTATAAGTTACAGAAAAGGAGTTGAGCTTCACTGATAGAAAGAGTGCTTGTATCCAGGTATCCCCTCAGTCAGTGAAATAAACCACAGGTCTTTATTGCTACTTCCATGTCACCTTGAAGATAGAGGCAAAGATCAAGACAACAAGAAGAAAGAGAAGTGATTTGAAAAAAAGAAGGTGATGGAAATAGAACATTGGAGGCAGGGATGCTTGCCTGAAACCTCTCAAGACAATGGGAACATTTAAGATGTTCAAGATGCCTGGAACAATCCCAATTGGAGATGTAAAGTGCTGTTAACTTGGGCAGTCCCCTCTGGAGCACATAGTTTAGACTGACATTTTGGCTCAGAAATGAACTTTACTTAGCAATCTGTATCAGCTAAAAAGAGTGCACTAATAAATCTGAGTTGATAAAGTTATGTTATTCTGCTTGGAAAGAAGCCAAAGAAAACAAGTGAATTTATGTTTTTGCTCCTGTGACTACAAAATGATATTTATCTAGATAAGATTTCAAGGTTTTTCATGTGGGAGGATTTTTAGCCTTTGGCACTTCAAATTGAACAAGGAAAAATTTGAGAAATCATTGCCGATGCCTTGTAGCACACAGATCCATGGACTGCTCTGCTCTCCAGATGTTCTCCTCCTATGAGTCACCCAGTTTTAAAAAAATCCATTTTCAGTGTGGGTCACAAGGGGAGAATGGCTCTGTAGAGAATAAAGAAAAAGGTTGCTGGCTGAGAAGGATCTCATGGCAACATTATGTATTTTTTCCCCACCCCTCTTGCTGCCTCCTACTCTCTCAGATATTCAATAATAAAACAGTGCTCAAATAGCAATTAATCAGTCAATCAACAAGCATTTATTAAGCACCTACCATAAGGAAATATGCTAGGGACCAGGAAAACTTGGGTTCATATCCCACCCTGTGATTTATTAACTATGCCACTCTGGGCAAGTCACTTAACTTCTCTGAACCTATTTCCCCATCTGTGAGATGATGATGGCCTCTAGAGTTCATTACAACTCTAAATTGATGATTGTATTTCTCAGGGGATGCTGAGACAAAGACGAAAGTATTTATAGGGCACCTTCTCAGTGCCTAGTACTAGGAGATGCAGTCTGAGTTGAGGAGATAAGACATGAGCAATTAGAAGCATTTTTTAGTAATTCAGAACCATGGACAGGTAAAAGCTAATATAGAATAGAAGGGATGCAGAGAGGAATTGTGTGAGGAAGAGGCAAGGTAGAGTCAGATACCACTAACATGGCAGGCATTGACAGCACCAAACTTGAAGAAATTCATCCTCATGAATAAAAGTTTTTTTGTTGCCCAGTTTTCATGCTCAGTTTGTTTTCACCAAGGCGGTCACATGCAATACAACTTGGAGTTCAAATTTTCTTTTTGCCATCCCCTTCTCTCTCATTACACATCTATTTTCTTACATCTCTCCCTGAGAAAATATTCCACCAGGAGGGTTTTTCTTAGCATCTTGTCTCAAAAGAAGTAGTTTGGGTTTCTGAAACCAAGAACCAAGTGTCTCTAAGGGGAACTTTTGGAGAGTTGCCATGTTTTTCAGAGTCTACCTCTTTTAAGGAAGGTATCATCTGACCCTATCTTGGTGCTTTGAGTAGCAATGGAAGGCATTGGAGCAATGGGGCACCTCCTCTCAGTTCATCCCTTTCTTGCCCATCATTTAAGGGCCAGCTTTAGTTCTCCTTCCTCTATGAAGAAGCCCACACATTCCTCTTCCTTCACACACTCATTATGCCCCTCCCAGTCTATATTCATGTTCACTTATTATTATTAGCATAAATTAAATTAAACTTGATTCAACAAACACATTAAGGATTGGCTATGTAGAAGATGCTATGCAAACTACTGAAAATGAAGACAAAATGAAATAGGCTTTGCCTTCAAGAAGCTTACATTCTACTGAAGGGATACAACATGTTCATGAATCATTAGTTATGCAGTATATACACAGTAGTACAAAGAAATTTCTAGAGAGAGAATATAGTAACCAATGGGGGAATCAGGACAGGCTTAATTAGGGAAATTACCCATGAACTGTGTTTTGAGGGAAGTTAGGAATTCTAGGAGGCAGAGGTTAGTATGGAAAGCATTCCAGATATGGGGGACAGTTTATGCAAAGCCATGATGATGGACTGTAATTAAGGAGAAGTCCTAAAGAGCAGTTTAACTAGCATGAAAAGTACATTGAGAGCCTCAAAGCTAGGAAAGTCTGAGTTCAAATCCTGCCTCTGACACATTGGCTAGTACCTTGGGCCAGTCACTTCAACCTCAGTGTTTCAGTCAACTCTCTTAAGAATATCCAGAAAGGGTGACAACCTCCACTGGTAGAGAAGGGTTTCCATCCCTAGGAGTTCCCTAGATTTATAAAATCACAAATCCAGTCCCTATCCCTATTCCAATATGAAATGAGGCTCAAAACGGAAATGGGAAGCATATTATGGAGAAGTTTAAAAGTCAGACTGAGGATTTTGTATTTTGCCAAAGAAGTAGTAGAAGACACTGGAGATTTCTGAGAAGGAAGTGACATGGTCAGGAGGAATGTCAGTTTTGTGGGGATATGTAGATGATAGATTAGAGAGGAGAGAGAAAATGGGCAGGGAAACCAACTAAATGGGTATTATAGTAGTCTAGGTGAGAAAAGATAAGGGATTAAAATAAGGTGACAAGCATGAGAGTAGGAAGAAACAGAAGATACAAGATATATTGTGAAAGTAGTATCAGCATGATTTGACAAATGATAAAATATGGTATGAAAGGGAGGAGGGGGAGGGAAGAATCAAAGGTTACCAGACACAGGTCACAAGCCTGAATGATTAGAGAGTTGGTGGCACTCTTGACCAAATAAGGGAGTTTATAAGAATGATAAATCTGAGGAATAATATAATAAATTCAGTTTTTAACATACTTAGTTGGAGATTTCTATGAAATATCGAGATGGAAAATGTCTAGCAGGCTCTTAGTAATGTGAGGCTGAATTTCAGGAGAGAAGTCAAGGCTGGATACATTGATTTAGGAATCACTGAAATGATAATTGAATATATGGAAGTTTATGAGATCAACAAAGGAGAGAGTGTGGAGAAAAAAATGAAAGGGATGCACAGTAAAACTTTTGGGGGATACCCATGCTTAAGGGACAGGATAAAGATGATGATATAGTAAACAAAACTGAGAAGAAAAGAATGATGAGCTTAAAGTGAGAAGACAGAGACTTTGCCACTTACTAAGTGAGTATTTTCTCTGAACCTCAGTTTCCTTGTCTTTGAAATGTGATAACAAAACTTGGCCTGCTCCCTCACAAGAATTCTGAGAACAAAAAAGCAAAGACCGCGTATAGGTAGGAGCACATATAAACTAGAAGGGGTATAAGACTTGTGTAAAGGAAGAGACAGGTGTGGGCTTCCTCACGGAGGAACGAGGACTAGAGCTGGGCCTCAAATGATGTGTGTGAAAACTCTGTGAAAGTTATAAAAACAAATTAATGGTAGTAACATGTAAAACTTGATCAATAAAATTTTCCTCCTCTCAAGGAAAATTCTAGAAAAAATAATTCAGAAAAAATATTATTTCCAAGGACTTTGTTTTAACGGGTAAAATAAATTTCTCAAGATTTTTTTTCTGTTTTCTCCTCAGACCTTCCCTTCTCTAACTCTACAAACTAGGTCATTTTATTGCAGACTAATTTATACCTAATATATTTTTATATTCCTCAACTGAAGGGCACTAAAAAAGATAAGTATTGCATATATTTCAATGTTCTCAAAATGTCAAGGTTTTTTCCTACAAAGAAATTTGCTTCCTTTTAGCTTCCTCCTCCTTCCTGACTTGGCTTCAAAATTCCCAGAAATTCTCTCTCTATTCCTACCTGACTTGCAGGGATACTCAGGAACAAAGATATGAATAAAAGAATCAGACACCCTGACTATCTCAGACAAAAAAATAAGGTAAAATAAATTGTTCATGGTCACATTTGAGTAGATAGAATGAGGTAATAGAAAATACACTGATTGTCAAGAGACTTGGATCTTTGTCCCTGATCTGCCATTAATACACAGTATGACCCTGGACAAATCACTCAACATCTGTGAGACTTGTTTTCCTGATCTTTAAGATAAGGGGAGAGGCAAAGAGATAAAAACAGGGAAAAGAGCTTATTTGTACAAAATATTTATAACAACTCATTTTGTGGTGGCCAAGAATTAGAAATTGAGGGAATGGCCATCAACTGGAGAATGGCTGAACAAGTTCTGGTATATGATTGTAAAGGAATATTATTGTGTTACAAGAAATAACAAATAGTATTATTTCAAAAAATCCTGGAATGACTTACATGAACTGATGCAAAGTGAAGTAAGCAGAACCAGGAGAGCATTATACACAGTAACAACAATGTTATATGATGATCAATTGTGAATGACAGCTATTCTCAATGATACAATGAATGATTCAAGGCAATCTCAGAGGACTCATGATGAAAAAATGCTATCAGCCTCTAGAGAAAGAACTGATGTCTGAATAGAGATGGAAGCATTTTCTTTTCCTTTCTTCCTTCCTTCCTTCCTTCTTTCCTTCTTTCCTTCTTTCCTTTTTCCTTCCTTCTTTCCTTCCTCTCTCTCTGTCTGTGTGTATGTCTCTCCCTCTCTCTGTCTCCCTCTCTCGCCTTGCACAAAATGACTAACATGGAAATGTTTTACATAATTGCACATGTATACCTATATCAGATTGCTTATCCTCTCAGGGAGAGGGCAAGGGAGGGAGCGTGGGTCAGAATTTGGAACTCAAAACTTACAAAAAGAAAACAATGAATATTAAAAAGTGTTTTACATATAATTGGGGAAAAATAAAATATTTTTTAAAAGCTGAGGGGGTTGGACTCAATAATTTCTAAGGTCTCTCCTAAGATCTAACACTGTGAATTTCTTTCTGAATATTTATTATGTTTATCTAATTGCACAAAGTAATGAATTCTAAATAGCTGGCCCCTGGAATTAATTACAGGGCTGAAATATATGCATGTACTTTGACCCCAGCTGTCCAACTTTACATATGGTCACTGTCAGGCCCACATGGACAGCAGGTCTCCTTTTAGGGGCCTCCTAAGTAGACTTTATTTATAGGAGCCTAGAATATTCAGGATGCTAGAGACCATCTCATCCAAACTCCTCATTTGAAAGAATAGAGGTTCAGAGAATTAAAGGACTTGGTCTATGCCTCAAGTCTGATAAAAAACCAAAACCAGATCTCAAACTCCAGAACAAGGAGTTCCCCATAAAGAATTTCCTTTATCAGTACAGATAGTCACCTTTTCAACTTGTAGTATTTGAGAGTTAACAAGGAGATTGAGAAGTTAAGTGATTCACCAAGAGTTATACAGAAAGTATGTGTCACAGGTGGGGATTAAATCCAGGTCTCTCTGACTATTAGTGCTACTCTCTATTCACTATGGCAAGCTGACCCTTATTATAGTCATAAAGTAGTATGATATATGATGTCCGACTACCCTGTGTCAAAATGAATGCCCATAGTTAGGACCTTGGCTTCTGAGACAATTGCCAGGTAAACTCTGGAGCCCAAAGATCACAGAGTCCCTTCAGAGGTCTCCAACATCCCCTTTTGCTGATTGAGGATGTGGGAAAATTAAAACACTAATGTACTATTGGCGAAGTTGTATACTGATTCAACCATTCTGGAGAACAATTTGGTACTGTGCCTGACAGGCTATAAAACCATGCATATCTGTTAACCAAACAATGCCACTACTAGGTCTGTATCCCAAAGCAATACGAAACACAAAGGAAAATGACCTATATGTACAAAGATATTTATAGCAGCTCTTTTTGTGCTGGCAAAGAATTGGAAATTGAGGGGATGTCCATCATTTGGGTAATGACTGAACAAGATGCTTTATATGATTGTGATGGAATACTGCTGTGCTTTAAGAAATAATGAGCAGCTCTCTTTTGTGTTTTGTTTTATTTTGTCCCTTCTTTCTCATTATTCACTCCATTTGTTATAATCCTTTACAACTTGACTAATGTTTAATGTGAAGGTATTTGTAAAACATTTTATTATGTGCTGGCATTGGGGGGGGGAGGAAAAGGAGAGGGAGAAAATGTGAAACTCAAGGGTTTGTGGAACTGAATGTTGTGAAGTAAAAGTAAATAAATAATTTCTTTTTTAAATATAGAAAAATATTAATGAGCAGGATGCACTCAGAAAAACATGGAAAGACATGAACTGATGCAAAATGAAATGAACAGAACCAGGAGAACCAGTACACAGTAACAGCAATATCATATGATGACCAACTATGAATAACTTAGCTATTTTTAGTAATACAGTGATCAAAGACAGTTCCCTAGGATTTATGATAAAAAGTGCAACTCATCTCCAGAGAAAGAACTGGTAGAGTCTACATGCAGATCAAAGGTACTTTTTTCTTTACTTTCTTTATTTTTCTTGCTTTTTTTGTCTGTGTTTTCCTTCACAGAAGGACTTATATGGAAATGACTTATAATGGAAAAGTTTTTTTATGACTACACATGTATATCCTGTGTCAAATTGCTTACCTTCTCAATGGGGAGAGGGAGAGGGAAGGAGGTAAAGAATTTGGAACTCAAAATTTTTTTTAAAGGATGTTAAAACTCTTTTTGCATGTAATTGGGAAAAAATAAATTTTTAAATAAGAAAAAATAGTTTCTATCTTAGGTTTCATCTGCTCAGCTGAGGAGCAGTATATCAGAGTAGATAGAGTTAGTGTCTGAGTCAAGAATATTTACATTTAAGTCCTGTTTCTGTTCTATATTGCTTATGTGACTCTGGGCATCATTCAGTGCGCCCAGACAACTCTCTAGGACTGCAAATTGAAGAACAGTTGGCAATTACATTGGCAAAGGGAATTTGCACACTAGAAATGTCCTATATCAAGGATTACAGATCTGGCCCCCAAAAAAATGGTCAGCAGTTTTGACCACGGTTGCTAAAAAGCCACATATATTTAGTAGGCTTAATTTTGCTTTTTTTTCTTTTAAGTTTTATTGATGCTTGTTTTTACATTAGACATATTTACAGAATGCTCTCACTCTGTGAGAGGTCTCTCATAACAAACCAAAATGGGGAAGGAAAACCAGTGACCTCATCTGGAAGGACTATATTTCACAGTCACCAATTACATGCCTAATGAACATCAAAGGTCAAAAAGCCTTACAACATAGATGGGTCTTTGCCCTTAGGGAAAATAAACAAGAGACTAGGGATGCATCAATATAGTCAAGGATGCTGAATGGTGGGACAGAAGGACCATTCTACTTGCCTTCAAATTCCATTTCTGTCTTTTGCTAGATGTGTAACCTTGGGAAAGTTATTTAACTTCTCTCAGTTTTCTCTTCTGTAGCATACTGACAACAATACTTGCCTGATTTGCTTCATAAGGTTGTTTTATGGATTGCATAAAATAGGTATAAAAGCTATTATTAATAATAATGTCATTAATGACATGCACATTAATTTAATCAATAATATGCTTTCAAAGAAGGGTCAAATAAATGGTTGTCATGAGGATTTTTTTCTAGAAATTGATAGGCTTTATAATAGTAATTCGATATCAGGTCAACACATCACAACAGAAAAACTGTCCTTAAGGAACCTATATTTATTGAACAGTGAAGATGATATAAAACAATGGTAGAAACTGTATAAACCATCACCCATGGATTGCAAAAACTTAGCACATATCTGATTCATAGAAAGTCAAAATCAGGTGGCCAGAATTATGTATGAGATTTGATATCATTTATGAACTAACAGATCCATGCTATAAACATATGTATATGTGTATGCATACATATATAAACACATATTCAGCCTTGTTCAACCTTTTAGTTAATTTTGTTAAACTTTTTCTTTTTTCTCCTTTGTTTTAAGAGCTAGTTCCCTGGATTATGAGGCAGAGAGGGATATGTTGGAGGGGCAGGGCAAGGGATAGAAACACAAAAGACGTCTAAACATTTTTTAAAATAACTTTTTAAAGAAAATGTGGTTACTAAAAGCATGGTACACAGGGAAAACTTCATAACCCTCTCGAGGGTCTGTCATGAAACCTCAGTCTCTTAACAGTGTCTGCTGAATGTCTATCTTCCTAAGAATATCCCCAAAGGGCAGCAATCCAACATGGGTTTAAGCTCTTCCTTTAATATTCTCACTAACTATAAAAGGAAAAAATACTAAAATGGAATTTTCCACACCAGAACAGAATATTTTTATATAAATGTTACCTATAATAATTAAATATCATTATTATATTAAATATTCTAATTAGGTCATATTTCTGGGCAGGAAGGAACTTTTCAGTGCCTGTCTACATTATCTGTACATTATCTATACAGAAATGTCTATCTATACAGACATCATCTATGTAGAAATGTCAATTTCCTCTATGAACAATGAAATATTTAAAGATGCCCCCTTCCTCAGGCACTTTTTAGCTCTGTTACCTTGGACAGAGCACAAAACCTCACTGTGCCACAGTTCCCTCATCTTTAAAATGGAGATAACAACATCTGTAATACCTACCTTATAGGGCTGTTGTGAGGCTCAAATAAGAGTGCGTATCAAAAGCATTTGGCAAACCCTAACACCTTACATAAATATCAGATGATCTATTTGTATTTTTTTAATTACTTCAATGACATATGTCTGTCCATATGACTATGCCCCTACCATTATCCAGAATTGCAACCTCTCTACCAAAGTAGTTGGTCTTCATGAAATGCTAAATCTGGGGGGGAGGGGGAGGAAGGGGTGTTAATCCCAGAGTCTGTCAGCTAGTCACCAAGTATTTATTATAGTCCTTCTATGAGTTGGAGGCACAAAGACAGACCAAAACTAAAACCCAGTCCCTGCTCTCAAAGAACTCAGAGTCCAATGAGGGACGAAACATGCAAACACCTACCTACAAACAAACTATATTAAGAGTATATTGGGGAAACCCTTGTAGGGAAGGCAGGAAGATGAAGGAGGAGCAGGAAAGAATTGTCAGAGAAGGCAGGGTTTTAGCTGAGCCTTAGAAGGAAGCCAGGGAAGTCAGGAGGCAGAGATGAGGAAGGAAAAGATCCAGGAACTTCCACTGGAGACAGCCAATGAAAATGTTTCATTAGGAGATGGTGTGTCTTGTGCAACAAACACCAAGGAGACCAGATAATGAATTCAACTGGGCTGATCTCTGGACAATAGACATCCAATGTATTGCTGGGCTGTTCTCGAAGACTTTTTCAGCTTCAGAAAACCTACTTGTATTCATACTCCATTGGCATAGTTTTTGAGAAACTTAGGGTCACCTCCACAACCTACAATGAGGCACAGTAAGAAGTCAGGGATAGATTATATAGAAATTAAATTCCTCCTGCTGAAGTGAAAATTTATTTCCTCTTACTGTGTCCTTGTTATTTAAACAAATTACTCTGGAGCTCTGTCACTGGTTAATCTGTTTTACATGTTGGCAAGTTAATCAAAATGAATAAATATATGAATTAATAAAGAAGGCTACATTTTAATTGTCTGTTCCATAGCTGCAGATAAGAGTATTAATAACAATGAATACTAAAATCCCCAGCTCCATTTTCAATAGGAACCATTCAGCATGGACTGAAGCTCTTCCTTTAATATTCTCATTAACTGTTTGTGCTCTCAAACCCAGAACCAACTTGTCATTGCCAAATACTAAACTAGGGGTGGGGACCTGTGGCCTTGAGGCCACGTGTGGCCCTCGATGTCCTCAAGTGTGGCTCTTTGACTGACTCCAAACTTCACAGAACAAATCCCCTTAAGGGGTCATACTTGAAGACCTAGCGGGCTACACAAGGCCTCAAAGGCTTCAGGTTCCCTGTAACTATTTACAAAATATAACCTAAAGATGTGTCCTATTAACTTGACTTTTTGTTGTTGTTGTTTTTTATCCCTTTTGGGATTAAAGTGTGTGTGTGTGTGTGTGTGTGTGTGTGTGTGTGTGTGTGTGTGTGTGCATACATAACATGTCTTTATTTTTTTGGTTTTTGTTTTTCCAGTCTTTTTGGAAGGGGGAAGGCAGGGCATTTGGCCTTAAGTTACTTGCCCAAGGTCATACAGCTAGTAAGTGTTAAATGAGGCCAGATTTGAACTCAGGTCCCCTGACTCCAGGGCCGGTGCTCTATTCACTGTGCCCCCTAGCTGTCCCATCACAGCATGTCTTTAAATCCCACCTAAGAATGTGTGGTGACTAAAAAGAACTCATATTTGTAGAGCACCTTATATAAATTATCTCAGTCAAGCCTCACAAAAACCTAGTGAGGGAGGTACTACAGATTCAATTATTTCCCCCATTTTAGAGAAGTGCAAACTGACGTTGAGAGAGATTAAGCATTTTGCCAATGATCAGAGAGTTAAAAGTATGGGATTTGAATCCAGATCTTCCTGATGTCAGCTAGTACTCTCTCCATAGTTGGTTAGTGCTCCAATAATGAAGCTTCAGAAAGGAAAGCTGAGTGCTTCTTCCTCAGACACCTTACAGACAGACAGCTGGCAGCACCTGGGTGGGGCCCTGCGGGTAAGGCCTTCTCTGGGCAGAGGGCCAAAAACATCCATTCTCCACTGAAAAGAATCCAAACCCACAGCACTCCATGGAAACCTCAAGCTTTAGATTAAAATGCTGAGCACAGTAGACCAAGGGGAAGGTTAATTTTGATTTTTGACTCCAACATCCTGCAGGCTGAATTCCTAACAAGGCTGGTTTATAGCATCATGGAGAGTAATTCTTGGTGACAGACTATTTTCAAGTACCAATTTATTTATATCCTATTTTCAGGGTCTCTCATTAAGCAACTGAACATAAATCAGAGCCTCCTGTTGCCTACCACAGGAATGGTGCCTACTGGGACACTCTGGTTCTGCCAACTTTGTCTAGCGAGCCAGAGGAGAACAAATGGCACCCAGCAATCCACGAGGAAATGTCAACTCATGGCAAAGTTCACCAAGCAAAAGTAAATAAACAAATACATACACACACAAAGCTTAAATCCTTCTCGTTTCTTCTGTTAAAGGACATCATCTGTGCAGTCAAATAAAATGCAGAGAAATTATAGATTCATCAATATCACCATCCCCCATGCCTGGATGCCCTCTGCCCTTCCTTCCATCTTCTAGAGTCTTTCTTCTACTTTAAACTACAACTCAGCTATTATCTTCTGCACAAATTCTTTCCTGATGCACAACTACTAGTGCCCTCCTTCCAAACTACCAGATATTTCAATGTTTTGTATATGTTTCTATTTATTTACTTTATGTTTATCCTATATACTTATATGTGTATTACTTGTATCCCCCATTGGAATTCTTTAGGAGTAGAGATTGGTTCATTCTTTCTACTAGCATTCCTAGGCTTGTTTGTTTGTTTTTTAGAAGAAAAAAAAACTTATACTGCCTTCTCCATCCTGCCAAAAAAAAAAAAAGCAGAGATCTTCTTAAACTGCTTTTCAGTATTTTAAAATCCTCATGAAAAATACCTCACTTTAATACTGGAAAGAGGAACCCAAAAGTTTGCCTCATTTGAGGATTCTTGGGCCAAGTCCCACTGCTCAGTTTCCCAGCAAACAAGCCCAAGGCAGTAATTGGAGGATAACAGATGCTATCATTGAGATATTGTCTATACTTTACTTGGTTCCTTTAGTAGAATGTGAGCTTCTTGAGGTCTTGAGGGCAGGGATATGTGTGTGTGTGTGTGTGTGTGTGTGTGTGTGTGTGTGTGTGTGTGTGTGTAGGTGTGTGTTAACAGCATAGGATCAGAGATTTAGAACCAAAAAGGACCTCGGAGGTCCTCTATTCCAAACCCCTTTTCCTGTAATGAGGAATCTGAGCCCAAGGAAATCAAAGTAATTTTCCTGAGGTCATTCTGATAGAAAGTGATTTGTTGCGCACAACAGGCACTTAATAAATGGATTGGCCTACCTTGATGATGTCCCAGAGTTCTTTCTTACTAGAAAATTATACTTTACAGGCTAATTTAAGGCTACCTGGATCTGAGAAGGTGAAGTGCCCAGTTGCTTTCAGCCTAAAGCAATTAACCAATAATGGAAAGCCTGGCATCTCTCCAGTAGGCAGTTCATACAAAGGGGGGAAAAAAAAGTACTGATTTGGCTGTGATCTGGCTTGACTAGTCACTTCTAAAACAAGCTTCACAGAGGTGTTTCACGCTGGCACATGAAGCCTGTGCAAAACTCCCCATGGAATGAGTAAGTGCTAGTTTAGCCTGAACAGCCTTTTGATTCCGAAGTCAGCCTTCCAGATAAATGCTAAATTAACTATATAATTGCTTGATTCTGAACCTAAAGAGGCCTCTCTTCAAAGGGGTTGCTCTCTACCTACTCCATAGTTGAAGTGAGCTTTTAATGCTAAAGGACTTGCCCACCCACACAGACCTGTGGTAGGTGGAGGTCAGAACCATTATCACAGTAAAATTGGTTGGAAAAACGGGCTAGAAATCCTGTTAGATTAACCTTTAGCTTTTGCAAAAACTTCTATCCAATGCACAGTTAATGCCTGGTTATATAATCAATTTAGTTGTGTTAATTTTCTTCCCATTCCTTACACATTAATATGTTACTAGAAAGGATAATTGGGTAGTAAGTGATCCTCCACCAGTGGGGGAGATCGAGTGATAATTAGAGGAAGAGTGGAAAGGGATAGATTTAGAGGGAGAGGCAACTCTCATTTGGAGGAGAAGGCCTTATTAGGTCACCTACAGAGGATATGGGCAGCTAGGTGGTGCATTTGTAGTGCCCGATTGAATTCAAATTCAGCCTTAGACATTTACTAGCTATGTGACCCTGGTCAAGTCATTTAACCTTGTTTGCCTCAGTTCCTCATCTGTAAAATGTGCTGGAGGAGGAAATGGCAAATCATTCCAGTACCTTGGCCAAGAAAAGATCAAATTGGGTCACAAAGGACTCAAAAACAGAGGATGTGCCCAAGACATTTCTTTGGAATCCTGGACCAACTGCCCCATCATTCCTATTTCTTTGGAAGGAGTTCAGTTTCCAAGATCCATTCCCAGGACCAAATCCTCTTGGATTTCTTTGTTTCTTAAAGAAAAGGAAAAATAGAATAGAGCTGTACTCCAGACCCTTTTTGATTCCAACAGACTGGAGTGAAGATGCAAACACATGGAATGCATGTGACTTGAATACATTGCTCCCCCCAGCCACATGGATTAGTCCCAGAAGACTTGTCTTTAATTGCCAAGATCACAGAGAAACTTGAAATGGCCCAAGGAGCAGAGCATCAATCAGAGAGCCTGCCAGGCCTTCCTCTCTCTCCTGGCCAACAATTTTGCTGCCATTTCAGTCAAAACCCTCAATTTCTCCTCACTCCAGCTTAGGTGAGGTTGACAAATAAAACTAGCAAAAGCCTCCAAACCTGGGAGGCAAACAGTTATCTCATTAAAGCAAAACACATTAACTTGCCATCATCAGTTGACTGCCCGCTGCATTGTGAATAAATTAAACATGGCTTCAAAAGCATCCAGGCTGTCACTGTCTGACTAGCAATATAACTGGGCAAATGCCACCCACCACCAGAGCCCCCATATTACTCGAAGAGGAGGGTGGGAGAGTCCAAAAAGGCTGAGGTTTCATCCCCTTGCAATGGTGCATTGACAACAGAGACCCTTGGATGAGCTTGTCTCTTGTAAGGATGCTTAATATAGATAACAAAGAGTAGAAACTATGGCTCTCTGGCATATACGTTCCCAGTTCCTGGGACTAAACAATGATCCAATCTTCAAAGGATTAGTAAAAATCGATGAAGCCTCCTAGGTGAGCTCAATTGGCACCTGGAGCAGATTTCTCCTCTTGCTCTCATAACCTATAGAGTTGATCTCTGACTTCAAAGAGCTCATCAAGATGAGAAATTTGCCCACTTTCACATAGGATGGAAAACTTAGGACAAGCCCTAGGCAAAATTACTTTGGATAGATGTTTTGTATCTACCACAGATTGTTTTATATTCTACCACCCTCCACCTCTCCTCACCTCCCTCCCCACTCTCAAATCTGACAATGGCAGCCTTAATATCACACATTCATAGAACATAGGATTTTGAATTGGGAGAAAAGTTTGATTTTATGTAGTTGAAGCTCCTCTCCCATTTCACATATGAGGAAACTGAGGTCCCAGGGAATTGGCCAAGGCCACGCAGTTAAATCAGTTTGTCATTCAACAAAAGACCCATAGGAGTCAGATACTGTGTTAAGGACTGGAGATACAAAGAAAGGCAAGTAAGTCGTGGTTTAGTGGGAAGAGCCTTAGATTTGGTGTTAGAGGAATTGGGTTCAAATTCTGACTCTGCCATCACTCCTTTTGTGATACTGGACAAGTCATGTCACCTCTATACACCTTAGTTTCCTCATCTGTAAAATGAAGGGTTGGGTTAGATGTCTCTAAGGCTTTTCCAGCTATCTATCAACCATCCCATGATTCCCAGTCCAGAGTTCTTTCTGCTACACCATAAGAGTTCCAAATTTGTAGTATAATGAAAAGCTCCTTAGGAGTCAGTACTATTTCCAACAGAGTAACTGAAACGAAGAATAAACGGAAGATACAAGATAACTCACATTGTCAAATGGCAAGTGAGTGGCATGTAGACTCAATATGTCTATACCAAGCTCATCACCTTCTCCCAAAAATGATTTCCTCTCCTGTCTTCTTTATTCTGTGAAAAGGTACCTTTATCCTCTCAGTCACTCAGACTAGGAGCTCCAGGAATTATCTGTAATACTTCTTCCCCTTTCCAACCAGACACACTTGTTAAATCTAGTGAAATAAAATTCCCCCCTTAATGTCTTTGCTTCTTTCCTTGCCTTTCCATTAGTAATGTTACCATCTCAATAGAGGCCCCTTTTCCCTCACTTGTGAATTATTATAATAGTCTCCAAATTGCTCTCCCTGTTTCAAGCCTTTCCCACTTCTAGTCCATCTGGCTTGCACCTACAACATTAGCTTAACGCCACTTTGAGCATCCTCTCTGCTTAATAGCTATCCACTGCTGGAGGATAAAGTCCAAACCCCTTAGTGCAGCCTTCAAAGAGTCCCACAATATGGCCCCCAATTTACTTTGCCCTCTCTTTCTTCCACTACTTACATGAATTCTGTACTCAAGCTAGCATGATCTACCTTTGTCCCTTGAAAATATTACCCAAATTATTGCCTCTATACTTTTGTTCACACAGTTCTCCACTACAGAGAATACCTTTCCTCTTCTTCAATATATGTTTAAATATTGCCCATCCTTCAAGGTCCATCACAGGTGTTCTTATTGTCCCCTTCCTCTCTCTTTCTCTGTCTTTCTCTCTTTCTCTGTCTCTCTCTCTTCTCTTTCCCCCTTTTCTCCCTTCTCTCCCACTTATAGCCCCTTCTCTCCCCTCTCTTTATCTTTTCCTCTTTCTCTCTATGTCTCTCTCTCCCCTCCTTTCTCCTTCCCCATTCTCCCTCTCTTTCTCTTTCTCATTCTCCCTCTCTTTCTCATTCTCCCTCTCTTTCTCTCTCTCCAACTCCCTTTCTCTCTCTTTTTTCCTCTCACCCATTCCCTTCTCCTTCTCTCTCTGTCTTTCTCTTGTTTCTCTATCTCTGTCTCTCTGTAACTGTCCCTTCCCTATCTCTGTGTCTCTGTAACTGTCCCTTCCCTATCTCTGTCTCTCTTCAATCCATCTTTAGCCCTTAACTTTTATTGTAAATATCAACATGATTTTTGACTTCTTTTATTCACATTTGTGTCACTCATTTGGAACCTGAGAGGTAATGTCATATAATTAGGTGTCCTGCACTTGGAGTCAAGATCTGTGTTCCAATCCTGGTCCCAACATTTTCTAGTAGTTTGGTCTTAGACACATTAATTCAACTGTCTTGGCTTCATTTTGCTCCTTTGTAATGGGAATAATTATACAAACCTCACAGAGCTTTTGTCCAAAAAAAATACCTTGTAAACCTTGACTGGGTTATAGAAATGGGGGCTATTATGCTATTCCTTATATTGCCATTGGCTTTCTATGCTAAATTTCTATTGATTTTCTCTCTCCAATGAGTCTGTGAACTCAAGGAAGTCAAAGTTTAATTGTAGTGCTTAACAGCTATTTGTTAAATGAATAGCTGCCCCTAATTTGGATGCCCCATATTGTATATCTTCATACATTCCTTAGCCAAGCTTTGCAAAAGGACAATGAGTTTGACTTATAACTAAGTAGGGATAAGAGAATGAGGAAGATTGCATTTGGAAAATTGTGTAGTGCTTTGAGTGATCCCAAAAGATATATGACGATATGACTATGAATTATGGGACATCATATTCTCCAAAGAATCAGAATTGACAGTTAGGTGGCACAGTGCATAGAAGGCTAGGTTAGGGTCAGAAAGACTAGTTGAAATCTGACCTTAGTTACCTCAATTATAAAATGGGAGTAATAATAAGACCTATCTTGCAGGGTTGTTGGGAGAATCAAATGAGATAATTGTGAAGTGCTAGATATAAAAGTAAGCTCTATATAAGTATTGTTACTGTTGTTGTTATTATTATTATGAATTGTGAGGGACCCTAAGGGCAATGGGAAGATACATAGCAGGCATAAGAAGACTTCAGTATTTTACCAAAAGTGGCATAATAAATATCCTCGAATTGTATGATTAGAAAAGGAAGTGAGCGAAACATACATGAAGAATGAAATATTGGCAGAGGGACAGAATGTTAAGAGCCCATAAGTCAGATATCTACTGTGTTGAGTAGATCCCCCATTGAGGACTGATAGGGAGACAGGGACAAGAATTGCACAAGAAGATAAGGCAGAGATGGTTTATGATTTGCATCAACAGAAGGAAAATCTATATGAATTACAGAATAAATCAATGACATACGTGGCACTTTTCACTTTCCAATGTGTTTTGCTTACAACAGTCCTATGAGGCAAAGAGTGCAAGTATACTTATTTAAAAGATGAGAAAACTCATTTTCTGAGAGATTATATTACTTGACCATGATGACTTAGTAATGTGTAGGATCTTAAATTTAAACCCAGTTCTTCTATCAAGCCCAGGGTTCTCTTCACTATAGCAAAGACCTGTTATAGCTTCCCTGGATTATCAGGAAGTAACAGCAGGAAGAAACTGTTCTAACCACCATTCTCACTGTGCTGATATTAAATGGGCCAACATCTAGCAGTCTGCTGGCTTAAAGAAATTGAATTGCTTCAAATAAAGACATGACAGCAACTTTAAAAAAAAATAAAGTAACATTAGGAGAAAGCTGATGTAATTTACCTGTTAAAACAGTATCCTGGAGGAGAAGTAAGCAAGAAACCAGGACTAAAGTCAATGTATATCAGTAGACAGAGCTTCATTATAGGTAATGTTCATTATAGGTAATGTTCAACCCAAGCACTATATTGTAAGGAAGTGATATAGAAAAGATTGTAGAAGAGAAAAAGATGGCAGGACAAGTTAGCTGTTGCTAAGAAAAACCCAAAGTTTGGGCAGAGCTAAGATGGCAGAGAAAAGACAGCAGCTCCCCTGAGCTCACCCCCAAACCCTGCTGAATACCTCTAAATAATGCCATAAAACAATCCCTGAGGCAGCAAAAATCACAAAAGGGTGGAGTTAAATAATTTTGCAGCCAAAGACAACTTAGAAGGTCAGCAGGAAAGATCTGTCACGTCTTGGTGAAAATGGAGCATAGTCTAGCACAGGCCACCAGTACAGACCCACCCCAAGCAAAGCAAGAGCAGGCCTTGGGAGCTACTGAATCTGTAGTGGCAGGATCTGCTTCCAGAGCTCTCAGCCCACACACAATAAGGGGGCTGAACAACTGATAAAAAGGAGATTTCAGGGGTCTCTTTGCTGGCATTGGGGCATAACTTTGTTACTTTGCTCATACTCAGATCTGGGTCACATTCCTGGGTGGCAGTCCCAAGTGGAAGCCCCAGGGCAAGGAGGAGCACTAGCACAACAGAGTTTGTTACTAGAGTGGAGCGAGGAGCCTCCTCAAGTTCCAAGACAAAAAAGAGTGCTTGTGGTCATTCGCAGGTCAGGAGAGTAGTAAACACACCTCTCCTTGAGTCATACCACCTTGGAAGAACTGAAAACTTATAGGTTCCTAGAAGTATCTCTAAAAAACAGCTGCAATCTGAAGCTTGGGACAGTACCCCTCCCCCCCCTGGAAATAGAGCTCTACTTTAACAAAGAGTCAAAAGTTAAGAAATAGGCTGGAAAAATGAGCATACAACAGGAAAAAAGTCTGACTGTAGAAAGTTACTATGATGACAAGGAAGATCAAAATATACTCTCAGAAGATAACAAAGTCAAAGCTCCTATATCCAAAGAATCAAATGAAAACATGAATTGGTCTCAGACTATGGAAGAGCCCTTCTCAAACATATAGAGAACTAAGTCAAATTTATAAAAAATAAGAGCCATTCCCCAATTGATAAATGATCAAAAGATACAAACAGTTTTCAGATGAAGTAATCAAATCTATCTATAGCCATTATGAAAAATGCTCTAACTCTCTATTGATTGGAGAAATGCAAATTAAAATTATTCTGATGTACTACTTCATACCTGTTAGATTGGCTAACAGGATAGAAGAGGAAAATGACAAATGTTGGAGGGGATGTGGAGAAAATAAGACATTAATGTACTGTTGGTGAAGTTGTGAACTGATTCAACCATTCTGCAGAGCAATTTGGAAGGGCTATAAAACCATGCATACCCTTTGACCTAGCAATATCACTACCAGGTCTGTATACCAAAAGTGATAAAAATAAAATAAAATAAAATATATGTACAAAAATATTTATAGCAACTCTTTTCTTGCAGCAAAGAATTGGAAATTGAGCAGATTCCCATCAATTGGGGAATGTCTGAACAAATTGTAGTATGTGATTATGAGGCAATATATTGTGCTATAAAAAATGATGAGCAGGATGCTCTCAGAAAAACCTAAACTTACATGAACTGATGCAAAGTGAAATGTACTGTGTGCAAATTAACAGCAATATTACAGGATGATCAGCTGTGAATGACTTAGTTATTCTCAGCAATACAATGATCCAAAAAACTCTGAAGACTTATGATGAAAAATGCTATCCATCCCCTGAAAAAGAACTGACAGTATCTGAATACAAACTGAAGCATCCTTAAAAAAATGTTTTTTGCCTTTTTTTTTTTTTTTGCTTTTTGGAGGGGGGAAGGCAGGGCAATTGGGGTTAAGTGACTTGCCCAAGGTCAAACAGCTAGTAAGTGTCAAGTATCTGAGATCAGATTTGAACTCAGCTCCTCCTGAGTCTAGGCCCGGTGCTCTATTCACTGCACCACCTAGCTGCCCCCAAAATTTATTTTTCTTTAGGGTTTTTTTTGGTCTATATTTTTTTCTCACAACATGACTCATATGGAAATGTTTTGCATGACTATACACGTATAACTTACATAAAATTGCTTGTCTTCTCAAGGGGTTGAGGGGTGAAGGAGGAAGGAGGAGAATTTGGAACTGAAAAGTTTTAAAAACAGATGTTAAAATTGTTTTTGCATGTAACTGGGGGGAAATAAAATACTAAATAAAAAGAAAAAAAAGAAATTTATATATGTGTTTATACAATTAACCCCAAATTATAACTTCAATATCACCATGATAAAATCATTTGATTATAATTCTACTTATTTGCATACTCACCTTCAGGCAGGCAGAGTTATAACTAGAGTGAGGCCATCTGCACTTCTTCTCAGGGTACTAAAATTGAGAGGGTGCTAATAGTATTTGTAGTCCTTAAACAGGAAGGAATAACTAGCTTACCACCTAATTAGCAAAAATAATTAGTTAAAGGAGAAAATTACAAAATAGCTTGCTTCTCTTCCTTCAGCTCTACCCTGTTGCTTCCTCTGCAGTCACTTCAGCGTTCTCTGGGTTCTCCACTCATGATGGCTGATGTCCTAGGGCCTTCCTTACCCCTTCTTCCAAGAGGCAAGCAGGGAATTTTCCCCTCTGGGACCTTGTACCCTGAGGCAGTTCTTCTCCTGAAGTCTCTTTCCTTACTCCACTGAATTTGTCTTTAAAAGCTGATTCTTCATACTCTTCGCCTCAAGTATCAAATTACTGATGATGGTTCTTCCTTCATGTTGTTCATCAGTAACCTGTTTTCCCATTTAAAAGGGGCCCTTGATATTTGTTTGTTTTAACCTGATTTTACCTGGATAAAAACTTTGTTTTAATATATTGGAGGGAGGCTCACACTGTGATTTTGCCCAGGTTTGTAGGCCTATAGGGACTGCCCTGTGGGTGAGGCTACAATATTAGTAGAAAGAAGCACAAAATGCAGAAAAATATGTTCCATAAAATTTATTTCTTCTAGAAATTTTCATCATTTCCCCCAGCAACATCGAATAAGATGGTAGTCCTGTTTTCTCTTGATATGTTCCAGTATTACCCTCTTCAAAGATCTTCAGGATAAAAGTCCACTGGATTTTAATTATCAAGTTTTACTAGATAAAAAATTAAATTTTAACCTTTTTTTCATCAATAGTTTAAAGATATGTTCCCTGGGTAGTGCCTGGGAAAGTTGCCTGTCAGAACAACCATTAGGGAGCTCATGTGGATTTCACAGGACTGACAACATTGACAGAAACCACTTGAAAGTTTCCCCCCTCTCCTGAAAACAAACACTTGGCTTAAACTGACTACTGAAAAAAAAATAAAGCCAGCAACAGAGAATAAAGTAAGTTTACTCCTTTCTCATTTAACACTTTCTTCTTCAAGGGCATTTAATTTTTAAGTCATTAATAATATGTCCATAGATATACCTTATCAGTAACAAATTTCAATAAAGGCCACTGTCAAGGGTAAACATCCCTACCTAAACTCAGAGAAAGATATAGAAAGACTATAGTTTAAATGGAGACTGAAGCAAAACTCGTTATCGTTCTCTTTCATGTCTGGTTTTGCTTTTTTTT
>CM053580.1:301454675-301482003 GCA_028627135.1 Pseudochirops cupreus
AAAAAAAATAATAAAAAGGATAAACATTCTGTTTTTCACAAGTTTCTTCCCTACCCCCAAAGGACCATACAAGATCAGCTGCAGATGAGAATAAGGAGAGAAACCTGTGTGCAGAGTTTGTGCCCTAGGCTCTAACCTACTGTCTTTAACCCTTGGAAGATGTTCCCAGGATAGAGGCAAGAGTTTTGATGTCTGATGTATACTTCAATGAAATGAACTGGCAGATGGAAATCTGTCAAAATTCTGACACTTCTCCCAATAGTCTTTGAAGAAAACATCTCCAGGAGCTTTTTGTAGACACAGAAAGGTCCCATGGCTCTCCACTCTCTAGGGAATCCTTTGAAATCAAGGTAGCAATAAAAATGCCAAAACTGACATAGTTTTGTGATTTTTCTGACTTAAAAATCTACAAATATTGGATGTCTTACAAGAAAGTGAACCCCCTCATGTCCTGGAGTATTTAAAAATACAGTAGATAGCCCTCTGTAAGGGAAAATATAGAGAAGATTCCTAGACCAGGTAGAAGATTGAACCTAGAAAGTTCCTTCTAGTTTGTAAGTTCTGTGGGGAAACCCTGATGATAAGAAATGCAATTTCAAATGCAATTAAGAACTAACTAGACCCAGGAGCACTATGCACACTTATATTGAATTTTCATCCACATAACCCTCTGATGTGACCAAAGGAGCAGATAAATTCACATGATTTGTGGCACCGAGAGAAAGAGATAGTGCCTGCAGACAAGTTCTCCTTGAGAAACCAAAATCTTTGTTTCTTTCGTGTGTCACTTTATTCCAGCGCTTCCAAAGTGCAATTTTCTTTCAACAATGTAATCAACTGATCCACTGAACAGTAAGATAAAGCATCATTTTCTCATCGGTCCAGAGGCTCTCCAAGGTCTCCCTGACACATGAGGCTTGATATTTACCAATTCTGAGTTTGGGACAATTTTGTGATTATGTTCAGAAAATGTTGTTATTTTCACTGTTGGATTGTTAGGAAAGTTATGCTTTCACTCACGGAGCCTTGACATAGCCACTTCCATCATAAACCCTCAATGTTAGTCCTATTTTTATGGTCTCCACACCACAGGACTTAATAACATACTTACCAAAGCCATGTTAGTATATAAAGGAGAAAACTCTCCAGTGGCCACTTGAAGGGGATACTGGAGGAGGGCGAAGGAAAGGAAAAGTAAGAGGGAGAGGGAAAGAGAGAGGGAAGAGAGGGAGAAGTAGAAAAAGAGAGAGAGGGAAAGGAGAGAGAAGAGGGAGAGGAGAGAAGATAAAGGAAAGAGCTGAACTTTTGTGTATTGACATAAACTAACAGATTTTATTAGTCAATTTCCAACCTATAAACAGAAAATTAGGCACATTAAAGCACATTTTTTTTCCTCAGCTCCTCTTTAGGACACAATTATCTCATCCTCATTTTTTCAGTGAGGAGGATACATGAATTGCTTAAAGGCAAGGCTGGAACTAGAGGCAGACATTTTAGAAAACTGCCTGGGAAACAGCCCCAAGGATGATTTTTAAAAATCTATATTTTTAATATTGCTTTTGATCATGCACATCTTCCACTAAAGTTCAACTCTGATACTAATCATGGTATTGAGGTGACCTTAGGATCTCAAAGGCTTTGCTAATAGGAAACAAATTCTAAGAGATCTTCTCAATCAGATTAGACCTACAGATAGACTGTGAATTTGCTTTCTGATGATCAGCCTTGTTGACTTAGAAGCTGGCCACTAGATAAATGAATTTGGGAATATGCAGAAACTTATAGAGTACTGAAGCATTGTAATTTACGTAGAGAGAGTGACCATACCAATGAGATCACAGACCTTTTATACTACTGGAGAGGCACTTAACTTCAATATCTAAAAATTCCACTTTCCATGTCAAGTAAGTATACATTTTGTCAAGTCACGTGTCTTATAACGAAGGCCCAAGGTTATCAATAGACAGTAAAATGTAGGATATGCAATTCTCACAGACAAGGGAGTTACATTTCTAACCTTTCCTGAAATACACAAATCTTTTTTTTTGTCTTCTACATGATAGCATAAACCAAATCAAGGATACCACTCAGATCCAAACTCATATGCCAGACTCCAGGCCTAGAACTGATGTAAATTATCACAGGATGCAAGCAATTGAAATCATCAAGGACTCTAATTCAAACATTTAATATATAAAGCTTATTAGACAATTTCCAAAATAATGACTGCGTCCTCTTCGAGCTCCATGGATCTCTCTCCATAATACCATGTTGAGATTGTGCTTGATAGGAAATGAATGATTCTTGCCACCATCAATAACATGGAGAAAGACACACTACCCTCATCCTAAAGCACAATTCTCTCTTAAATATATTTTAACTGGCTCTGGATTTTATTTCCCAAGCTAAAAGTAATATATGCAGCAGATGCCTATTGAGTAATATATATGAGGGATTTCTTTCATAATACAACTGACTCAAAAAAACAGACTTTTTATTTCATTATTTTCCTTGGTTTTCATCTTCATTCTTTCTCTGGATTCAATTGACCCTGTCATTTTCCTTCCCCTTGAACTGGCAGTCATTGCTCTTTTCATGTACCATTTTCTCAATCCCTGGATGCAATTGGCCCAAATAAGTGGCTCAGAGGAGAGTGTCCTTCCCTTTGAATCACTGAACAATAAGCTGGCCAGGTAAAAGTGAAGGAGGACAAGTGAGAAAAGTGAGAAAAGGGGAAAGTCTCCTTTCAAAGGCAAAGAATGGCTGAAGGGGGCAAAAGGGTACTGCTGATATCCCAAAGGATTTAGGAAGTTAGAAGATCTATGAGCTAAAGGAAACATACCAGTTCTGGCAGAAACAGGTAAAGCAAAGGAGAAAATAAGGGTCAGAGCACTGCAGAGTAAAGGAGAAGATCCTGAATCCTAAATAAAAGGAAATAGAACAGTCATATGCCTACTCTATGAACAAGTTAATGTGGTCGTATCTAAAAGGGAAATGTCCTGCTTGCATTTATAAAGCATCCTTTCCCATAAGATACTCAGATGGCTTTAAGGACATCATCTCATTAGCCCTCAAGACACCCCAAAAGTTAACTAAGAACCATGGACAGCAACCACTTTTTATAGGCTAAGGAAACGGAAAAAAGAGAGGTATAGAAGTTGCATAAGGTTCTTGGCTCCATCCAATATCCTATTAACTAGGTCGCCCTGCTCCTTAAGGCAATACTAAGTCCTACAAAATATCAGTGTCATCTTGTGCCTACACAAAAATCACTCCATCATCTCTGTTACTGAACTATAGTTGGTTTCTTTTGTTTAAAAAAAATCCAAAAACAAAACAAAAAAACGTTTTTGTTGTTGTTCAGTTATATCAAACTCTTCATGGCCCCATCTGGGGTTTTCCTGGCAAAAATATGAGTGGCTTGCCATTTCCTTCTCCAGCTCATTTGATAGAAGAGGAAACTGAAGCAAACTGGGTTAAGTGACTTGTCCAGGCTCACATAACTAGTAAGTGTCTGAGGCCAGATGTGAACTCATGCAAATGTCTGTCCATGGAAAAAAAATTACTAAGAATGTAATGTGTGTTCTAATGTGAGCACTGTTCTAGAGTCTGCAAATGAGAAAACTGAGACTTGTGGAAAGATCTGCCTAAGATTATGCAGGTAGCAAATGACAGAGTCAGGATCTGAACACAGTCCCCAAAGACTGCAGGTTCAGTGTGCTATCTATTGTACCACAGTGCCTCCATGCATCTAAAGAGAGAGATGCAAAGTTTAGACAAGGCATGGTCTTTAAACTCGTGAAATGTATAATTCATCATAGATTTATGATTTTGAGAACACTGTCATCTCCTATGGGCTAACCCACAAAGCAATCAGAGAACTGGCTAGTTGTCCTTAGTATCTGCTGTACATTTGTACATTTGCAAGTCTAGGTAAAAAAAATCAGAGGTTCATAGGATTTAGAATCTGAAAAAAAATGCCATCTATCTAACTTTCTTACTTTATTTATGGGGAATGAAACTGTGTCCTAGAAAGAGGACTCTACCAAGGTCACATTATAAGGAGTAACAGAGTATAATTAAACCCAGGTCTGCTAACTTTAAATCCCATGCTCTTGTTCATCACACCACAGCAGCTTCAGCCTGACACACCTGATGGCCTAAAGCAGAACTTTAGTAAAAGCTTTTAGTAATTGAGCAGAGCTCAAAAGCTGAGCCATAACTAGGACAGGATGAGGGTATCTTTGCCCCAGAGTGCTGATTTTAGAAGGTATTGACTATGGGTGCAGGTTGTCAGAAGCATGGGAAAAACGGAGCTAAGCAACTCTTTGATAAAAATAATTAGTTAAAAGAAGAAGGTATCAAATTGCAGGTAGGGGTGAAACACTTTGCTTCCCTTCTCTTTCAGTTAGTGAGTTTAAGCATGTGTCTGAGAGTCTACATCTTCCCACTAGGGTCACTGTTTCATTTCTTCCTTTTTTTTTTTTTTTTGCTTTTTGGAGGGGAGAAGGCAGGGTAATTGGGGTTAAGTGACTTGCCCAAGGTCACATGGCTAGTAAATGTTAAGTGTCTGTGGTCAGATTTGAACTCAGGTCCTCCTGATTCCAGGGCTGGTGCTCTATTCACTGTGCCACCTAGCCGCCCCCAATATTCCATTTCTTACATCAAATAAAGGATTGCTTCCCTTCACTCGTCCAAATACAAAAATGTTTTGTTTTTGTTCTAACCATATTAACTTCCTCAACATGCTTTGTAGAGGTCTTCCTAAACCAAGGCGCTATATGAAGTAAAAATCTACAAAATTATCCACAATAAGAGCATCCATCTCTGATCAAAACTCATTTCACAAAAGGCCTTGGAGAATGTTGCTAAGTATACCTATATCAGGTAGAGTTGTTGCTGTTTCTAGCAAGGCTTTATCTTAAGAGAATGGGGAAAAATCCCTTTAAAGAATGAA
The DNA here is from genome assembly GCA_028627135.1 of Pseudochirops cupreus. Lineage (NCBI taxonomy): Eukaryota > Metazoa > Chordata > Mammalia > Diprotodontia > Pseudocheiridae > Pseudochirops > Pseudochirops cupreus. The sequence goes on from CM053580.1 coordinate 301,459,633, forward strand.
CCAAAAATAAAGAATCCATCCATGATGAAGAAAATGAATAGTTGTTGATTATTGGAATTATCCATTTAATTAAATCATATTACTTCATTCTTTCCTCACTCTGAAATAACATACCCCACCCCCCCATTACAGGGTGGTGTTTTATGAGAGCCTATTAGTACCAATGGGAATTTCATACATTTGTCTCCCACAAATCAATAGGATATTAGTTTTCTGCAGATACATATTGGAAATGCTGTTTTTGCCACCTAATAAGCTTTTTTTTTTTTAAGGGAGTTAATGTAAGCACTTAGACCTCCTTAATACTAGTGCCTTCCTTTCTGGGATTCCTTCCCATTTACACTGTATATATCTTATAGGTACCTAGTTTTTTGCATCATGCCTCCATCATTAAAATATGCAAGATTTCCCTTCCCGTTCCCCGTTCAAGGGAGTCTTAGCATCTCAGGTATTCATCTATTTCATCTCAGCAGGCAGCTCTTAGAGAGTGCTCAGCATGAAGACATGTGTTTGACCTGCAAGCTATTTCCTTTTCATATGGTAAATAGTTAAGTACTAGCACGTGGCTGTAGCATAGGAACAGAAAAAATAAAGGGAGAATGAACATTTAAATTCCTAGCCACCTATTAACGAAGAGAATGAATTTCAAGGACGTGCTTCATTGCATCAACTTTATAAGCAGGGGGAGGAATCTGAGACACAGGAGTGTATTGCCAGATGTAGTTTTTTTCTCCCTCCTCCATTTTAGATCTAAGTGGGGGTGGCTATTACTCCCTAGACCTCTCAGGGCATGCAGGATTGTGGATAGGAGACAGAAAACCTAGATTGTGTGATTTTATTAACTTGGTGGTCTTGGAGTAAACTATTCAACCTCTCTGAGACTCAGTTGCTGTGATCTGTAAATTGAGATTAATAACAATAGCAATTAGAGTTTATCAATTTAAAAAATTAACTGGGGCACTAAAATGTTGAATGACTTGCTCATAGTCATGTGGTACTTTTTAGAGGCATCCCTAGAAATGGCTCTTCCCGACTCCAAAACCAGTCTTCTTTACATTGTGCTCTGCTACCTGACAAAATGGGATTCATAGCATCTGATGGCAATTAGTTTAATAATACTTATTGAATATGAGGCAGATAATAAATGCAACTAATAGCGCCTGAATACAGGGGGTTAGAGCAAGCCCTCGTTGGGTAGACTTGATAGCTTCAAGATTTACAATTCAAATGCCACCCAAGAAGCTGAAGCTTTTGAAGTTTGAAAAGTAAGGATCAGAATATAGAAAAGAATGAAAGACTCAAAATCTAGCCCACAGACATCAAGTAGAAATAAGATGTAAGTGGGGTCATTTATAGAAAAAAAACAAAGCAAGAAGTAACTAAAATCTAGTTCTGGGTCTTTAGAAGGATGGGGAAAGTGTTGAGACAATGAATGAATATGCCTTTATTAAGCACGATGTGCCAGAAGCTGAACTAGGTGCTGAAAGCAAAAAATGGAATAGTCCCTGCTACAAAGGGCTTACATTTTATTAAAAGAGAGAATGCATGAACATATTATTGAAAATAGCATGAGTGGGGAAAAACAAACAGATCTAACCTAATTTACTTTGACCAGGAAGTTTAGCCAACAAAAAGGAGTGAAGAAATGAAAAGAGAGAAGGTAGGCCAAGAGGGCAGAGGTTAAACAAAATGTTCAGAACAGAGACCTGATTCATTTCAAATATTGGCAGCTTAACCACCACACTTATATTCTCCCAAGCACTGTACTGGTGGGTGAGGTTAAAGGAGGAAGAGTGAGCTGACATGAAAAGTATAAGGTACAAGAAAATTAAGCTGAGGCCTCCAAGAAATTTCATTTATTTTAAGAACTATGCAGTTAAATGGGAAAGTGCCACAAGTGATCCTCAGAACTATTGTGTTGTGTTATACACACATGTGCAGCATGTGTGATATTTTTTATTTGTATAAAATATATATTTCTATTTTATACATAAAATATATATTTCTATTTAGATGTTTTTAAAAAAAGATTTACTTTTCTTGAGAGTCTCTGTTTCTACAACATACTTCACCATGAAAGACACCATGTTTTGTTTAGACATTCCCCAAGAGTCGAGCTTAGACTATGTTAGAAAATGGGTCCTGGAAGGCCAATTGATTTTTGGATTAACTACCTGAGAAAGTGAAAAATGGGATACCACGGAGGACTCTCAATCGACAGGCAGAGACAGGTGTCCAGCAGGAATGGTTTAAGAAGGAAAATAGAGCCACGTCAGGGAAAGCCACTTTCATTTTCCTATTAGGCGTCTAGCATAGCTCTTTGCACACAGTAGACATTCAATGAGTATTTATTAAATGAATGGATGGATGGATGGATGGATGGATAAATGAAGTATCCCTGACTATTTTCCAGCCTTGCCTCTCCTCCAGTCAGGGTGCTGCAGAAGTTTGTCCATCTGTCATCCCCCTCTCTCACTGATCTTCAGTTTCTCCTTATCTACGCAGTGCTTCCCCACTTGCATATAAACACATGCATATCTATCCCATCCTTTAAAACCCTCATTTCATCACATCCATTAGCTATCAACCTTTATCATTCCACCCTTTCATGGACAAACTTGAGAAAGCTTTCTACGCTCCAGGCCTTCTCTTTTCCCATCGCTCAATTCTAAGCCTTCTGCATTTTGGCTTGTGACGTCATTCATCTGAATCTCTCCAGGGGGTTTGCTCTCTCCAAAGTAATTCCTTTACTGTTGAATCTTTTCTCGTTTGTCATTTTTCTTAATCCCTTTGCAGCCTCTGACAGTGTCAATCAGCCTCTTTTAGAGAAGCCCTCCTCTCTAGGTTTTCACGGCACTGCTCTCTCCTGGTTTGTTTCCCATCGTTCTCGCCCCTAATTCTCAGTCTCCTTCACTAGATCCTCATCCAGATTATATCCAGTAATTGTCCTGTTGTTGTTGCTAGTGTTGTTGGTAGTGCTGGTGGTGGTATTGTTGTTGTGCCATTTCAGTCATGTCCAACTCTTTGTGACTCCATTTGAGGTCTTCTTGGCAAAGACACTGGAGTGGTTTGTTACTTCTTTCTCCAGCTCATTTTATAGATGGGGAGATGAGGCAAACAGGATTAACAGAATTGCCCAGGCTCACACAGCTAGTAAGTGTCTGAGACCAGATTTGAATTCAGGAAGATGAGTCTTCTGATTATGGGTTTGGCACTCTATCCACTGTGTCACCTACCTGCTCGAACTGTCCTATAGGTATCTTAAATTCAACATGTCCAAAACTGAATTCTGTATTTTGTCGTTTCCTCAAATCCTTTCCCTTTCTGAGTTTCCCCATTGCTGTTGGGAACACCACCATTCTCCAAATCATCCAGGTTCATAACCTTGGTGTCCTCCCTGCCTCCTCACTCACACTCACACCACATGTCTAATCTGTTACCAAGACTTACTGTTTCTGTCTTCAAAACATCTCCTATATATGGTCAATTCTTTCCACTCACACAACTACCATCCCAGTACAGGCCCTTATCACTATTACAAAGCCTTTTGCTTGGTCTCTTTGCCTCAAGTATCTCTCACACCATTTCATCCTAATCAGTTGCCAAAGTGATTATCCCAAGTTGCAGATCTCACAATGTCACCCCCTAATTCAATAAACTCTAGCAAGGGAGCTAGGAGGCACAGTGGATGGAGAGCCAGACCTGGAGTCAGGAAGTCATCCTCCTGAGTTCTAATCTGGCCTCAGACACTTAGTAACTGTGTGACCCCGGGCAACTCACCTAACCCTGCTTGCCTCAGTTTCTTTATCTGTCAAATGAGTTGAAGAAAGAAATGACAAACCATTCTAGTATCACTGCCAACAAAACCCCAAATGGGGTCATAAGAGTCAGACACAACTGAAACAACTGTGGTTCTTTATTCCATCCAGGAAAAAAAAAATCTCTGCCTGGCTTTTATAGTCCTTTAAAACTTGGCCCTCTTCTACTCAGTCATCCTACACTTTAATCCCCTCTATACACTCTGCAATCTAGCAATGCTGGCCTTCTTGTTATCCCATCTCTCAGCTCTGATTTCTCCCTGGCCATCTCCCACATCAGGAAGGCTCTGCTTCCTCATCTCTACTTCTGGTGTTCAGGGTTTCCTCCAAGACTCAGGCCAAATCGCCCCTCCTCCAGGCCTTCCCTCATGACTCCCACCCCCCAATGCCTTCCCTCAGAGCATCTCCCATTTACGCTGTGCTGCATATATCTCCTATGTACAATTTTTTCATATTGTCTCTCCCATTAAGTGTGATCTTCCTGAGGGAAAGATCTGTTTTTCCCCTTTTCTTTTTCATTCCCACAGGTGGCACATGGTGAGCCCTTACTAAGTGTTTGTTGACTGACTGTTGAGATGCTAAACACTCTCATCAAGTTCAAAAACACAAGGTTACCTTCCTTTAGTAAATACTATAGACCACGGTGGTAAATTTCAATGGACACTTTCACTTTACACCATCCAAAGTGATAAAGAATCAAAGTGCCCAGCTGTCTAGCCCAGTTCAGAAGGGTGGTTTCCTATATGATCTTCCCCCTTGTCTTCATACAGCGCTTGTGCCTCAACCTCATTCTCACAGACGTAGATAGAGATTCTTCTTGTGATGAGCTAAAGCAGCTTTAGAATGAGGACTGTCACATCTCAGCATGGGATTCCTTTACAACTCCCTAGGAAATTGCCAAGATATTGCCTGGCTCATCCACACCTGGGATTGAGCATTTGGGAAGTGGAAAGAATGTGAGGAGATTATATTAGTCTGCCCCATTTTGCCTTCTGAAAGACTCTTTAGCATCTCAGCATTAGGTAAATAGAGTCCAAAGTGTTTTTACGCAGACTAGTTTAGCCTCATGAGATCCTCACTACACTGCAGAAGCTGCCAGATTCATTGACTACATTATGGAATTCTTTTAAAAAAAATATTGCTATCTTTTGTTTTCACATGCCTACATTTGTCAATCTATCCCTTCCTTTCCAGGAAATCATCTTATATAACAAAGAAGAAGAAAAATAGAAGAAAAAAAAACTAGTTCCTCAAAACTAGCCAACACATCAACCAAGTTCCACATTATGTAGAGTGTTCCACTGCTACTGTATTTCATCTTTGCAATGAAGTAAGGAAGGTACATTCTGATACAAGAGTAGTTCTTTATACACTTTAGGTCATTAAACTTCAAGTATTGTAATTTAATGAGCAGTTAGGTGGCTCCACAGATAGAGTGCTGGGCCTGGAGTCAGGAAGATTCATCTTCATGAGTTTAAATCTGGCCTCAGATACTTACTAGTGGTGTGACCTTGGGCAACTCACTTAACTCTGTTTGCTTCAGTTTCCCCACCTGTAAAATGATCTGGAGAAGGAGATGGCAAACTACTCTTTGCCAAGAAAACCTCAAGCGGGGTCACAGAGTCAGACGTGACTAAATGATTGAACAACAGAAAATATAATTTAAAAGTGACTTATAGTCAACATCTTGAAATTAAATTGATATCCTTGGTTATGAATATGCAATCTTATCAGAACTATCTCTAAATGTCTTCTTTAAAATGTAAGCTCCTCAAGGACCAGAACAGTTGACTTTTGTCTTTGTAGCGAGTATATTTAATACAGCTACATAGTGGCCGCTTAATAAGTGGTTATGGAATCAAATTGAATCAATGCCTTGTGAAATGTCAGCTTCGACTCAGTGCTTGGCTATTTGATCGTTTTAATAGAAATGTTTAGAACTGGCTTCTCTAGGCAAAATTGGGTAAAAAGTTAATTTTCTATTATCAAGCTTGTGGAGGGAATTGATATAGCCATTCCCCTATTGATCTCCCCACCTGACCCCCTTTTGGGAATGACAATCTGTAGAGTTCTGATCATTATGCCTTTGTTGTGTGTGCTTAGATTTGAACAGATGAAAGACTGATTTAATTTTCCAGCACACAGCAGAATTTTGGCCTGAGGGGAGCCAGAAAAAAATGATGCTATTGGACTCCCTTATTATCCTAGGTACTTTACAACGAAACTCAGTTTCCAATACAGTTTACTGATTCTAAAAATACGTTTGGCTTTAAACCTAATTGTAATCCAGAGAACATCAACAGCTGAGCAGCTCCTGAGGCAACAATATGGCCATAGGAAAGCTACTGAGTCATGGGAAGGGCTGTTATTGCCTTAGTTTTCCAGCTACAATGCAATCTTTCCATGGCCTAAATGACAATATCTCTAAATTAACTCAGGTTCTCTCTAAATAAAGTCAATTTCCTACTATCATGGGAATGTGGACAGTATATGACCATAAGGAAATGAGGCTAGTCCAACTTATATGTCCCAATGAGGGCTGAGCCCTTACTTACAAGTCACCTTGGGAAGCCACACTTACTCCAATATCACTGCCCTTAATGAATATGCCTTTGAAGCCTTTCCTGTGGCATTGCCTTAAAAGCCTCAGTGGTGAAAAATCTCCATCCTTCAAGGATGAGTTTGATTTTTAAAAAAACTAAAGTGGTTTGGAGCTAAGCCTAAGAAATAGGCAATACTCTTTTGATTCAAAACTGAGATGTGACTAGAAAGTCATTTTTAAGTTAGGATAAGGGCCTCTTGAGCGTACAAGGGATTTTAGTATTGAGATACGATAAGTCTGATAGGGACTGGGAAGAGTTGGGAATCTTAGCACTGAGATGGGAATAAGGAGATCTCAGGTTCTGATGGGAAGCATATCAAGAAAGGCAATGGGTAAACAATATATTACAATAGGACAGCTAGGTGGCATAGTGGATAGAGTGCCAGGCCTGGAGTCAGGAAGACCTGAGTTCAAATCCAGTCACAGATACTTACTACCTGTGTCACCCTGGACAAATAACCTTACCCTGTTTGCCTCAGTTTCCTCATCTATAAAGCGAGCTGAAAAAGAAAGTGGAAAACCAGAATCTTTGCCAAGAAAACCTTAAATATGGTCACAAAAAGTCAGACACAAATGAACAACAACTTCCACCCCTTTCTTTAACCTGAAGGGATTGGGAAGATTAGGAAATTTTAGCATTGGGATGGGAAGAAAGGGAACGCAGATTCTGGGTAAGAAGACATGTTTCTAATGGGAAACATATCAAGCAAGGGAATAGATAAATGATATGCTACAATGGCTATCCCTAACTATTTACAAGAAACCTTAATGTTAAGGATTAATGTTGCTCTGTCAGGGCTAAAGGAATAGGGGACAGGAGAAGGCTGGCACCACATCACTGCAAAATCAGTAGTCCCATATCTGCGTATATCTGAGAGAAATATTTTGGTTTCAGGAATATTGACTTCATCACTCAAGAAAAGTGAAGAGGAAACACCTAGAGACATTAGGAGAATCCATGAAAAATTGGTGCCTAAATGTGTGTTATGAGGAAAGTCAAGAAGTAAGACCGTAGGGGCGGCTAGGTGGCGCAGTAAATAGAGTATTGGTCCTAGAGTCAGGAGGACCTGAGTTTTAATGTGGCCTCAGACACTTAACACTTACTAGCCTAGCCATGTAACCTTAGGCAAGTCACTTAACCCCAATTGCCTTGCCCTCCCCCTCCAAAAAGAAAAAAAAAAGGAAGTAAGATCATGATTTACAAAAGGTCTAGGTCCAAATTTCTTATGGGCAGACAATGTGCTATTAAATAATTATGCCTATAGGCTTTTCAGGCTTTGTAGGGAAAAGTGATATGTTAAAAGAAAAATATACCCCCAATTTGGGGACCTGTCAGATTGGCAGAAAGTCCTTGATCCATCAGTTATTTGTGACAGTGCCTGTGAGATCCAATCCAGTCCATATTTGCCCACAGCTTATAATTCTGGGCCACGAGATATATAGATATGTACATAAAGTTGGAATTTCTTCAATTTAGGAAATTGGCCCTATAGGGCCTTCCAAATGAAAAGTATGTGTTATTAAGTGATTAAAGATTGACATGGATTAAAGTTTATGTGTATATGAATCTACTAATTTAACATCTTTGAACTATATGTATAAACAGTAAATTTATCTTGGATATAATATGCTATCTTTTGGGCTGGTGTCAAAAAACGATATAAGGCATGGGAATTGGAAAATTTGTGAGTCACTTGAATTTGGTAAATTAAGGGAGTCAGATTTTTAGATTATAAACAGATTCAGGTGGTTTAGCCGCTCTTATTTGACCAGAATGGGGTGATGTTTCACTATTCAGAAGGAATTGTGGTAAAAATGCTACGTGATTTGGGTATTGTTTATTTGCATTTTGTGCAATTAATTGGAATCATTTTGTGAATACAATTTGATTCAATATGGACCTGTCAAATTGTAAATTGTAATGGGATGAAAAACGAATTGATTTGGTTTGGTATTAAAGCTAGTTATCAATGCAAAATGGTACATTGGTACAATGGTACATCGTCACTGATAAGGAAAGGATGTTCTCTAGGCAAAGGTGGCATACGTTGGATTTAATGCTATATTGTGTGGTGAATTTCTGTATGCACCCTCTACTGATTATTTAACTAAGAAACTTAGACATTAGTTTAGACAGTTGCACCCAGCATGCAAGAGATTTTACTGAGGAAATGAATTGAGGATTCCTGAATTGCACTTGGATCTGAGAGGTAGCAGAAAAATATTACCTTATCTACTTGTGGATTCATAATTCAGTGTGCTAGATTGGGACTGATGCATGGATTGCAGGTCATTTGTGTGGATAAACTGTTTTCAGATTCCAAAGGGAGAATTTAATGGAGTATGTTTGAGAAAGACTGGGCTGTGAGTAGCCTAGTCTAGAGACAGCCTTCTAGGGACAGAGCTTCATGGGGGAAATGGTGAGGGGATTATTGGACATGGCAAATGAACAGATGTAGTAAATTATGACTAAGGAATAATTTAAAGTAACATAAGGAAGCCATTCAATCACATATATAAGTATATATGCCATATAATAATACAGAGTGAAGGACTTCTCCTGTTGGGAATGAGATAATTCTGTTCAACCAAGAAAGAATTCCAGATCTCACCCAAAGGAGAAGTTCCCTTAAGTTTCTAGTGTAGCAAACTCGGGATAGGGTCATGCCAGCTCCTCTCCTGTCAGTTTCTTCTTAGTGTTTAATTTTTGTTTCACCAACCTGAAACGGGGTTGGCATTCTGTATCTTCTTCCTCAAAGCTGGAAGTCATATGTACCCAAAGGGACATTAGAACCTAAAGAAATTGAAGAGACTCAACAAGCTCAAAGAAAATCTAAAAACTTGAAAAAATTCCAGAACTCAAAGAGGGAACCTTTGTTCTCTCCCACTCCCACCAGCTCCACCCTGCCCTTCACAAAAGCATACAGCACTGATCTCCAACAATAAGGAGAGAGTCCAATACCGGTGGCCTTTGGGATTCTGGTTACACGAAAACTACAAGATATTTTCAGAGGGGGAAGAGGGTGTATACTAGTAACAGGGGGAGGAAGTTCAGGAAAGTCCTTGCATAGGAGGTGGAGCTTGAAATGAGCTTTGAAGGAAAATGGAGATTTTAAGAGGGAGAGATGATGAGAAACCGCATGTCAGGCTTGGGGTAATACTGTGTAAAGGCACAAAGATAGGAGGTGATATGTTGTATGTGACAAGAACGTCAATCTAGTTGGTCTTTAGAACATGTGATCGAGAATACTATGTAAAATACGTAGAAAGGTAGGGTGAAGCCAGATTGTGAAAGGCTTTAAATAACAAAGAGAGGGTTCAAAGGAGTTAACTCTAAGAGTAAGGGGGGGCCATGGCAGGTTATTAAATAGGGGAGTGATATGGACAGAGCTGTGTTTTAGGAATATCACGTGTAGGGGATGGATTAGAAAGGGAAGAGATAAGATAACACACTGGCAATTCATAATTCTGATGGATAGATCAACCAAATCACCAGACCCTTGCTATATAATTGGCACTGAGGACAGGAAATTGGGGAAACTGGATGGGGGAGGCTGTTGGTGGTGAAGAGATCTCTGAAAATGACAGTATATCACTCTGTGAAAGGCAAGAGAACAAGAACTGCATTATCTACTCCAGTGAGAGTCAAATCCTTCCTGAGAGGCTTCCAAATGTTAATGATGGTGGGAGGTGTAAATGTGAGTGGGGAGAATATGTGCTGGGATACAGCACTTGGACCAAAAGTTGATGAAGGCTGTGAGAACAGCATAACACCCAACCCTAACAGTTTCCTTTTTCTTCTCTTTATCCCACAAAAGATCAGAAAATGATCCCTCCCACCCAAAGACCTGAAAAGGAGGGGGAGGAATAATGTGATTTCATGAAGTAACTGCTCTCTACCAAGCAATCACAAAACTGTTTTCACACATGCTTGGGAAATACCAACAACTAGAATAAGAATTATCTTTTCCTCTTTGTAAGTTTAAAGGCAATAATGTGGTAATTTCTCTCATAAAGCACAGGCTCATGGGGAAGAATTTTTGTTGTTGCCGCTACCTTTCTCGGCTGCTAACCTACGAAGATGTTTCTATTTTTAGCTTCACTGACACCATTCTTATCACTGCAAAAAAAAAAAAAAATCAGGTGTCTGATCACCTTTCTTGTGATAGGAGAAGAATGGTAGAGAAGTCTGGCCAAGGAACCACAGGTGGTCCAGCACAGTGGATTTGGAGGCTGAGGACTTGGTTTCTAATCATGGCTGGGTAAAGTAGTCAAGGAGGCTCAAAGAATAATAGATAGAGAGCTAGAAGCTCTGAGATGCTATAGAATCCAACCCACTCATTTTACAGATGAGGCATACATGGTACAGGGGAAAGCATACTAGATTTGGAATCACAGAACCTGACTTCAAATCCAGCCTCAAACACAAATGATCCAGTTAGAAGAGGAGATCTCCTAGGTCTCCTTTAGCCCCTAATAAGCATTTGTTAAACGGGGATACAAAACTAAACACTGGGGATACAAAAATAAAATCTAAATTATTCCTGTCCTCACAAAACCCACCCTCTAAACCAGCGATCCTACAAGAGGTCCTTGAAGGAACCATTAGGGCCTTGGGGAGGTGGAAAGAACACAAGGGTCCCCTGTCGTGGCACTATATACTATGGCTTGAATTACTTTAATTCATTTGTCATGAAACTGAACCTTACAAGTGAAATGAAATAGTTCCTACACCAACAATTTGACCTTATAATCTTGATGCAGGGGCATATGTTTTTGGAAATTTTATCACTGAGAATTTAACCAAATGTTCCTATATTTATGTCAAATAGGTTCAATTTTATATTTGGTATCAAATCACTTGATGAGCAAAAAGTACTATCTAATTACCCACAGTCCTGAAAAATTGAATTCAGATGGCCCCTGGGATCCTGACCGTGTCCCCAGCGCACACATTTTGGCTCTATGACGTGCTGAGGCATTCAGCAGGAAGTGTAGCACCGTTGGTTCCTCTCTGAGATAGCCTCAGCTCCCGCGGAGAGCAGTTCAGACTGGCAGCTTGTATTAATGAGATTTAACTCCTCTTTGGCCAGCTCCTACTTCTATATTCCTGACTTTTCCTGCTGATTCCAGAAAGAAGAAGCAATTGACCTCACATATTATCCCACTGGCTCTGTCGAGGCAACCCTTAACTCAAAGCCTGAACTATCCTGACTCCCAGAGATGGTCAGTCTAATGCCTATGGCTCATGGTTGAAAAGAGCAACAAAACAATTTTAACATCCTTCAATTCGATATCAAGAACCTCTTGTTAATTCTTACATCCTTGTCCTTGAGCCAATGAGAAGGAAGATACAAACAGAAGGCCCCCCCTTCTGGGTAAAATTCTATGCCTATAGCCAACAGGCACCAATAAATACCCTTTGGGGTTTATAAAAGAGAAGAAAGAACAAAAGATTTCTGCTCCAGAATAAGGCTCATTTTTGTGAGTGAGTTCTGCCACTTTTGCCTTTTTGACCTGACATCCGAGCTTGGCCTTCCTTGGCCAGGTTCTTTACCATCTTCTTTAGTGCAACCTTGTTGGAGGATATAAGATATGTGTGTGCGAATATAACAAAACTGGATACACGTGGAAAGGTGGAGGAAGCATAGGCTGAGGTAAATTTCAAAGGATTATATTAAGGATTCTCTTTCTCCCTTTCTGTCTCCCCCTCCCAAAAAAACCCCTTTTCTTCTGCAAATTAACCCCTTTTTCTATCCTGGACGTAGTATACTCTGACCTTCAGTATCTTCCTGATGCCATCAAGTTGTTCCAGAGACCTTGGACTCCTGCTTCTGGTTCAGTATAATGACTGATCTCTGATTTCTGTCTCTCATATTCTTACGTGGCATACATTTTGCCAATTGATTCTCACCTACAGTGAATACACCATCTTTAGTACTTTAAAAGTTAATTTCACTCCTTTTACTACAAGAATATACCCTACTAGTAGTGTGAGAGACGATTTTAAATGGGTACAAGCCCAGTTCACTCCTTATCTGTCCAATATTTGAGACCCTACGGAGCATTCTAGAGGTGCTTGAGGAAATGCAAAGTTTAGATACAACATGGTCCTCACTTCACAGAGGTTACATTCAAATAGAGGCAAAGATACAAATACTAACGAACACAATATTACATAATGAGTAAAATATGTGAGGAACACAACAAAACGCTGTGCAAGGGTGAAGATTATTGCCATGGGTAGTAGAGTGGTAGCAGATGGAAAGGAGGCTAAAGGAAGCCCAGAGGTATAAGGAGTGAATGGTGCGAGCAACAGCATGGAAGAGGGAAAGAAAAGGGCATGTTTGAGCACCCTGCAGTCCATTGTTGCCAGACTGCACACAGCATGGTGGAGAGTAATATAAGCTTGGAGGAGTAGGGTGGTACCACATTGTGGAAGGCCTTGAATGCCAAGCAAAAACATTTAGACTATTCAATAGGCATTTGCCAGCCACTGGACATTTTTGAGCAGAAGACTGATGTTGCTACATGTTCTTGTAAAGTCATTTAATCTTGCAGCAGTAAGAAGACTAGATTGGAGGAGGAGAGAGAAAGGAAGCAGGGAGATTTAGGAAACTTTGACAATAATTCAGGCTAGTGTCAATGAGGGCCTACCTATGAGGTGGTGTAACTGGGATTAGAGAGGAATGAGAAATGGAAGAAATGCTGAAAGCCTGGCTATTTGGGGTGAAGGAGTAGAATCAAAGACAGCACCAAGGTCAAACATGGATCACTCAGCAAAAGGTGACACTGACTGAAGTAAAACAGCCAGAAGCAAGTATGTTTTCAAAGCTCTCCCAAGGTCCCTGGAAAAGATTTTTCTTGCCTATAAGAAACAAGTGCCTCATCAGCTATGTCCTTTTACTTACTGACCAAATTCACTCAACCCTTTAGTGTCTCTGATGTCACCAAAAAAAAAACCAAAAACCATTGTCCATGTTAGGTTAGGCTAGGCGTTCACGGAGTTATGTTTCTAGAGGCCTGGTTTGACCCACGTTTTACTAAATCTCTATTATAAATGAACTTACTTTAACATAATAGCATACAGTAACATACTCCTATGGTAGATTAAAGCACAGTTCATCTCCTTCAGTCAATGCTTGATCACCAATTTCTCATCAGTATCCTCTCTGATTGCAACAGGTTGACTGCCTCAGGTTTGCTCCAATCCAACACAATGGAAGAGGAGATGAGAAAGGAGCCTTCATTTGAATTGGGGAGCCATGGAAAGGTGGATAAGAAAGTCTTTTGAGGGGGTGGCTAGGTGGTGCAGTGAATATAGTACCAGCCCTGGAGTTGGGAGGACCTGAGTTCAAATCCAGCCTCGGTCACTTGACGCACTTACTAGCCGTGTGACTTTGGGCAAGTCACTTAACCCCAATTGCCCTCCAAAAAGCAAAAAATAAATAAATAAATAAAGTAAAGTCTTTTGAGAGTCTCTCAAACTCTGAATATATTAAGATGAAATTTTAATAGAGCCTAGAAACCTGAGAAGGGGCAGCTAGATGGCACAGTGGATAGAACACCAGGCCTGGAGTCAGGAAGACTCATTTTCTTGAGTTCAAATCTGGCCTCAGACATTTACTAGCTGTGTGACCCTGGGCAAGTCACTTAGCCCTGTCACAGTCCCAAGTCACTTCAGTTTCCTCATCTGTAAAATGATCTGGGGAAGGAAATGGCAAACCACTTTAGTGTCTTTGCCAAGAAAAAGCTAAATGGGGTCACAAGGAACTGGACATGACTAAAACAAATCAACAACAAATGAAACCTGAGAATTTAATGTGTCGGGTCTAAACACAATGACAAGCACTGATATCATTTAGTCACTGTTTTGCTCTTGATTTCAAGAAGAGCCTGAGTCCTAAGCTTCAGTCTCAGCTTCCAAATCAGTCTGTGGCTTCTAAAATACACCTCCCTCCCCAAAGGCCCCTTGATTCCAAAATGATTTGAAAATACACTTTTCCTCCATAATTTCAAAAAGAGTATTCTGTGCTCTCAAAACATGTGACAGAGAAAGCATGAGACTTAGAGATCAGAAAATAAGAGTTTTGTTTCTTTCATTAACACTAGCTGTGGGACTGTAGGTAAAGTCATTTTGCTGAGGCAGCTAGCTGAGGCTGTAGATAGATCCCTGGATCTAGAGTCAGGAAGACCTTGATTTCAAATCCAACCTCAGATGTTTATTAGGTGTGTGACCCTGGGCAAGTCATTGAGCCTCTGATCATCTCTGTTTCCTCTACTATGAAATGAGGATAATAATAGCATCTATCTCCCAAGTTTGTTGAGAGGCTCAAATGAGATAATGTATGTAATAGTGCTTAGTATTGTACCTGGTGCTACATAAATGCTACTTAGTGTTATTATTAGAGCCTCAGTGTTCTCATCTGTAAAATGTGGATAATAATGTCTACTCTATCTACCTTACCAGGTTGTTGTGAGGAAAGTGCTTCATAAACTGCAAAGCATTATACTTCCAATAATCCAAATGATACGTGTTTTTATTATAATAGCCTTCTCAAGGTAGAGGAGGGAAGTAGAGGAGAGGAGACCTTTTCTTCTGGCCCCATGAGAACTATGGGAAGTGAAGTTTGATGTCTCCATAGAACTGTCCTGCAGAATAAACTGAGACAAGGTTGAGAAGTCCTGCGGAGAATCATCTGTCTTCTACCACTTCTCACTACTACCTTCTGCCTTGCTGAAGGGATGGAATTTAAACCCAAAATGTTCCATTTTTTCATTGTAGCTTCCTCAATGAAGCAAATGTATTTTATGTTCCTTGTTACTTTAGGAAACAGGGTTGTTCTCTATTTGTTATATAAGTATCTTTAACTGGAATTAAAGTAAACCATGTGGGAGAGAGTAGTCCTCTGAAGGGATTTTATATTTCACAGAAAATATAAATTATTACCCTGATATCTTGGCTTGGTGAAAGCCAAGCATGAGCAGCTTTCCAGAGGACTGCTGCTGTGGATAGCTCTAAGGTTCTGATCACATAATATAGTGAACTCTCTATTGATTCAGCAATAAATTAAAGCAAAACATTCACAGAAACCAAAGCACAGCATTCACAATGCTATAACATTAACAACTTATCACCAAAGTGGCCACAAAGTTTTCACCAAAGTGGCCACATAGTTTTAAACAAAAGATATCATTCAGTTAGTCCTTAACTCAATCAATTAAGGGACACAAGTACAATCATTCAGTGACCTTAACTCAATCATTCTTAAGGAGGAAGTCTCCTTAAGGGACACAAAGTACAAAGGTCAAAGTTCTCCACCCCTAGATCACATTGTCTTAATCACTCAGTAAAAAAGTCTTCTTTCTTCTTGATCAGAGATTGGTTTCCAAGCATCCTTAACTCAATAATCCTTAAGATATACAAGGTACAGAGTACAAAGTTCTCTCAACCCTAGGCCACAGTAAATCATGATCTGCTCAGTCAGCATTAAGTACCCAAGGAGAGGTCTTGATTCAAGACTGGCTCCCAAATTCCAAGGTTCCTCTTCCATGGGTCCAGCTTCTGCCTGAATCTAACCTGGATTCACAGTAGGCAGCTCTCAGCTCCTCGTCCAGTTCCATATTGAAGCTCACAGTGTCCAGTCCACCTCAAGTCCTTCACAGTTTCTGTTTCTGGGAAGACAAAACTTAACAGAGCCAAAACAACATTCATGCACATACCCGGCACCATCATCAATTCGTTATCTGTCTATGACATCAACAGAGACCCACAAACAAGGTCCAAGAGGTAAGTACAAATCATCAGTAAAGTCCCAGGACCTCAAAAACCCTCCTCCAGGATTTCTGTAAACAGACAACCAGAAAATCCTCTTTCAGGGCTTCTAGTAAGGTCCCAGGGCTTCTATACAAAGTATTACAAACAAAAATCAACAAACAGAGTGCGAGAATACCACAAGTTTTCTCTTTCTCAACTCTGCCACCACAAGAGTTCTCTTCTCAGTTTTGCTCTTCCCCAGCTTGGACTTCTCCTTATATATGATCATTAGCTCCTCCCTGTTCTGCTCCTTCCTGTTGCATCAGCAAGTCCCCCCACTGTGGGCTTCACAAGTTCTGTTTCTTAACAAAGACTTGATATAATCATGGCCAAGGCCCAAAGAAACTTGAATTAGAACAAGGTGCTAAATAATTAAATAGCTGAAACAAGGTGCTAAGTACTGTTTTGCTTGCCATTACACTTGGGGATCAAAGTAAATACCTAAGGACATCATGAACTAAATGTATTCAACTTTTATAGTCCTTTTGGAACCCATTAATTTAACATGGAGGGAAAACTGGTCTTGGAGTCAAAAAGAACTGGGTTCAATCCCCACATCTAAAACCCAATAGCTTTGTAATCCAGTGCAAGTCATTTAAATTCTAACTGCCTTAAGCAACTCTCCAAGTAAAGACCTCTATTGGTACAGTTTCCTGACTTGGAGAGTCCCCTATAAAAGTGAAATCACAGGTCCAGTCTCTAGCTCTTATAACCATTTAAACCCTACTCCTCTCTCAATGAGCAGAGAAGGAAGTCCATAGGATTGAGTCATTTATTTCCCCAATGACTAAAAGAACCTAAGCTCCCATTATTATTGTAACATAGATGGTGCTCACTAGGACAAGATAGCAGTAGGGTGCTGAGCCTAGGCATTCTTCTTCCCTCAGTCCTAGGTGAAGGACATATTGGGATCAGAGAAGTGTTGTTATTCATCCTTCATTTTCAAAGGCAACCAATGACAGTGTGAGGAATGATGTCTTGACTTGCATGTAAATTGTATTTAAGTGAGGTAGAGTGGTATAAAATCATCAGCCTCACCCCCTCTTCCAGAATCACTGAAGTCCAGCGGCAAGACAAAAGTTGGGATGACTGGCAATGGCCTGGAATGCAGTGAAAGACCTTGGTGTCTCTGATGTCTGCCCATGCTCTAAGCTCTCTGCAGCACCTGTCTCACTCATCTTCATGACTATTGCAACAGACTGATCTTGGCTGCCCATTCCACCAGAAATGAAGGAGGATTGAGGGGAGAAAAGTGGCCATTCCTTCAATGATGCAGGAAGTAACTCTTATACACAGCTTGTTTTTTTTCATACTTTTTGTCCATCTTCTTCTATAAGTTCATCATCTAACATGCTAAGAGATCTCTGAATGATCTTGATAGCCCAAGAACTTGGACTAAACATTGGTTAGTCTTCATTCTTGCCAAAGCATGAGCCCATTATTTTTATCAAAAACTTCTTTTGTGACATCCTCAACAAAACTTCTTCATGTTGTGTTGCAACCTGATAACTCTCAAAGGTATTCTGGTAAATGTTTAACAATTGACTCTCCAAAAAAAAAATACATGTACAATGCACTTTCAAGTTTAATCTACATTAACATTCTCTCCATCACTTCATTATGTCTATACAATCAACAAAACAATAAACAAGCTCTGGTTTGTTTTGCTGATTTGCTGATTTCTGAAGTGCATATGAAAACGTTAAAATTTTGACAATCACCTTTCAGCTGGTACAAGTTGGCTCAGCACATCCATGATCACACTCATCATACAATTCTCTATCGTAGTGTAGATGATGTTCAACCTAGATTCTTTAGAGACTATAATGTTATATGACTCACAGCCATAAGATATGAACAGAAGAACTTTAGTAAAACAATAACAGGCCTGGGTATCAGGAAGAAACGTATGGTCATTGAAAGAATTTCAGTTTTCCAAAAGGCAACCCAGTCAGGCCCTTTTTCCTTTTCTTCCTGTTAAATTCTGAGTAAGTCCATTTCTCACTTGCAATCTATATAATTAAAACACTAAAAGTGAATTATTATTTTGTTTTTTGTTGGTAAAAATCATCTGCGACAAAATCTACTCTTCTCTGATGAAGCAAAATATTGAAAAAGGGAAAACCACTGAATTTGCAAAAATTATTTTTATCAAACTGAACTTGAAATCTAATGACTTCCGTTAGAACGTAGTGCAATATGTCTCACTAAAAGAAATGTATTGACAGTTTAAGTGTGTCTACATGGATTTTTTAAGGGTTAACAAAAGGTTGTGATAGAAAAAAATGTTTGACATACCACATATCTGAACGAAAAAGGCAAAAATCACTCTCAGATGTTTTCCTCCAACCTCAGCTGCTGTTAATTATTTTAAATAACAGAAATTTTGGTTCCTTTTCTATTTACTTAAAAAAAACAACAACTTGCCCCACCCTCCCCAGCTCCAAAAGTCCTTTCATTAAATAACAAAGAAATATAAATATAAAAAGAACCAATGGGTAGGACTGTAATGGATTGTGAATGCCGTATTCCACATCCGTAGCCCCCTACACCGCTACGGAAAAGAACATTTTCAGATGTGTCCTCTAGAGTCAAGATTAGTCATTCAACTACTACTGATTTTTTAAATGAAGCATGTTAGGCACCTCATAATGAAGAGGAACAGTATTCATACAGGCTGCTATTTATATACCCAGGTGTACCTTCTATTATTCACTGAAGGACCACCTAGCAAAAAAATCGGTCAGGAAAAAGCACGTCTACCCGGAGTTTCAAGCAAGGAGAAACAATGATTCTCAATAAAAGAAACAGCAGCAATTCCTTCCAGCAAATGCAGTTGAACACCTATTCTGTGCTCCCTGTTATGCTGGGGGCAGTGGGGAACATGAGAGGGAGAAGGAAAGTGATTAAGTACCTACTATGTGCCATGTATTATGCTAAGGGGTTTTTATAAATATTATCTTATTTGATCCTCACAAAACCCTGGAAGATAGGTGCTATTATCACCCCCATTTTGTAATAGAGGAGAGTGAGACAATAGAGGTTAAATGCTTTGCTCAGAGTTACACAACCAGTAAGTATCTGAGGCTGGATTTGAACTCAGGTCTTGCAGTGCCCTATTTTCTGTGCCACCTAGCTGAAAGAAATATGATATGGTCCCTACCTTCACAGAATGGATTGAGGGTTGGCAGAGACCTTAGAGACCATTTATTCTCATCTTCCTTCATCTATTTTGCAAATGCAATTTAATTTAAAAAGCATTTATCAAGCAGTTACTCTGTGCCAAGCTCAGTATTAGGTGCTGGGGTGGGAGTGGGGGTATTTCAAAGGGAGGATAAGTGTTGTGTCCAAGTTTTTCTACTCCGTGGTGCTCTAAGCTGGGGACACAACAGCGATGACAACAACAACAACAACACACACACACACATACACGCACAACAACTAAACCCCAAAACAAGACAGCTGCTGTCAGTCCCTAAGGTATCAGTACGAACATGAACTTGGGAGGGACAAAGCAGTGTGGTAACTTTACCTTTCCTGCTTCAGATGGATGGTGGTTCCTTAGCCTGATACACCTTTGTAGTAAACTCTACTATGCCAAACATTGTGCTAAACACTTTACAAATAACCCATCTGATCATCACAACAAACTTGGGGGGCTGGGATATTATTATCCCCATTTTATTGTTGAGGAAACTGAAGGAGACGAATCAAGTGACTTTTCCAGGGTCACATAGCTAGTCAGAGTCTGAGGCCACATTTGAACTCAGGTCTTCCGGATTCCAGGATTATTCCTCCATCTATTTGTGCAACGTCCCCACCAGAGAGTCGCTGACTAGGTGATCGATACTTTTGGCCGCAAGACCTCCTGAAGCCAGTCTGCTGAGATGTGGAGGAGTTTCAGTCTGCACTGGTGAAGTGAGTACCCACCCCCAAGAGACTAGAGCTCTAGAATGTACTCATGTACAGCATTTGTTTGGTGAGGGAAGGAATTGGTGAATACCAAGGATAAATAAGAAAAGAAATCAAAGAATCACTACCTTTATGGACTTGAAATTGGGGGGTATGGGGAGGATATATAAGATGAGCACAAAGATAAGTGTAACATCAAATAGGCTATGACCCATGTACCCAATGAGTTGAAAAATACTATGAGATAAGATGAGAAATAAATCATTTTCAGCTGAAAAAAAAATTAAGAAAGGCTTCACAGAAGAGGAGGCATTTAAGCAGGGCCTTGAAGGTTATATTAAATGTTCTCTCTTTTTTTTTAACTGAAATTATTCCTTCTACAAATTAACCTATTTCTTATTGTTCTGTTTTAGCAAAGCTTTTAGCAGCTGTTCTGTCTGCTCCATCTAAGAACCCTTCATTGAATTGAAAACTGGTTGAGTGGTAGTCTCCTCATCTTCCCTCAGCTGTCTGTAAACTAAAAAAAATCCCATTTCCTTTTATCTTTTTCTCTAGTTTCCATTATCCAACACTTGAATAATGTCAACTGTTCTCCTTCATGTCTTCTCTCCAAATTCTCTTTCAGTTTTAGAATTTCCAGAGAGTTGTATTATGCTAAGAAAGACTTCACCCCATTCTTCCTTCAAGGTAGGTGCCACTTTCTTTAAGAAACCTTCCTTGATTCCCGCAGCTGAAATAAAACTTCCCCTCCTAAAATGTTCTTCATATACGTGTGTGTTACTATTCCTATTTTAAAATACAAGGAAAGTAACTGAGGTTTAGAGAGTGTAAGGAATTGCCCAATGTACAAGTCAGCCAAGACTTCCTCCTCCATCAGGGTGGAGAACCTGTGACTTTGAGGCCACATGTGGCCCTCAAGATCCTCAAGTATGGCCCTTTGACTAAGTCCAAGTTTTACAGAGCATATCCTTTTATTAAGGGGCTTTGTTCTGTGAAGTTTGGATTCAATCAAAAGGCTACACTTGAGGACTTAGAGGGCCATCTGTGACTTGAGGCCACAGGTCCCCCAACCCCACTCCAGATCTTGATTGCAAGCCCAGTGCTCTGTCTGCCATATCATACAACCTCTCCTAACAAACACAAGAAATAACCAAGAAATATTGGTAGCTAAAGTGGACTTCAAAAAACATTAATGTAAAATTACATCAATTTTAATCTACATGTATAAATTTATGGCAAAAGCCAAGACTTATATCAAACTCATACAAATTTGGAGCATACTATTTTAACATCATTTAACTTAACCCCAGCTCAGCATATGAAGAGATGTATACTAAAATTTGTCATTAAAAATAAAATTTAAAAAAATTTTTAAAAATAACCTTCCAAGTGGAAGCTTGGAATCTATTGTCCTATTCCTTTGCCTAGTCCCTGTTTTGAAAGGCTTTGAGGCTGAGGGTCTGTGAGACCTCAACTGCTCATTAAATGAAGGTTTTCTCTTTGCCTCCCTTTTCTACAGTAAGATTTTCTTTTTTTTTTTTTTTTTTGGATTAAACTATAAATTTTATTTTTTTAAACATTTATTTATTTATTTATTTGCTTTTAGTCTACAAGGTTCAATTCCACAATCCCTTGAGTTTCAAATTTTCTCTCCTCTCTTCCCCCTCCCCGCCATGGTGGCGTGCAGTCATGTATAGGATCTGCAAATACTTTCACATCATACAATAGTTTGGTTGTATAGAAGGGTTGTAACCAATGAGTGATCACTGGGAAAAAAGAAGCAAAACCAAACATGAAAAAGAATGATTCAGTCTCCATTTAAACTCTAGTCTTTCTAGATCTTTCTCTGAGTTTGTTGTCTTTTAGCTGTGTGTTGTTGAGGATAGTCCAGTTTATCAAGGTTGGTCATCACACATACATTGTGTCTGTGATTGTGTACAAGTTTTTCCTGGTTCTGCTCTTCTCATTTAGCATCAATTTGTATAAGCCTCTCCAGGTAATCATGAAGTCCATCTCCTTCCCATTTCTTATAGCACAATAGTATTCCATTACATTCATATACCATAGCTTGTTCAACCATTCCCCAGTTGATGGGCATCCCCTGTATTTCCAGTTTTTTGCAACCACAAAGAGAGCTGCAATAAATATTTTTGTACATATGGGTCCTTTTCCCACTTCTGTGATATCTTTGGGATATAGCCCCAACAGTGGTATTGCTGGGT
>CM053580.1:301482503-301499571 GCA_028627135.1 Pseudochirops cupreus
CCATGTACTGCTGAAAAGAAGGTATATTCCTTTTTATCCCCATTCAGTTTTCTCCAGAGATCTATCATGTCTAGTCTCTCTAAAATTCTATTTGCCTCCTTAACATCTTTCTTGTTTATTTTGAGGTTAGATTTATAAAGTTTGGAGAGGGGGAGATTGAAGTCCCCCACTAGAATTGTTTTGCTATCTATTTCTTCCTCTAATTCCCTTGACTTTTCCTCTAGGAATTTGGATGCTATACCGCTTGGTGCATATATGTTAAGTAATGATGTTGCTTCATTCTCTATGGTGCCTTTTAGCAGGATGTAGTTTCCTTCCTTATCTCTTTTAATTAGATCTATTTTAGCTTTTGCTTTATCTGAGATAAGGATTGCTACCCCTGCTTTTTTACAGTAAGATTTTCTTTCTTGATTCTAGCACAAGGATGCAGCTGTGTAACATAGCCAATGAACATCAAACTGGATTTCAAAAAAGGGGACCAGAGTTCAGATCCTGATTCTGCTATTTACAACTTATGTGATCCTGAGCGAATCCCTTCCATTCTCTAGGCCACAATTTTCTTGCTTGTAAAATGGAAGGGATCAGACTAAATTATTCCTAAGGCCCCTTCTAGTGCTAACATCCTAAAAGGCTAACATCCTAACATCTCTTCTCTTCCATCCTTGCCCGTTCTCTGGCCTTGTCTATCTGGGATGCCTGGGCAGCAGGAAAAACCCCAGAGAAAAAGGGTAAAGGAAAGGTGGAAAGAATACCTCCCTTCTCTCACTCAGGCCCCTGACCATCCCAGAAGCCATCCGAAATGCATCATTGCTTATATATCTTCGATAAGATGAAACTCACCAAGGCGTTCCTTTTGTTAAGTCCGAGGAACACCAGGTCTTAACATCTGTCTTCTCTCTACATACCAAAGACCCTCGAAATGTTATCTAACACAAATTAAGAACTCAGGCCTTGCCAGGTCTTGCTCTCAGTCTCTCCACTATACCCACAGGGCTTCTAGGTCTCTCAATCTGCCCTGAAGCTAAACTTTCTTTTATGTGTTGCCTCACCCAATTGCAACATTGTGCTATGTCCCAACTCTCTAAACCATGCTTGTCGCATAGTAAAGGAATGCTTAGTGAATGCTTTTTTCATTCATTTATATGAATGAACATTCAATTAAATCAAGCAGGTATTATTTGAATGACTGATTTCAGTAAGGCACTATCCCTTCTTTAGAGATGATTTAATAGATTTGAATGTTTTACAGTATTTAGGCATGGTTAAAGGAAAAAAACAATCAATCAGTTCAATATTTATTAAGCCACTATGATCTTGTCACTGTGGTATACAATGGAAATATAAATTTAAAAATGAGACAGCCCCTGCCCTCAAGGAGCTTATTTTCTACTACAGGAATACAATATGTTTGCAGATAAGTAGTTTTCAGCAGGTACTACTGGGTGGTGGAAAAATCTGGCAACAGTTTCTGGACTCACAATGACCAAAAAATAATTCAAAAGCAAACACATAATGAATCTGAAGTGTTTCTGGTAGCATTTGCTCATATTCCATCAAGTAACTTCACTGAAACCATGGTTCTGAACATTGGGCATGTGTATGTTGCACTGCACATGCCCTCAGGCCACACAACCCAAATGTTGCAAATGGAAAGTTTCAAACCCCTGGGTAGTGGACAGAATGCCTGCCCTGGAGTCCAGAGGGCCTGAGTTCAGATATTTACTAGCTGTGTGACCCTGGGCAAGTCACTCAAACCTGACTGCCTCCAAAAAAAAGTATTTTTTAAAAAGCCACAAAAAACCCAGTCCCAGCCCAAGTAATCTGGCTTCAGAAACTTACTAGCAGTGTGACGCTGGGCAAGTCATTTAACCCTGTTTGCCTCAGTTTCCTCATCTGTAAAATGAGCCAGAGAAGGAAATAACAAATTCTTCCAGTATCTTTGCCCAGAAACCCCAAACCCCAAAATCCCAAAGAGTTGGATATGACTGCAAACAACTGAACAACAACAACATACGCAGCATAAATACAAAATAAATAGTGATTTTTCTAGGTGTGGAGGAAACCAACAACTAGGAGAGTTGGAAAAGGGCTCTTGACATAAACGTCCATTTAAGTGTGAGCCTTGAAAAGGGAGCTAGAAGTTCCAAGAGGCAGAGGTGAAGAGTGAAAGCGTTTGAGATCTGGGAGCCAACAGGGGGCAGGATTACGGGCAGAACATACCCATATTCCAGTGCCATGAAAAAAAGGATTTGAATAGATGGACTAAAATGTTCTATGCCTTGTTAATAAGCAATAGTAGGCTATCAGGTGGGCTGTGAAACACTAGTGTGCTTTGCATTATACATTATTCCACATAAACTCCCATCAGTTTTAAATTATTTTAGTGATTAACACATCATTT
Organism: Pseudochirops cupreus; assembly: GCA_028627135.1. NCBI lineage: Eukaryota > Metazoa > Chordata > Mammalia > Diprotodontia > Pseudocheiridae > Pseudochirops > Pseudochirops cupreus. The sequence goes on from CM053580.1 coordinate 301,484,905, forward strand.
TCATGCCAGCTGAGGGTACATTTCAGACTTTTGCCCTCCAAGATATCACACAATTTAAGACTCTAATTTATTTCCTCACTAAAGTTGCTAGTAGTAATGAACCTCAAACTACATGGTATACTCTGACAGGATCTGTGTTGTAAAGGAAATCCCCATCTGGCTTCAAGAGGCACCAAGAGCTTTGCTCTTTTGGCTATTTAACTGCCCTTCTGACTCATTTTTTTTTAAAACTGCATTATATGCTGTATCTGTAAATGCAGGCAATGAAATCTCTTAAAGCATCAGTTCCAGGCTATGTGGCCTAGTCAACCTGCCTGCCTTATTCCCCATTGCATATCAAGCAAAGGCTGACCTAAGTGGCAGATAAACTATTTATCCTTCTCAGTGTCTGATTCCAAAAGGTTTCTCTCTGGGCTTGAGCTTTCCTGACATATGGTAGCAGCAAGAGATTTAAGGTGTTGATGGAAAGAGAAAAACATTTTTACATAGAGACTTTATTAAAGGAATAATTGGAAGTGACTGTTTTATTGAGTTTTTAATTAAATGGATTGCTCTAAAATTGTCCCTATTGTTTGAATCAAGCCTTTCAAAAGACAATGCTTTAAAGAGTTGACAATATTTCTTTCATTTGAAACCACATCCCTTCAGTCCAGTAAAGTGCCATGTTGGTCTATCTCACAGATGACATTACAGTGGCTCCAGGCTGTGGCTATTTAAGCAGCAATGACAACTTAGAGGTTATGTTATTCACTGACTAGATAATGACTGGATTCTTGAGAGGTGAGACTCCTGAACTTGGTCTCAAGCCCCCATAACCCTAGAGATTTATTATCTGACTAAGGGAAACTGTTCACTAGGGTTAATAAAAGCCTGAAGTTGAATCTAACATAAAATGTAGTGATTCTTTCTCTATGTAAGAAACACTGAATAGTTACCTATGTGTGTCTTTCAGAGGATGCTTGTTCTTGGAATCCTGTAGCTGCTTCTGTTACCCTTTCCCAATAGGAGTGTAGGGAATACAAAACAAAAATAAAAAGTCACTTATGTTTGGCCTCAGGGTGGGCTAAGTGATCTTTCTGCAGAAGATTGCCCTTCCTGCCTAGTTTTTGCTTAGGCTAGCATTTTAAATAGATAGCATTTACTTAGCACATGCCAACAGATGGCATAGGGATGTGCTCTAGAAACATGTTAGATAGCAGGAAGAAGTCAGTCTGTGATTAAAAATCTGTTTCCGAATAATATTTTTTAAAAAATAGATAACTTATGTACAGCTAATTGAGAACTAGCTGTCCTCGGACAGAATCAAAGATGAACTGCCACTAAGATAGAGTGTAATGTTTATGTTTTTATATATAGTGTCATCCAATAGAAGGTTAGCTCCTTATTTCATTTTTTTTATACCCCCTAGAGCAGTGGTTCTCAACCTCCCTTTGGGGGTCAAACGACCCTTTCACAGGGGTCACAGGGGTCACCTAAGACCGTTGGAAAAAACATATTTCCAATGGTCTTGGGAACTGAGACACTGCTCCTCTATCTGTCTCCAGGCGGATCTGCCCACATGCAAGTATTAAAGGGTCGCAGCATTAGGAAGGTTGAGAACCACTGCCCTAGAGCTTAGTGCATACTGTAGGTATGGTGCCTAATCAGAAGGTGCTTAATAAATACTTGTTGATTGATATCCAAAGGGCTCCCACTCTCCATCTTTGCCTCTTATAATCTCTCTCTCTCTCTTCTATGCACAAGTGACCTCCTACATGGCCTTTCTGATCCCCTGCTTGTTAGTGCTTAGCACAGTGTCTCATATATAGAAGGCACTTAATACATGCTTGCTCCTTTCCCTTCCCCACAGTACTTTCTCTCACTTGAAATGACTGTGTTATTTTGTATATTTGAGAGGCAGTGTGGTATAGCGGATGATGGGTAAGATTTGGAGTCAGGAAAACCTGGGCTTGGGTCCTACTAGTGACATATAATGGCTATGTGGTCTTGGACAAGTCATTTACTCTTGGGCCCCTATTCAGATCTCTAGGAATATATTCTACAGGGGAGTTGCTGATCAGCATTGGTGGAAGGAGTTTCAAAACCAGGGGATCTCCTTATGGATGAAATAGCAAAATGTTTTGTTAAATATTCTATGAATTTACTTACATGTGTATATGTTGAGTATGCCCCAGATAATAGGTAAATAGCTTAGGGATAGTAACTGTTTCATTTTTGTATCCTCAATAGTTAGCATTATGTCTTCCTCATAATAGGTGCTCAAGGAATGTTTGTTGAATTGAATCCTAGATGTTGCATCAAGCAATTTTCTACTGCTGAGATTTCCATAGTGCAATTAGTTTAGGACTAAATTTTTCAGTTTCCTCATCTGTTAAATGGGGATATTTTTACAAGATGAAATTACTTATTTTAAATCCTGAAAGTCAAAACCAAATCTCACCTCTATCTTACAGTCTTCCTGATTCCTTCAAGGCTCAGCTCAATCCTCCCTTCTCCAGGGTGCTAGTGCCTTTCCCTCTGAAATTACTTTCCATCAATTTTTCATCCATCTTGTATTACAGAGGCCTGTAATATTTACCTCATGGCATTTTTTGAAAGGATCAAATGAGAGAAGCAGATTAGAGAATGGGCATGAAGCATTTGGCAAACACTGAAGTCTTATAGAAATGTCAGTGGTCATAGGATTAGTACTTCTAATTCTTTTCCAGCAAGAACCTGATGCTCTCCAGTTTTTTGATAGACATCCGGCCTCTTTCATGAGTTGAGGGCACTGTACTGAGCACCTAACAGAATTCACATTCTTCTAGAATCCTATGGGAAAATTACAGACATGGGTTCCCAAGTTTCTTTTTCTAATAGCAAAATAAAATAGACCCAATCTCCCATCAAGGATGGCTTTGCAGCTAAACTGTTACTTGGGTAGTATGTTTCCCTTCTTGAGAATTTTATTTGCTTCTAGGGAGTGTGAGCACAATAGAAGTATAGGACTATTGTTTTATGCATATAACTTTGAGGGAGAAACTGCCAGTATGGGATAAGAGAAAGAACACTCAACTTAGAGTCAAGACACCCTGGTTTGTTACTTACTCTGTATGTGACATTAGACATATTACATCACCTCTCTGGGCCTCAGTTTCCAAAGAAAGAATATTGAACTGGGTGATCTGAAGTCCTTTCTATGAGTCTATGACCCCTTGAAAGTCAGGATGATTCTGTTCATATACACGTGCTCCACCTCACAAAAAGGTACCACATGACAGATCCTGTGAGATTCTTTCCTGTAATGCTACCGATTTTATACCCTGAAAGTCAAAACCAAATTTCACCTCTATCTCACAGTCTCCCTAATTCCTTCAGGCCTCAGCTCAATCCTCCCTTCTCTGGCATGCTACAGCCTTCCCCTCTGAAATTACTTTCCATCAATTTTTCATCCATCCTGTATTTACCTAGTTGCTTATATGTTGTCTGCCCCATTAGAATGTGAGCTCCTTGAGGGCAGGGACTGCTTCACTTTTGTTTTTGTTCCCTGAGCACTTGTCACAATACTTGTCACATAATAATCTCTAAATAAATGCTTGCTCGTTCTGACTGATTGCTTGTTCACTCACTTAAGCTGCCTTCGAAAAGATACTACTTCTCTAAAGTTGGGCTTGGTAAATTTACCATCTCCAGCAATAGGATCTGATCATCCAGCAGATTTTATCAGTTAAAGGAACTGTACATGTTTAGCCTGGAGAAGAGAAGACTCGAGGGGGACAGAAGAGTTGCCTTTGAAGGGCCGTCCCATGAGAGAAGGATTAAACATTCTTTGATCCCAGAAGACAGAACCCGGAGCAATGGATAGAAAGTGCAAAGAAGCTAATATGGGCTTGACATCAAGAAAAACTCCCCTCAAATCAGAGTTGTCTAAAAGTGTGGTGGGCTGTTTAGTGAAGTGACGGATTCCCCTTCCTTGGAAATCTTTTAGCAGAGGCTGAATTAAAACTTGTTGGCTCTTAGAGTGGGAATTCTTTCCATGTATGGGTGGCACCAGATGGCTACTGAAATGGCGTCCAACTCTCAAATTCTCTGATTCTGTTATTTTATTACCTCAAGCCAAGAGCTAGTGCTGAAAGACATGAAAATCCACTACAGGGCCATATTTAATGAAGTGGAACATGGCTGCCCATAAAAGCAGCTTCCATGGCTGCTTCCTAATCATACTAAAAGGACTGATCCAAGGGATTTAGTCATCATGCTCCCATTTCCAATACACCAAACCTAAGCTGGATTTCAGGCCCTTCATATTTTGACCCTCCTTTTTACAGTCTCTTCCCCCGATCTGGTCAGACTGGTCATCTTGTTGTTGTGCAAACACACGGCACTCATTCCCCTCTCTTTTCTTTGCTCATGTTATTGCTCTCTTTACCTCCCTACACCTTGGCCATCTTTGAGATTCAACTTCAATTTTAGCTCTCATCACCAGTCTAGCCTCACAATGGTTGCTTTCCTTCAACAAGACATTTACTATAACATTTCTAGACCATGTCAATCAATTTGGTGCTTCTAGATTTTACTGTTCTGGATTCAGTCATGTGCATTATTCTTTGGTAGAGTTCAATTCAGCAATTATTTATTATTTACTCTGGAAAAGGCACTAGGGATACAAAGACCAAAATGGAACAGTACCTGTCCTCAAGGAGCTTACATTGTAGTAGGAGGATACAACATATATACCGAGAAGTAAACAAAAAGTGTATATGACATAATATGAATGAATGAATGAATGAACAAATGAATGAATAAGCATTCATTAAATACCTACTTTGTAACAAGCACTGTGTTCAGTGCCAGGGGGTTGTGGAGGAAACAGAAAGAGAGGAGAAAGTAATTTCAAGGGTAGGAGATGATAGGCAGGGGTGTTATGTGCTGTACTTTGAAGGAAGCAATGCAGTAGTGAAAAAGGGATACACACCAGACATACTGAATTTCGTGTACAAAGATATGGTAGTAGGAAATGGAATGTTGTGGACAAGAAGAAGCCATCAAACAAGTTTTAACTGTAACAAAGAGTGTGTGAAAGGGGATAGCATAAAGTAAGACCAGAATAACAGTTAACATTAATATAACTCTTACTGTGTGCCAAGTACTCTGCTAAGCATTTTACGAGTATTATCCTGTTTGATCCTCACAATAACCTTGGGAAGTAGGTACTATCATTATCACTATTTTACAGCTGAGGAAACTGAGGCAAACAGGGGTTATGACAGAAAGATAAGTGAGGGGCAGTTAGATGGTGCAGTGAATAGAGCACTGGCCCTGGAGTCAGAAGGACCTGAGTGCAAATCTGGACTCAGATACTTGATCACACTTACTACCTGTGTGACCTTGGGCAAGTCACTTAACCCCAATTGCCTTTCTTTCTCCCTTGAAAAAAAAGAAAAGTGAGATTTCAGTAAGATTTAGGGGCTTTTCAATGTCAGGCTAGGGGCTATATTGTACTTATATCCTCTCTTATAATCTTCACAACCCATAGCATTGTTGGACATACAGTAAGTCCTCAATAAATTCTTGTTTATTGAACTGCTTTGCTCACCTGTCTCATTTGCCTTGGAAAAGCAACTCAAAGAATCAGACACACTTTGTTCTATGGTCATTGTAACACAGACTTTGGGCTACAATGACATTAAGGATTTAACATCCCTGAGATACCTCACTCATGCCAGAGTAAACCAATCACATGGTTTGGCACCACAGCCTAATGTTCAGAGCATATTCAAGCATTTTAAGTCATCTTTGAACAGCTCCTTCACTATTTAGTACAATTTCCTGCTCTCCTGCTACAGACATTGTAGCTGGCTCTCAACAGATGGCAGCTGACCTCTTTGGGAAAGAAAAGAAGTCATTAAAAAAAACAGCTCTCTTTGACAAGTTGTCTTCCTTACATGATGCAGGTCAGAATAGAACTTCACACACAAGCCAGGACACTTCCAAGGGGACTAGGACCCTGAGAGGAGCTTTGTTGAGGGAAGAAGGGAGGCTTCAACTCTACTAGCATTAATTAAGCACCTAAGTGAAAGATGTTTAACAAAGTGAACATACCAAGAAAAAAAAAGTCCCTGTTCTGAAGAAATTTACATTCCACCAGGGGTTGTAAAATGTAAACAGATAAGTAAATTCAAGATAATTTAAGAATTAAGGTAATGCTAATAACTTGGGGAGGGGCTGGTAGCAAAAGCTCCTGTAAAAAGTCCTGAAATGAGCATTAAAGGAAACTAGAGATTTTAGGAGGCAAAGATCAGGAGGGAAGAGACAGCCTAGGCAAAGCCCAGAGGTGATAAATGGAATTTTGAGTTTAGCAATGTGAGCCAGTTCAAATGGAGATTAGGGTGCATGAAAGGGATTAATGTAAAATATAGTGGGAAGGGAAAACTAAAGGCAGATTGTGAAGGACTTGAAATGCCAAATCGAGGATTTGGTATTTTATTCTTGAGTATGGACCCTTAAATTTTTGCATGTGTCATAGACTTCTTAAGGCTATTTGGTGAAGCCTATGGATCCCCTTCCAGAATAAAGTCTTTAAATGCATAAAATAAAATACAAAACTAATTGAGGATCGATGTTGCAAAATTATAAAGTAAAGAAGGCAAATAAGCATTTATTAAGCACCAATTGTGCCAGGCAGTGCACTAAATATTTTACAAATATCCTCTGATATGATCCTCCCAACACCCCTGTGAAGCATGTGCTATCATTACTCCTATTTTATTTTTGAGAAAATTAAAGCAGAGACTTGCTTGCCTAGGATCACACAAGGCCAGGTGTGAATTTTAGTCTTTCTGACTCCATGCCCAGCACCATCTCCACAATACCACCTGACATTCAAGAACAAACTTGGTCCTAAAAAAAGAGACATGAGAAAATAGTTAGATGGCTCCTTATTACATAGGCAGGGGTTCAATGAGTGTGGAATATTGTGTAGAACACCAAAGTTTTTCAATGTATTGATTAATTTTGCTGGGGGTTTTTCTTCCTCTTTAAAAAAAAACTTTTTTTGTTACGGCATTGCTCTCTCAGAGGGGGGTGGGGAAAGGATACAGGTGGAAATCTAGGCAATTAAAAAACAAAATGTATCAGTAAAAATATATTTTAAGTATTCTGGACTTTGCAAAGCTTAAGATACAGGATTAATGGGCTCTTAGTCTGTAATGAAGGCCGATATGAATACATTTCCCTGGAGACTTTCAAATTTTATCAAGAGAATAGAAAATGAAGGGCAAAAAAATTAAATTCACCATTCCAAATACCACTGAGAGCAGATCACAATAAATAGAAGAATATCCATTGAGAGGACCACTACAGAAGAACAAAGGGAAACCAAGAAAAACCTGCGTATATGTCTATAAACAAAGCATGAGAAACACAGTGGATTAAAGTTCTTAAATGCAAGAATCAAAGATTTAGAGCTGGAAGAGAACTTCAAGGTCATCAAAGTCCAAATCCCTCAACTTACAGACAGGGAAACTGAGGTTGAGGAGATGATAAATGACTTGCCCAAGGCTACACAGCTTGTAAGTGACTGAAACAGGATTTGAACTCAGGACTTCTTGACTCTAAATCCAGAGAGAGTCCTGACTCTCTCCACAGTTCCTGTCTCAAGGAGATAACCTTTACTTCATGGATATCACTGATTATTGGGATGGGGTGGGTGCCTAGAATATAGCTATAGACAGATACACCTTATTCCAAAAGAAAAAAGGATAGGACAGTAGTGTTGTGCATTGAAGGTATACCTATTCATTTAAGGATTTCTAAGAAACAAAATCGGGAAGCATAGTGGAGAAGATTTGGTTGAAAATCAATGAACTGAGAAAAAAAAAGCAAAATTGTGGTGAGCATCCACACAATAAGGAGGAGAAAGGAGGAGGAAGAAGAGGGAGGAAGGAGCAGATGAGGAAGAGGAGAAGAAAAAGATGAAGAAAAAGACTTGAATTATTCAGCCATCTACTAGAGCTGTCCTACTTAAAGCAGAGAATACGATAAATTCTTGATTTGCCTTGATGATAATTTCAATCTTCCAAATGTCTCATAAAGAGAACTGCTGTTTTGCAAATGATTCCAGGAATAAGGAGGATTGAGCTGTAGATGGGATCCTCAAGGAAAGTGAGCCCTCTAGCTTAAAATATATAATAAAAAGAGGAAAAGTTCACAGAGCCTAACATAGAGCCTGTCTTTGGGGAGAGTGAATTTTGTAGTATTCAAAGAAAGGATAAGGAGGATTCCAAATGCTATGGGAAAAATCAGCCCAGGAAGAATGAAAAATTTTTCAGAAGGAAATTCTAATAGCAGATATACTTCTAAGGAAGAATAAAAATGGGAATTGTCTAAAAACACTGATGTGAATGCACAGGGTATTTATTAGTCAAATTTAATTTAACATAGACAGTTTTAGAGATGGAAGTAAGGAAGATGAATACAAAAGGTGGGACCACTCTGTAAGAAGAGTGACAGGCAGTAGGGCTAAAGCTTAGAACAAGCTGAGGCTAGTAAAGAATGCCTAGGAAACCAAAAATATTTTCAAGCTATGTGGGCTATAGGGGAAGAATAAAGAAGGGATATTCAAGGTAGATGGGAAGAACAAAAGAAGGCAAAATTACTCAGCTTTTATTAGTGTAGGCTCTTTGACAAGAAGAACTGTCTCAATTTCTGTCTGTAACCCTAGAGCTTACCATGGGAGGCTGGCACACAGAAAAAAGACAAACCTTAATAAATGTTGGGGTTTTTCCCCACTGCTTTGCAGGTCCAGAAACTATTCCTTAAGATTATTAGTTAAAGAAATAAAGGATATTTTGCCTAGTTTAACAAAGGTATGGGGGAACATTATAGGGGTCTTCAAATATTTGAATAATTATCATGTGAAAGATGGAATAGAGGTAAATCAAATCAACAAGCATTGCTTTGCACCAGGCACTATATTAAGCTCTGAGGACACAAAGAAAGACAGAGAAACAGTCCTTGCCCTCAAGGAGCATACAATCTAATAATTTAACTGGTTCAACTTCATCAAGAGGCCCAAACTAGGAAAAATGTGTGGACATTGTAGGAAGGCAGATTTTTGTTCCGAAGTATAAACTTCCTAACAGTAAGAGCTAACCCAAAGTAGAAATAGGTTATCTTGGGTGGTAGTAGATTTCTTTTAATCCTTGATCCAAGGATTCCTTGCAGATTTCAATAGAGGTCTTCAACCAAGTACTGAATGGTCGACCACTTGCTGAAGATGTTGTAGAGCAGTGGTTCTCAACCTTCCTAATGCCGCAACCCTTTAATACAGTTCCTCATGTTGTGATGACCCCCAACCATAAAATTATTTTTGTTGCTACTTCATAACTGTAATTTTGCTACTGTTATGAATCGTAATATAAATATTTGATATGCAGGATGTATTTTCATTGTTACAAATTGAACATAACCCATAGGTTGAGAACCACTATGTAGACGAAAATCTTATGGACTAGATGGAGTCCCTTCCAACTCTCGATGCTGTGTCTATGAAAGTTCTGTTATCTGAAGAATTCACTTATGTGTAACAGCTCCTTCCTGAATAATGTCAGAAAAATAAGTGGCTATATATTAATTATGTTTAAATGGAAAGAAAAATGCATAGTGCCTTTTTTCTTTTTTTTTATTTCTCTACTAAGAGCTTCTTTTCTGTAGAGCTTGTTATGGTACATCTATTATGAATGACAGCCAATAAGTACTTAGTGTACCTTTAGTCAAACTTTTTTTTAGAGAGAAGCCAAGAAGTGGTTGAAAAGCAGGCCTCGCCAGTCACTCAGAAATGGCTGAACAGCAATTTTTCAAACTGAAGGAAACTTTCACCCAAATATTAACTATGAGAAGTGTTGGCCCCTAAAGTTATATTCAGAGAAAAGGTTTTAAATCATCAGTAAAACAGGCAAAAAGAAATCAAAATGCCACCTCTGCCTAAGTCAAGGCATGATACTGGCTATGATGAAAGGTGCTTGGGATGTTGTCCCACCCCAATATTTCCTAGCATGTCATATTCAGGTGTGAAGTCCCACTTAAGGACTCAAGAAGCAACTTTTATATTTTTGCTTAATTATAATATTTGTATTCATGGCTCGATGGAAAATGGAATAATAAGGTTTTTGCTGTCCATTGTAGGAGAAGGAATGGTGAGTGGGGACACAATTCAAGGATAAAAAAATGAAGTCAATTGTTATCCCTGGACATTCTGGATGAATTTAAATAAAATCAGGCCCAGTGCTCTGATAATGCAAGATTTAAGACCACTTCCAGGTGTGACTGGTGAAAGATGAAGTGACTAACAAAATAAAGTTTCAATCTTTGGAGCATATCTCTTTATTAAGCAATATGTCAATTACTCAACAAACCAGGACCGGGCCTCCTAAGCTTAGGCCTGGACCCCAAATACAGGAGAGAAAGACTTTAGTACATTTAAAACCAATTAGTCAAATAAGACCAATGAATTAAAAGGAAACAATTTACCAGGATACAACATTAAATAATCTGATTTCTAACTGGATGAAACATTAGAGACTTTCCAATTTGGAGGCAGAAAGTGAACAGGTGCAATTCACTGAAATCAGAAAAAGGAGGAGTCCTGCTACCTCCAATGTCTATAAATAATCAAAGTAACATGGAAATAATAACTGATTTATCAGTATGGAGTCAGTTATAAGATAAGACATATAGGTTTGTGAGAAAACTCTTTGCATATACATGTGATAAAAACATTATTACCATGCCCATTGTACAGTTGGGTAGGCTAAAGTTTAGAAATTTTAATCTCATGCTCTTCCTACTGCATCAACATCACCTCAGATAATGTGAACATACCCTATTTCTCGGTTCATTGAAATATGCCCTATTCTTCTCTTCATTTGATTTAAGTATGTAAGATGAATTTTATACGGATGACAAGACAATGTTTAGTTATCTGATTATGTTCAATGGGAAAAAAATGGGGCTGAAATTTTTTAAAAGACTCCCATACCTGATTTATATTTAGAGCTGTGCAAATTGCTCTAAGATTCACTTAATAGCTCCTAGTGATTATTTAACTATATCTAGACTCAATTACCTTTCTGTTTTTCTTTATCACAATTCTCAGAAGAAGAAAGAATATATAATTATGAACAATGTGATATTTAGGGGAAAAAACAGACCCAATAAAAATTTCTATTTAAGGCTCATTTACTGTTCAGGTACATTCCATTCAGTAAGCTCCCTCAGAATGGGACCTCTGTCCAACAATTTTCCTAAGTCCTGGGTCACAATTTGGCGAGTCAAACATACAAGGGGTAAAAAAAAAAAAATTAAAACCTAGCAATTTTCTTTTAATCACTTGAGAAATGACATCTTTTAGGAACTCTACTTAACAGAAAGGGATATTCAGTATCCTACTGTTGCCCAGTCCTCAGTAAGAGTTCCCTAGTTGAGTATGTGCCTTCTAAAGTCTGTTCTTTCAAAAATATTATTTGACTCAAAATACAGCAATATTTAGTTCAATTTGTCTCAAATGGCTTATTAAGGAGTGAATTTTTTCCCCTCAAGATCTTGATTTTATTTGGATCTGAAGAAGTCATGCCCAATAGGGTCTCCATAAGACATGAGGAAGCAACAAGCAGAGCAGAGTAGCAACCCATGAGACTGACATCAAAAAATAAGACTGGAGGATAAAGTGGCCACAAAAGAAACCAAAATTCTACAGAAAGGGAAGGAAGTAAGCATTCACATAACTCCTACTATGTGCCAGGCACTGTGCTAAACACTTTTACAGATACCATAATTGATACTCACAAGGTAGGTGCTATTATTATGCCCATTTTAGAGGTGAGGAAACTGAGGCAAATAGAGGTCAAATGACTGCTCAGAATCATAATCTAAAATATGTATCTGAGGCTAGATTTGAATTTGAGCCTTCTTCAGGTCCAGTACCCTATACATAGGGCCACCGACTGAGGCAGAAGAGGAGGAAACTCACAGAATTCTCGTCCTTCTTCAGGAGTTAGCTCATCAATCAAAGAGATGTGTTCATCATTTACCTCCCAATTCAGGGGTAGGAAAGTGAAGAAGGACAGAAGTCACCCAGATAGCTTTATTGAAAAGGGACAAGCGAAGTCAGTCATCAGGATGTGGGTAGAAATAAAGACTTTCCCCAAGTGTGATGCAGTCTCCCAACATTTTTCAACTATTCTGTTCTTTACCGACTCATGTGGTCTCAGTATTGATGTCCAGCCTCCAATACTCACAGTGAAAGGAGTCCTCTAGAGGCAGACAGTATAAATCACACCATCATATTTAGATGAACAACAGAGTGCCCTCCATCTAAGAATCTCATTGTGCTGTTGTTTCCCTTAGTTCTTTCCAAAGGGACACTTAGGGAGATAAGAAGCTATCACTTGCCATCTTATGGCTGACGAAATGGAGGCAGAAAGGTAATGTAATTTAAAATATCCACCAACATTTAATCAATAAAGAGTATAGGAATAAAACAACCAAGGTTATCAATCCCCTAGATATGTTTTGCATATAATGATGACTCTTCCCATTTTGAAAGTCCCCAAGGATTACTAAAATGTTGGACAGAATCCAGATGGACTAGAACCACCATTAGCTGAAGGTCAAAGAAACTGTGATATGCATTCAATACCAGTAAAGGCTGAACAGACTCGGCAAGCTAATTTGAAGGGATGTCCCCAGATAGATGATGTCAGTCAGAGTGAGAGACATCTTCAAGAATTAAAGTTCACCTTATCTGTACTGATCAAAAAACCCCACATTTCTCAAATGGCGTGTATTAAAAGAAAACAGTGATGGCAAATAGCAATGTTTGCATAGTTCAGCTGGCATTCCCAATAAAAGGAAAAGGGAGGGCAGGTGGACCAGATGGGGAACTACTTTTCTAAGAGCTCAGTGGAAAAAACTGGTTCTGAAATGGATTAAGTGTAATATTTGAAAGATACAGTAGAAATCAGGGAAAATACATTTCATATATAGATACACCAGTCAAATTAAAGCAACTTCCCATTTGAGGAGAGATAATTCAGAATTGTATCACATTTTTAATGCTATATTGAAAAATAATTACAATTAAGTCAGGTAAGCCTTATATAACATTGAAAGTAGAGAGTAAGTTATTTAAGTTATTTTGCTATTTGATTAAATTCATGAGTCCATATTAAGTTCCCTATCACATAGAATTTAAATCAAATATAACTTCTCCCCCCACTATCTGATAAAATACTCATTCTACTAATCTTGGCTTTATATTATCTATTTCAATGAAAAATCTGAAGCTCCTTTGAGATAGATTACATCATATCTTCTTGTGGGGGGCATCAATCATTCACAGGACTGGTTTTATATTTGGAAAAACAGGAGCTTAAAGGTATAGGATAGTATTCCCAACAACTACAGATTGTCAAACTGAAAAGAAGGAAATGACAAACTACTCCAGTACTTTTGCCAAGAAAACCCCAAAAGGGGTCACAAAGAGTTGGACACAATTAAAAATGACTAAACAGCAAAGAAATTTGGGGAAGTCAGTAGTCAGGCGAGATGAGGGAGAAGATTCCAGGCATGGGGGACAGTCAGAGAGAATATTCACAGCTGAGAGATGGAGGGTATTGTTCATGGAACCAAAGCCAGGAGACCAGTGTCACTGGATTGAAATGTGGGCGGGTGCATGTCAAGGAGAGGAGTTAAGGTGAAAGAAGCCTGGATAGGTAGAAGGGGGCTAGCTTATAAAGAACTATGACTGCAGTTGAGTCCAGTTTCTTCTGGAGGTACTAGGATTATCTTCCTAACTGCCAATCTGGCACTTCTGAAAAATAGGGTAAATTACAAGCAGAGGTACTTAAGGCCATGTTTTATAAAGTGCAAATACTTTTAACATGTAAAACATACTTTACGCACATTTGACTTGCAGTGTTTAATCAGGTTCACACCATTAAATCCTGGAATTAATTAAATGAATCATTTGAAATGTCATCAACAATGTGTTGCTTATTATCTAATTATTCTGTCCATGTACACTAAAGGACAATTGAAACCTTACTACTTTGGGACCTGGTTTCCTATGGTTTGACTAATTATAATAAATTGTGTCATTCTAATAAATTAGCTAGAAAAGAAACAAATGTCCACTTGGCTTTGGACTTCATAGATAAATTGAAGCATTAGTAATCAACTCCATGGAGACAGAGATGCTTTTGTCCTCATCCTTCATTCTCAAAGAGAACCATGAATGAAGGACAAGGACAAAAACATCTCTATCTCTGTGGAGTTGATTACTATATACAAACATATATGCATACATACATACATTAAAACAAGAAAAGAGTTGTATAGGGACAGCTATGTGGTGCAGTGAATAGAGCACCAACCCTGGAGTCAGGGGAACCCGAGTTCAAATTTTGCCTCAGACACTTGACACACTTACTAGCTGTGTGACCTTGGGCAAGTCACTTAACCCCAATTGCCTTACCTTAACCCCTCCAAAAAGAAAAAAAGAAAAGAAGAGAAGAGAAAAGGAAAGGAAAGAAAAGAAAAGAAAAGAGAAAAGAAAGGAAAAAAGAAAAGGAAAGGAAAGGAAAGAAAAGAAAAGAAAAGAAAAGAAAAGAAAAGAGAAAAGAGAAAAGA
>CM053580.1:301500071-301548147 GCA_028627135.1 Pseudochirops cupreus
GAAAGGAAAGGAAAGGAAAGGAAAGGAAAGGAAAGGAAAGGAAAGGAAAGGAAAGGAAAGAGGTATGTGCTGTTTTTGAGAGTAGGATACTTCTAATTATTAGGGAATTAAAACAACTCTTTTGAAGGAACTTTAACTCTAAGGGGAAGCACTATATGAATTCTCTTTGTGTCACCTACACACCCTCTGTAAACCATTCCAGTTTATGTAGCAGAGACTGAAATATGGACTTCTTTCTGACTGGTTTCTAAAAAATCTCTGGTTTGCCCTGTGAACTCCCTTCTGTCTTGGTTCTATGAATTTAAACAAGAATCTAGCAGGAGAGATGATTAAGGAAATGTTTCTGCCTTTAAAACAAACATGAAATTTGGTAAAGCCCATAGAAACTTTACAGATTAATTCAGAGACTAGAAAGCAAAAACTAGAATATAGAATCTTCTAGAATCTTTTCCCCTGATTCTTAATATCAAGTGTTCAAGGTCCCCAGTATTAGCCTTTCCTGTCTGCCTGGCCACTCAGATGATTCCTTCTCCTTGACTCTTGACTTGTAGGGACTCAATGTATTAATCAATATGCAAGCATTTGTTAAACATTGCCTATGTTTCAGGCACTGTTCTAGGGGTTGGGGATAGAAGTGCAAAGAATAGAACAATCTCTACTCACAGGAAGCCTAAATTCTAACAGGAGATAGAGAGAGAGAAAGGGAGGGGGACAGAGAAAGAGAGACAGAAAAAGAAAAACAGAAAGACAAAGATAGAGACAGAGAGATAAAGAGACAGAAAGTCAGAGAAACACCAAGTACATATTAAATACATAAGGAATAAATATAAAGAGAAAAATTACAAATCAGTGTAGAGATTACAAATATCAAATATAAGTAATAACAATCAGATAAAATAATTGTAAAGCCAACTACAAGCAGCTTTCCAGAGGATGGCTGCTGTGAACAGCTTTTAAGGTTCTGATCACACAGTACAGTGAACACTCTATTCCATAACAAATCAAAACAAAACATTCACAGTAAATCAAAGTACAGCATTCACAACAACTTATCCCAGAAAATGGCCACATAGTTTTCACCACAGTGGTCACAAAGTTTTCAACAAAGAACAATCATTTAGTAACTCAATCATTCAATCATCCTTAAGGAGGTTTGCCTCCTCAAGGAACACAAAGTACAATAGTCAAAGTTCTCCACTCATGGGGCACACTAAGTTAACTCAATCAGTCACTTATTCAGTCATCAATCACTAAGTACAATCATTTAGTCAATCAATCATTCAATCAACTTAGTCATTCATCCTTCATCCTTCACTATTTGATCATCAGAAAATATATAGACCCTCCATCCCTAGGTCACTAGTAAATTTACAATTTCTCAATCAGTACACAATATCCAAGTAAAATCTTCTTTCAGCTTGACTCAGGGTAGTTTCTCAGATTTCCTGCATCCCCTTCCATGGTCTCAGATCCTACCTGGATTTACCAAACTGTCACCTAGGTTCAAAGGCAGACAGCTCCCAGGTCCTTGTCCAGCTCTCTGTGCAGTTCCTGCTCCACATTGGAGCTCACAGTGTCCAGTCCATCTCAAATCCTTCACAGTCTCTGTTTCCAGGAAGACAAGGTTTAACAAAGCCACAAACAGGTTCATACAAAGTACCAGCATCACGGTCATGCTTCCTCAGTCTTTGGTAACTCTGGCTGGCCCTCAGCTCTCACTGGCTCTTGGAAACCTTCAGCAGCTCCAGCTGGCCCTCAGACTCAGCAGAAGTTTCAGCTGGTTCCCAGAATCAAAATCACTCCATCCAGGTTTTCAAAATCAAAATCATTCTCTCCAGCCTGGGAGGAGCTTTCTTCTTCAGCTTCCTTGGCAGCGGCAGCTTCTGCCTCCGCCTCCATGGAGGTTGCTCCAAGAAGATGTCTCTCCCTCTCTTGTGCTTTTCCTTATAAACAGTATTGCCCCTCCCTGCTCAGCCCCTTCCTGTTACATCAGCAACAAGAGATCACACCTTCTGTTTCTTTAACAGAGGCTTGATTAATTACCAAGTCCTAAGTACCTGTTACCTTTGCCAATACAAAGGGATTTTCAAATTCAAATTACATTACCATTACAATAATAAATAAGTACAAAGTAGATAAATACAAGGTCATTTGGGGGCCAGGTGGGCACAAGCAGTTGACAGGATAAGGAAAGGCTTCATGTAGAAGATGATGCATGAGCTATGTCTTGAAGAGAGACAGGGATTCTATTAGGTGGAGGTGACAGTCAGTTCAAAGACACAGAGAGAGGCCAGAAAGTGCCATGTGAGAGGAAGAGAGAAGGTCCTTTTATCTGGATCTCAGAGATAAGGAAGAAAAATAATATGCAATAAAATTAGAGAGATGGGACTAGGCCATGTGACAGGATTTAAAATCTAGACAGAGAAGTTTGTATTTGAAACTAGAAGCAATAGGGAGCCACTGGAGGTTTATTGAGTAGGGGAGTGACCTTGTCACATCTATAGTTAAAGAAAAATTACTGCAGCATCTTTGTCAAGACATCTTTTGTCTTTAAGACTAAATTCAAATCCTACTTTCTATAGGAAGCAATTCCTGGGATGCCCTTTCCCTCCAACCTGCCTCACCTCCCATGTGCCTTCCTTCTTGGGTTAGCTTCCAGTCATAATGTATTATATGTACATAATTAATTTGTATGTTTTTCCCTTATTAGAGTATAAACTCCTTGAGGGCAAAGACTGTGCTTTTGCCTTTCTTCGTATGTTTCTGTTGTTGTTTAGTTATTTTTCAGCTGTGTCTCACTCTTTATGATCCCATTTGGGATTTTCTTGGCAAAGATGCCGGAATGGTTGGTCATTTCATTCTTCAGTTCATTTTACAGGTGAGGAAACTGAGGGAAATGGGATTAAGTGACTTGCCCAGGGTCACAAAGCTAGTAAGCATCTAAAGCTGGATTTTAGCTCACAGGGCATGGCACATATTAATTGCTTCCTAAATGCTTGTTGATTCATTGACAGTGAGATGGCCTGCAGTGGAGAGGATCTTGAGGCAGGGAGACTCATTAGGAGGTTTCTACAATAATCTTGTAGTGAAATGATGAGGGCCTGAACTAGAGTAGTAGCCCTATGAATAGGGGTAAGGAGTAGCCTTAGGGAAGCCCTTTCTCCCTGGCTCCCTAAAAGAAAAGATTCATTTTTTCCCCTGGCTACCCAATTAGTCATACTTCCTCCTATGCATTTTCATGCTATAGCCATGGAAATTCTCTTATCTTTCACTCATACTCTTTCATCCTAGAGCAGTGGTTCTCAACCTTCCTAATCCCGCAACCCTTTAATAAAGTTCCTCATGTTGTGGTGATCCCCAACCATAAAATTATTTTTGTTGCTACTTCATAACTGTAATTTTGCTACTGTTATGAATCTGTCTGATATGCAGGATGTATTTTCATTGTTACAAATTGAACGTAAGCCACAGGTTGAGAACCGCTGTCCTAGATGGTTTCTCTGAAGCGGTTTTACCAGTCACCTAAAATATCCAGTTCTGTTGCTGCTGATTACATCGACTTCTCCATCCTATGGTTCTAGACTAATGTCTGGGACCCCTAATCTCCGGAGGGTCTGGTGACTATGGAGGTCCATTCTAGACTACCATGATCCTCTTTCCTGAGCCTGTTTCCATGCTCTACTAATACTAGCCTGGGGTAACCTACCAAATTGAGCTCCTGTTGGTCAAATCCTGCCCCCTCTCACCCTCACCACAACTCCATCCCAGAGTACCTCACATACTTCTTAGCTACCTGCTTATTGATAGGAGAATGATGAGAGACATACCCCCAAATGCAATTAACTGTGGACACACAACTCCCGCTCAGTACATCTACCTACCTGTTCAGGCTGTCAAATAATGACTCCGTCCCATCACATAGAGATTGTGGCTTTCCAGAATCCAGCTTTTACAATAAGACAAACACATCTGGCCTTACTATAAATACTTAACTAGTAAGGGCAGCATACCATGCTATAGCCTAGAAGAATGCAGACCCTAGAGAGACACAGGCTTACAAATTCTGTAACACCTTGAACTTGTACACAACAGATAAACTAAGGTTCTGATTGCTGTTTACACTATTCTCAATCCTAATCTTGGTTCATCCTTAGTTCAAAGCATTCTACCTTTTAAGAAAGGCCTCTTACGTATACTTATGTATAAAACAGCTTTTTAAAAAATAAATTTATTTATTTTTAGTTTTCAACATTCACTTCCATAAGTTTTAAATTTTCTCTACCTCTCTGCCCTCCTTCCTCCCCAGGACAATGTGCAATCTGATATACGTTCTACATACACGTTCTTATTAAGCATATTTTCACATTAGTCCTGTTGTATAGAAGAATTAGAATGAATAGGAGGAACTATGAGGAAAAAAAAAGACAAAATGAGAGAATATAGTTTGCTTCACTCTTCATTCAAACTCCATAGTTCTTTGCCTGGATGTGGATGGCATTTTCCATTATGAGTCTTTTGGAATTGTTTTAGGTCCTTGCACTGCTGAGAAGAGCTAAGTTTATCAAAGTCAGTTATCATACATTGTGGCTGTTACTGTGTACAATATTCTCCTGGTTCTGCTCACTTCACTATCAGTTCATATAAGTGTTTCCAGGTTTTTCTGAAGTCTGCCTGTTCATCATTTCTTATAGCACAATAGTATTCTATTCCATTCATACATCACAACTTGTTCAGCCATTCTCCAATTGATGGGCATCCCCTCAATTTCCAGTTCCTGGCCAGGACAAAAAGAGTTGCTACAAATATTTCTATACATGTGGGTAACTTTTTTGGTGGTAGCAAAAAAAAAATAATAGAAACAAAGTGAGAACCCATAACCTGAGGAGTGGCTGCACAAATTGTGGATTATGAATGTATAAGAATATCATTGTGCCAATAAGAGACAATTAATTTTAGGAATAGGAAGTCAAATTACTATGGGAAGACTTTTCAGTACCTCTTCAGGCTAGAAGAAAAATATTCATAATTACTACAATAATGTAAATGAAAACAACACAAAAACATATTTGAACTCTCATAAATTGTGATGAATATTATTGGTCTTTTAAAATTGATGATGAAATACCTCCATTCTTTCAGTAGAGAGGTAGGGGAATAACCACAAGGGTTCAATAGGATAAACACTATTAGACATGGTCTGTTGTTTTTACTGAAATGTTTTATTTTGTTTCAAGTGAGGATTCTGTGTGTAAGGGGGAAGCAGGTAAAGGGAAAGAGAGGCATGGTGGGGGGGGAGGGATTAAAAGATATTATTAAAACTAAAAAAAAAAAAAACCCTAACAACAAAAAACTAAACAAAAGATTCCAAATTGCCTCCAAAAGAGTTCTATGACTATTTGAGGAGAAATATTTTATAGTCTGAGACAGATATACTTTCTGATTTTAATTTAGGATTTGTTGTTTTTGTTGTTAAAAAAGAAATGAAGCCCCATTTGGGGTGAGGGGCCTCCTTCATAAGAGATGCATAAGTGGTATCCTTGTCAATTTCTCAGCACACCAAATATTAAGAATTTACTGCTGGCTTCTAAGGCTGAAGGTGAGGAAGGGGGGAGGGTGATTTCTCTCCAACATTCCAGGCCATTGAGTTGGATTTTCTTCCTTTCAGTAGCTATCCATAAAACCAAACACTTAACAGGCTGCAGGGATATCTCTAATTCAAGAAAAGTAGAATGGGCTTGCTCTGTGTATTTGGCATCAAAATGATGAAAATCTGAAATCAATGCATTTCCTATCATTCTTATCATACCAGGACAGTAAAAACAATAAGGTCATGATAAAAGAAAAATAAATATCATGCCCAAGATGTTGAAATAACAGTTCTCAATTGCCCAGGAAGGAGTTCAGGTTTTGAATTAAACTGGGTTTAATTCTTGCTGTGTTGAATTTACAATCAATAATCTCCCTGCTCAAAAGAACAGTTAAATCCTGACAGGATTTTAGTCATAGTTTAATCTTTATGGGAACCGAGAAGGAAGAAAAATATGGAAAACAATCCTACAAGTTGGAAAGGCAATAGAGAAATGAAGTACGGTAGTTTAAGAGAGTTATCATGCAGGAAGATATATTTTTATGGTAATTTCTGAGAGTCATAGAGTTTTTATAGGTAAAAGGTATCTCAGATGTCATCTAGTCAAACATCCTACCTACATGAATCTTCTCCGCAACTCTTAAGATCTAGGGATGCTGCAAGGCAGCTTATTGGGGCTTTCATGGGTATATTTAACATGATCACATGACAATTTCACTACTATGTTGGTAAATCAATGTGTGTTTGGGGTCTAGACAAAGAGGAGCAATTGAGGGAGTATGAAAAGAGCAATGTCTAGTTGTTTGTTGAACTATGAAAGAGTTCATGGTGAGATTGCTTGAAGAGTTGGAGGTAGGAATATAGAAAATTAACATCAGAATGGATCAGTAGAAAGAGCAATGTATCTAGAAACAGAAACAGGCTTCAACCAAGTTCTGTTCATCTCTGCTACTTACTACCTATTTATTCAAAGCACTTAATCTCTTCAGGCTCCAATATCTTCATTTATAGAAGCAGGGGGGTTGATTAAATGACCTCTAAGTTCCCTTCCACCTTCAAAGCTATAATCCTATGATCTGTGTGGAGAATGCATTGAATGCTTGGAGAGTTCAATGATAGTGCATCTACTAAGTGATCTCTCTGTGAAAAGTGATTCATCCATCATACAGAAAGCAGTGACTAAATCAGTATGTGAACTGTAGATACCCTGATTGGGCATTCAACACTCATGTGAGGCAGGCAGGCTGAGTAGAGTGTAAGGTAAAGCCCTTGGTCCTGGAGTCCTCCACTTCCACCCCCATGCTATTAAAGGGCAGTAAGAAAAACACTGAAGATAAGATTTTCCTCATGCAATATATATGAACTGCATATTTCCAAGGTTTTCTTAGTTCTGTTTTAGAAAGATATTGCCAAGGATGATAGATTCCTTAGGACAAGACACATGACATTAGTAAAACAAATAGCCCTTTGGAGATATCCCTAGATTCTGCAGGAATGCTTCTTATGGAGAGCTTCTTATGTCTCACACAGTAGCTCATTCCATTTTTGTCAAATCTGATTATTAGAAAGTTCTTTTTTCTACTGAAGTAAAATCTATCTGCCTGCCCTAGAACTGCCTTTAGGAATTACATAGAAGTCTGATTTGTCTTCTGCATAATAGCCTTCCAAATATTTGAAGGTGGCTACTATCATGCCCCCATCACTGCCAAATTAAGGTGACCAGAATGGAATGCCACTATCTACTAGATGTAGACTGACTAGCATAGGGTTCAGTGGGACTATTTACAGCCTCAATCTCAACATTCTACTTCTATTAATGTGACCTAAGACTACATAACTTTATGTGTTTTTTGGCAGCTATATCATGCTATTGGCACATGTTGAGCTTTCAGTCAATGAAAAACTCAAGATTTTGTCACATTCACTGCTAGGTCTCCCCCATCCCTTTTTTTTTTTTAACCTACATGCAGGACTTTACATTCACCGCAGTTAAATCTCAGTTTCAGTCCATTCTTCCAATCTGTTAAGATTTTTTTGAAACATGATTCTGCAATTTAGTTTATTATCTATCCCTTCTACCTTCACATTATCTACAATCATGATAAGTATTCTTTCTATCTCTTAATTTAAGCCATTGGCAAAAATGTTGAATAGGACTATAGAATATAAAGAGCCTTAAAGTATAAAGAGCCTGGAAGAGACTTCCTTTTTCATTTGACATTAATATTAACACATTTGTCAATGCTCATTGAATATCATTGTTATAGCAGACACCAATTCACCTGGATACAATATTATCCAACCTACGTTGACCAATGTTATCCATAAGGATATGAAAAGAGATTTTTCAAGTGCCCTACATAAATCACCTGATTTAAGTCTAGTTTTCAAGGATTCTTGATGTCATTCCTGTTCTCTTTGAATCAAAACAGATTGTCACCCTCCCATGGTCTTCATTTTCAAGAATTGGCAAAAGAAATCATCATCCTCTGACTAACTTGGATTGGGGAGGCTCTGCAAATTTAGCTAGACAGGTGCTCAAGGGATATATTCCATCAATCACTGAACCCATAGTCAAAACTTTTCCAGCTTGGTAGGACCAACTAGAGTTGCTGACATAAAAGGCTTTAATTCCACAATAAAGAACTGACATAGCGCTTTGGTAAAGAAGTAGTTTTGCACCCCTTCTTGAAATGAAATGCAATTCATTCTGAGAGACTTGTTTTAGGGAATCTCTCCTGCCTCCCAATAATTATTAACTACTTCCTTTTTTAAGTACTCACCAGTGATTTATTAACTGTAATTAAATAACCCTAAACAAATCATTCTAATATTTTGCTTTTCCCAGGCATCAATAGCCAGTTTACTGGTGCATAGTTTTTGTAATATACCTTTTCTCACTTTTTGATTATTGGGATGTTTGCCTTTGTCAGTCATCTAATGCCTCTTCTTGTCTTTCATGATCCTTCAAAGATTATTCAAAGCAATGATATCTCCAAGTTTCTCTTACAACTATGAGTAGTATCCCAGGACATTAATAGAAAGTTGAGCTTATTTAAAATGTCTCTGGTCTTCCAACCTCTTGACATATCTTGAGTTTCAATTCCCTCAATGATATATTCTAGCATATGTTGAAGATCATTCTTGTTGATAAGAAAGATAAGAGCAAAATAGGAAGAAAGAAACTCTGATTTCTCTCTTACATCTATCACCATTATGATAATTGTTCCAAGGTCAATCACAAGTAAGCTAATGAGTCCCAGAGATAGCAATGCCCCTCCAACCACCTCCTCTGCTTCCAATCTGATCATCATTCTAAAGAATCCTGTGTGCATTGTTTCTCCCTATAAGGACATGAGAGCTTTGAAAACAGGGATTATTTTGCCTTTTTTCAGGGCTTTGTACATAGCAAATGTTCAATAAACACATTTTCATTCATTCATGATTTAAACATGGCTTTAAAATGTCCTGTTTATTGAACTTAGCATTTTTGTAAACCTCAGCTCAGTCTCTTTTAGACTGGGAAACATTATTTTAAAAATTCATGAAACTCTTTTCTACTTGTTCATATTTATGTGCCCCTTCCTCCAATGATTTCTATGTCATTTTAAAATATCAGTTCATTAAAGAGCTCCCCTACATTGGTTTCTTTAGGTGTCCCTTTCATTCTTCCCAGGGAAAATTCATCACTACATTGCCATAATTTAATTTGCTTAAAGTCTCCTATCCTCATGAGCCATATTCTCTTTTAGCATTGAGTGTGCTAATCTTTATTTTTAATTCAAAGTCATTGGGGAATGAGGTACTGTGGTTAATTTAATGTTGTACTGGGGTTAAGCAAAAATTGACCTAAAGTTTCAATAAAGGACATTAAACTATTTTGGAAAATAACAATCACTTTTGGATGATTCAGGAGAATCTCTGAAGTCTTGCAAGTGCCCCAACATCATCATCTCAGACATCATCAATTTTCCTTAAGTAGGCAAATGAAGAATTTGTAGGACACTGGGCCGAGTTTCTACTAATGCTCTAACAGGCAGAAAATTGATTGTTAAAAAAATCTTAATGTATACTTATTTAGTTTTCATGTTTCTCTTAAAAAGGAAAGTGTGGAATGAACTTCCAAAAATGTGATTTGTTGAGTTCTCAGCTTGATATAGAGGGAATTTTAAAGTCATAACTTTTAGGTTCAAATATTTATTTCCTAATTGTAACCTTGAGGAAGTCACTTTTGGATTGTATGATCTCTAAGGTCCTTTTGAAACCTATTATTCTGGCTCTACCAATCACAAGCCATGTGCCTTTGGGCAGGCTGCTTAACCTCAGTCTTCCTTTCTTCATCTGTAAATGATTGATGATAGTTTAGAAGTAGATTGCTTTTGTGACCTATTTTATAGGGTTATTATAAAGATCAAGCAAGATAATATAGCAGTACTGAAACTGCTTTGTAAGCAGTGCTTTATTCTCTTTGTCTGGATTATAGATAACTGAAAGTTTCCTCTAAAATTCTAACTAATAAAGCTAACATTCAAGTATGGAGGGGAATGAGTCATATCCCAGAGAAAAAGAATTTTGAAGAATTCAGAGAAGGTGCACAGAAATTAGGCATTTTCATAGGACAGAGCATCTGGAGTTAGACAACCAGGATGATGAAAGGCCTCAAGTTCATATCATATGATCATTTGTTTAAAGGACTAGGAAAGTTTAAACTGATGAATAGAAAGAAGACTTAAAAGGAATGTGGTAGCTATCCTCGAATGTTTGAAAGGCAGTCACCTACAAGAATGATGAAACTTAAACTGCTTACCTCAGAGGGTAGCAATTGAAAAGAATCAAATTGGTACTTGATGTAAGGAAAAATTTCCTAACAATTATAACTACCCCAAAGTGGAATGGGCTACTGTGGCACATAGTGCCATTGGAGGTTTCTAAACAAAGTCTCAAAGGACCATTGATTGTAAAGGAATTTATTTTTGAGGTATGATTTGGATTAAATGGTCGTGGGAGTCTTTTCCAGCTCTGAGATTCTGTAATTATTTTTTCCCAAAGAATACATATCTAGTTTCTCTACCTTCTGCTCTCAAACCAAAAAA
This sequence comes from Pseudochirops cupreus, assembly GCA_028627135.1. Classification (NCBI taxonomy): domain Eukaryota; kingdom Metazoa; phylum Chordata; class Mammalia; order Diprotodontia; family Pseudocheiridae; genus Pseudochirops; species Pseudochirops cupreus. The sequence continues at coordinate 301,510,752 of CM053580.1, forward strand.
AAAGAAAAAGAAAAAGAAAAAGAAAACCACGACAAATATTCTTAATCAAACAAAACAAGTCCCTGTATTGGCCATGTGTGTTTCTGAAATTTTGTTATTCTGAGAGGAATGTTTTCTAACCTCTTCCAGGTTCCTTAAGGGCAGAGACTGTGTTTTTGCCTTTCTTTGTGTTCCTGTTGCTTAGCACAATATCGGGTACAGAGATGTTGGACACATGCTTATTGACTTGATTCCAAATATGAGGACGCCTTTTAAACATCAGTAAATTGAACAGTCTCATGCATTATTATTTGGTTATTTGTGTTTGTTTATTTAAAATGCATGGTTTTAAAAACTACTGTGAATTCAATAACACGTTCATTTGTATTTTAAATGCCAGCTAATATTATATAGAATGCTTCACATAAGTTGACTTTTAGAAAGTTTCATGTCCGTTTATCTTTAGTCAGCACTCTAAATGACATTTTTCTTTCTCCCTTGTGCACAGAGAGGATTGTACTTCTAAAGAGGAAACGGGCTCCTGAGAGGTCATGGTTTCTGTTTGTCTGTATTCTCTTCTCTCCAAGGAAGAGAAAGGGGGAAAATCTGAATGTTTCCTTAAAGTTCATCTAGTCTAATCCTCCACATAATATATAAGCAAACTAAGGCTCAGAGAGATTAAGTGACTTGCTCAAAGTCTTACAAGGAATATGTGGCCTAACCAAGATTATATTCCATGTCATCTGACTCCAAATATATTTTCCTATTTTATTTTCAGTGCTCATCACAATGTTTTGCACATTCAGTAAGTGCTTCATAAGTGCTTTTTCATTCATTCATATCCAGTGATTTTTGTACTGCACAATGTTTCTCAAATTTTCTGCCTCTAGTAACAGCATACCTTGGGCTGATAGAAAAGGTACCATGTATAAACTTCTAGAAATGAAACTTTATTTTTAAGGGTTGTGCGTTGTAGGTTTCCCTGACTGCTAAGTCAAAGAATCAATAGATAGATGGATATCACACCACAAGGAACTAAGTATACTTAATTATAGTTATAAGTATACCTGCCAAGAAAAAGAAAAGGTATTCCTATAGCACAAGGCCTCTAGGCCAGTCACTCATTAAAGTATTATTATGGCTAGGCAATGTACTAAATGCTGGAGATATCTAAAGATAATTTTTTTTTAAAAAAGCTCTGAATAAATAACTAGGTATACACAAGCTTATATACAAAGTAGAGAGAGGGTACTTTGAGTAGGGAAGGAACTAGCTTAGGAGACGGAGAAACGCCTCTGCCAAAGGTGGTATTTGATCTGCATCATGAAGAAATACAGAGAAACTAAGAGGCATAGGTGAGGAGGGAAAGAATTACAGGTATGAAGGACAGCCAATGCAAAAGTACAGAGAGAGGTGATGGAGTTTCTTATTTGAGGAACAGCCAATGACCAATTATAGCTATGTCTTAGAATTCATGGAGGGGAGTAAGATTGAAGAAGAATGGAAATATAGGAAGGAGTCAGGTCATGAAGAGCTTTGAATGGGGCAGTGATCTAGCAAGGTGGATAGATGACCGAAGCTAGAGTCAGACAGATCTGCGTTCAGATCTAGCCTCAGACACAGAGGAACTATGGAACTCTGGGCAAGTCATTTAACTTCTATCTTCTTCAAAAGATCTACAAAATGGGGATGATAATAATATCTATTTCCCAGGGCTGTTGTAAGGATCAAATGACATTGTATTGGTAAAGTGCCTGGCACATAATAAGCAGTATATAAATATTTGCTCCCCATAATATAAATATTTGCTTCACATAAATCCTTGGCATTCCTATATATTACTTGAAAAACCCAACAGCAAGAGATAGAGAAATTCCATTTAAAGTTACTATAGACATTATAAAATATTTGGGAGTCTATCTGCCAAAACAGTCCAGGAACTATATGAACACAATTACAAAACACTTTTCTCAAAAATAAAGTCAGATCTAAATAATTGGAAAAACATCTGTTGTTTGTCAGTAGGCTGAGCTAATATAATAAAATGACAATTCTACCTAAATTAATTTACTTATTCAGTGCCATACCAATCAAACTACCAAAAATTATTTTTGTAGAGCTAGAAAAATAATAGCAAAATTCATCTGGAAGAACAAAAGGTCCAGAATATCAAGGGAATTAATGAAAAAAAAATGCTAAGGAAGGTGGCCTAGCCATACTATATTTTAAATTGTATTATAAAGCAGCAGTCATCAAAACTACTTGATACTGGCTAAGAAACAGAGTGGTAGATCAGTAGTCAATGATTATAGCAGTGTACTGTTTGATAAACCCAAAGACCCCAGCTTCTTAGATTAAAAACTCACTATTTGACAAAAAACTGCTGGAAAAATAGAAAATAGTGTGGCAGAAACTGAGCATAGACCAAGGTCTGACACTGTATACCAAACTACAGTCCAAATGGGTACATGGTTTAGATATAAAGACTGATACTATAAACAAATTATGGGAGCAAGGAATAATTTATCTGTCAGATTTATGGAGAATAGAGAAATTTATGACCAAACAAGATAGAGAACATTATGAAATGCAAAATGGATAATCTTTATTACATTAAATTGAAAAGTTCTTGCACAAACAAAGCCAATGCAACCAAGTTTAGGAGGGAAGCAAAAAATTGAGAAAGGATTTTTACAATTAGTGTTTCTGATAAATTCCTTATTCCTTCTTTTTCTTTCTTTTTTTTTTGCAGAGGTAAGGCAGGGTAATTGGGGTTAAGTGACTTGCCCAAGGTCACACGACTAGTAAGTGTTAAGTCTCTGAAGCCAGATTTGAACCCAGGTCCTCCTGACTGCAGGGCCAGTGCTCTATTCACTGTGCCACTTAGTCGTCCTCCCCCATTTCTAAAATATATAGAGAACTGAGTCAAATTTACAAGAATACAAGTCATTCCCCAATTGATAAATGATCCAAGGATATGAACAGGCAGTTTTCAGAGGAAGAAATTAAAGCTATCCATAGTCATATAAAAAAACATGCTCTAAATCACTATTGAGTATAGAGATGAAAATCAAAACAACTCTGAGATACCACATCACACCGATCAGATTGGCTAATATGACCAAACAGGAAAATGATAAATCTTGGAGACAATGTGGGAAAGTTGGAACACTAATTCATTGTTGGTGGACCTATGAGCTGATGCAATCATTCTGGAGAGCAATCTGGAACTATGCCCAAAGGGCTATATGTGCACACTCTTTGGCCCAGAAATATCACTTCTAGGGCTGTATCCCAAGGAGATCATAAAAATTGGAAAAGAACCCACATGTATAAAAATATTGTGGTGGTCTTTTTGTGGTGGCCAAGAACTGGAAATTGAGGGGATGCCCATCAGTGGAGGAATGGCTGAACAGGTTGTGGTATATAAAAGTAATGGAATACTATTGTGCTATAAGAAATGATGAACAAGCGGACTTCAGAAAAACCTGGAAAGACTTATATGAACTGATGCTGAGTGAAGTGAGTGGAACCAGGAGAACAGTGTACACAGTAACAGCCACAGTGTGCGATGACTGATTTTGATGAACTTAGGCCTTCTCAGCAATGCAAGGACCTGAAACAATTGCAAGGGACTCATGATGGAAGGTGCCATCCACATCCAGGCAAAGAACTATGGAGTCTGAATGCAGAGGGAAGCAGACTATTTTCTTTTGTTTTCTTTTCCTTTCTCATGGTTTCTCCCATTCATTATAATTCTTCTATACAACGTGACTAAGGTGAAAATATATTTAATAGGACTGTATATGTGGAGCCTATATCATATAGCATACCCTTTTGGGGAAGAAGAGGGGAGGGAGAGAAAGAAAACTTAAAATGTATGGAAGCGAATGTTGCAAACCAAAAATAAATAAATTTACTTTAAAAAGTTTGGTATTACTACTACTATTAAATGACAAAAATAGGAGTTCATATTCGATACTAAGAAGTAGTTCTTAACATTTCTTTTGTATCATGGACCCTTAAGCAGGTCAGGGAAAGCCTATGGACCACTACTCAGAATAATGTTTTAAAATGTACAAATAAAATATATAGTATTATAAAATAAACCAATTACATTGAAAGACATCATAATTTTTTTTAAGTTCATGCACCCAAGGTTAAGAACCCAACAACTGGAGGGATAATATGGAATAATTTGAGCTCACTGAGTATGAAGGTGTCATGGTCTTATCTACTCTTAAGAAAGATCACCTTGGCAACTTAGTGGAGAACAGATTGGAGTGGGAACATACCTGGGGCCAGGATTCAGGTTAGAAGGCTATTGCAATGATCCAGGCAAAAAGCAATGAGAGTATGAATTGGATGGGGGAGGCCCAGGGAACAATTGCCTAACTGGACAAAAGCAAACTATGCAAGAGGGATTGTGAAGATAGGAATGACATGATTTTTCAAACTGTTGGCTTTTCAGGGTGAATAGGTATGGAGAGTCAAGAATGATACCAAAGTTTGGGTCAGAGTGACTGGGAGGATAGTGGTATCCTTAACTAATAGGGAAATTGAGAACAGAGGAAGATTTGGAAAAGGGGAAGATAGTAAGTTCTTTTTTGGACATGTTACATTTGAGATGTCTATGACACATCTGGCTCAATAGATCTGAAAGGCAGTTGGTAAAGTGTGACTGAAGCTCAGAAGGAGAGATTATGGCTGGGGAGTAGAGTCTTACTGGAATCTTAAAAAAGAGACTGTCATGGGGGTATGTACTCTGACTGGTTAAGACAGATGAACAGATGGGATGACGGTTACTCAATTTGTTTGGGGTCTCAAAGTACTTTAATATCTTATTTATTGCCACCCACAGAAAACAAGGTGTCCCATTCAAGCAAAATCTTGGAAATGTTTTAATTTTTTTTATTTTAACCATTTTGGATAGAAATCTTTATGTATCATATTCTTCTCTGCCTTATTAAATAGAACATATCAAATGAAATCTAACTTTTCCTTACTGATTGAATCACAATCATTATACTGTGCTGGCTTGATATCATATAATGAAAAACAACAACAACACTGAAACAGGAATCAAGAGATCCTTGTTTGAATCCTGACATTCACTTTCTACCTTTGAGACCTTGAGAAAATCATCATCATAAAGGAATTAGACCAGATGACCTCCAGTTCTGAAATCTTATGATTCTATATAATTATGCCTTCAAAGGTTATTAAGACAGATAGTGAAATTAGCCTTACACTAGAATGGTTTGAGATTTTTTTAAATTTCTTTTGTCTGTTGTTTGCAGCTCTTAAATCTCAGCCAGTCGTCAATAGGTATTTTCTTGTCCAAGGAACATTAGCTAGATAAGAGGAGGAGACAGAGTACTGTACCTGGAGTTAGAAGTACCTGAGTTCAAATGTGGCCTCAGAAACTCTAGTTGTGGGGACATTGGCAAGCTTCAACCTCTGTTTTCCACATATATAAAATGGAGATAATATGGGGCAGCTAGGTTGCACAGCTAATAGAGCACCAGCCCTGGAGTAAGGAGGACCTGAGTTCAAATTTGGCCTCAGACAGTTAACATTTACTAGCTGTGTGACCTTGGACAAGTCACTTAACCCCAATTGCCCTGCCTTCCCCCCTCCAAAAAGCAAAATAAAATAAAATGGTAATAATAATAGTACTCACCTCCTAGGGTTGTTGTAAGGATTACATGAGATATTTGCAAAACACAGTCCAGTGCCACTAAGTGGTTAAGTGTCACTTCACTTTTGTTATCGTTATTTATTATTATTTTTAATTCCTTCCTATCTTTTTCCTTATTTCCTTCTTTCTTTCTTCTTTCCTTTTTTTTTCTTCCCTTACAGCAGGGTTGGGATCTACATCAGTAGATGGAGTACCCACATTAATAACAGTATGCTATTAAATTACTGAATATAAGTAATCATGATAGCATTTTATAGCTTAAATGTTTCTGGCCTTAATATATTATAGAAATATCACCTAGAAGACATATTGGTTAAATACATTATAATACTGTTACAGAGGGACATGATACCTATTTTCATATATCTGAACAAGAAATTTGACATCTGCTTGTCTCCAAAGGGCTAATGTAGAACTAATACAAATTATTTGAGGGCAGATTTTAGCCCTAGATAAAGAATTTCCTAATGATTAGAGCTATTTAGAAAGAGAATGGGCCACCACTGGAGGTAGTAAGTTTCCCATCATAAGCCATAGTATTCAAGAAAATGAATTACTACCCTTTCAGGGTTATTTAGAGGGAATTCATGAAGTGAGTAGGATATTAGATAACATCAAAGGACCCTTCCAATTCTGAATCTGTCATTCTAATTTGCTGTGACCTGGGAAATCTAATAACTGAACTTGTTTTCAATTCTATTTAAGTGATTTAATAGACATGTGATCTCACTAACATCAGTATTTCTTCCACTGGTATGAATTGCCACCCATCTGTGCCTGCATATCCTGGGCAATTATTGTTCCTGTTATTTAATAGAACATCTACAGTAGCTGCATCAAAAGTACCAGAAAACTTCCTCCAGAATTTATATACATTCCATGGGGAGTACTCAGGGGAGTACTCAGACATGATCCCCACCAATCAGGATTTCTTCAGGAATATCATTTATGTCACTTATTTCATACAGGTCATCATTGAAATATACTACACCAAAATTATGCCTACCATAAAATGTCAAATGTGCAGACATGGGCCACATGTAGCCCACAACACTCAAGTATGACCTGAACCAGATGAAAATGTAATTGAGAAATATTTAATAAAATAAAATAAAATTATAATAATAGATATTACATTTTATAAATAAACATGCAGCCCACAGGGATCATTACATATGGATTAGTGGCCTCCATTTCTATTTGAGTTTGACACCACTGTTCCATTCCACTGCCCTGTGGACCATCTGTGCTTGATTCTTCAGAGGATAATGGTGTTCAAAGAATTACAACCATACAGCATTGCTGGGATAATACATGTCAGAGAAACACACCAGGAAGCAGCCTGGGATCATTGAAAGCACTATGAACACTTCCCAAATGCAATCTGGTCAATCCTTTTATTCAACCCTGAACTGAATTCATTGTTCTTCACCAGTGCCTATGTAAGAGGTATGTGTTGATGGGCTAACTCAGTGGATTGGCCTTCCAACTACCTGTCATGGTCTGGACAAAAGGTTTTTGATTTGTGTTAAAAAAAAAAAAGAATAAATGGATTCTGAATGAGGGCTTGAAGTATTCTTCTACATGCAAAGTGCCTGGTATAATTTGTGACATAATTATTGACTGATTGGTGCCTTTCTGTTGTATCTTACTTTTTTCTGGACTACTATCTCTATAGATAAAGTAACACATAAGTGCCCATTACTGTGGCATAGCTAGTAGTTACTTTCTAATGCTATGAAAACAGGCTTAGAACTCATGAGTCTATACTCACAAATTCAAATACAATGGATAAATAGTTCCTTTTCAGCAAAAATATATATATATATATGTATATATATAAACTCACCTTTTGTTTATTTTGTTTTCATAGAATCCCAATACTGCCTATTGCTACTTCATATATTCACAGACTCCATGCCCAGTCAAGGGAACCATTCAGAAAGAGATTGAATGTGTGAATCAAGACTAGTTCAATCAGATGTGATAAGTTTAAAAATGTCATTGCTATTACTGAGCTCCAAGGTGCATCTAGCTATGGTACACAGGAAACGAGTTGGAAAGTTTCAACATTTATCCTAGGTGTTTACTGGTGTCCTAAGAGCCATTTTGGCAGGAATTAAATCTCATTTGTGTTGGATTGTTCAAGGTGCATGATGAACTGAGAGGGGCTACATTATCAGACATGCTCCCCAACTAGGTTCATTAAACTAAGAAGCATTGAGCTTAATTAAGGGCTGCAGTTCCAGATATCAGTATAATTTTGGACAGGAATATCAGCTATGTAATCTCTTTAGTCCATAAAAGGGCAAGTTGGATTATCCCTGCTTGATAAGAGTGACAGAAATACAGCGGGAATCAAAATACAGTAAGTCAAGCAATATATTCCCTTGTAGCCCAATTTTTCTTTTGCAATTAATATGAGGGCAGGAGTAACTAGGCTCATTCTGAAAGATTCTATTGCTCACTGACTGTGCAAGAATGTTAACAAAAGTTAGATATTTAGCTTAGTGTAGGTTACAGCATGATGAACTTGAAATCAGGAAGAATTAGGTTCATATTACCTCTAATAGATGAATGAATGAACATTTATTAAGTGTTTACTATATACCTAGCACTGTGCTAAGTTCTAGAAGTGCAAAGAGAAAAAGCAAGAGAGTCCCTGCTCTTAATTAGCTTACACTAATATACTAACTTATATAGCTTATACTAATATACTAACTAATAAAGAAAAGTTCACCAGCAGGGCCAAAAGCAAGACCCAGATGTTCTTTTGTTCCATCAGTAGGTCAAATGACAGTGCCAGTGATCTACAGGTATAGAAGCAGGGCAGATGGTGAGGCCTAGAGGAATTTAGGATGGAAAGGAAGGCCCTCATGATCCTCCATCTCCCTGGAAGGAGTAGCGTTGGTGACTCTTATCTCATCCAAGTAGAAGTGATCAGCCAGCCTAAATGGGTCCTGGGTGACCAGGAATGGAGGAGGAGAAGGATAAAGGAAAGGGCTGAAGGGTAGCAAATACCACTTACTAGCTAGGTGACTATGGTCAAGTCAATTAGCCCCTCTGAGTCTTGGTTTCCTCATATGTAAAATAAGGATAATAATACCTGTAATACCTACTTCACAGAGTTGTGAGCATCAAGTGAAGTGATATATAAAACAATTTAAAGTTTTCAAAGTGCTATACTTGGTTATTATTTTAAAAGATCAAAAATAGAGAATTACTGAAGAAATAATCATTGTCATGGAATAGTATTGTGCTGAAATAAATAACAGGAATGAGGAATTTAAAGAAAAATAGGAAAAACATACAAAATGAAGTCAGTAGAACTTGGAAATCAGTAATACACACAATAATGATGTAAATGAAAGGAACACTTAAGTCAAACAGTGAATAAATGTGATGGTAGATCTTGGCCTCAGAGAAGAATTAATGAAGTACACCTCCTTCCTTTGCAACAGAAAAGTAAGTCTATGGGTGTATAATGCTGCATTCACTATGAGACTTAGTCACTATTAGTTGTTTGTGGTACCTGCTCTTTTCTTTTTTACAGAGGAGGACCCATTATAAGAGGATAGGGAGAAATATTTGGAAATGACTGATGCAAAAAAAATCAATTAAACTAATTATTTGATAAAGAAGTTATTATACATTTTAAATTAGGTGTTTGAAGTAGCCTCCTCCATTATGTCACAATATTCTGTTCCTGTTGACTTGGCAAGGTAATAGCTTAATACTGTATTAACACTGTTTCTATAGAATAAAATATCTTTGTAGGTGATGGAGGAGCACTTTGGCATTTTCCAAAGAAAATAAGTGGAAGACAAATGTTATGCTGGTTTCATGAGAGAGGAATTTAGCTACAAAAGTACTTCCTCATCAAAGGAAAAAAATGAAGGAATTTCTCAATTGCCCTAAGTTTTGAGAGATTTTTCTAAAACCAAATTTTTTTCTGTTAAGGGTCAGTTCACTGAAACAAATGAAAAAGAAAATTCTGAAAGCTACCTCAGGTATGTAGATGGGACCAACCAAGAGTTAAATTATTTATATCTTTTTCCAGATTTTGTCTACAACCAAGGGGAATTCTACTAGAACAAACAAGTGGTCCACCCTTTAAAAATGTTAGAGGTCATCAGTATTATGTAGCAATAGGAAGATTTTTCAAGGTGGCCCCAACCATTATGATGCTCAACTTTAATCTGTTTCTTATACCTTTACCTTTTCCTGCTTCTTTTGCTCTGTTTAAATACGTCTGCATTTGCACAGTTTTCTTTGCGTCTCCAATTTGTAGCAAAGGGGAGTATGATTAAAAATCCAAATGCTAGGATACCATTAAACAAACATTTATAAATCAAAATTTAATTTGGTGTCCCAGAGAAAAGGAAATGATAAATTGCGTTGAAAAGTCCAGCAAATGGGAAAGATTGTTCATTATAGTCTATTTTAAAAACAAATTGAAAAGTAAAATAACTAATACCAATGACTAACTTGCTTTCTCAACCCCATCAATACCAAATCATGGGGCCATTTAAATGCAAAACAGCCACAGAAAGACATCATTTCTGAAAGCATTAAAACATAGAGTCACTTGAAATATTTAAATATATTGCCACAGACTTTAGGTGATAAATATTACACACCTGCCACTTGTTATGTTCTATACCAAAAGGTTTAATACAAGTCAGTTGCTCCAACTGTTAGCTCTCTTAGTTAGACTACTTTTCACTTTCCAATCACCTAACCCAAGGAAACCCAAAGCATTAGGGGTGCTCCAGGAGGAATACCTCCTATCACTGAAACGCTTATTTGGTGGTAGAGGAGAAGCTTTAAATGGTGGAGATAATTACTTAATTCAAGCTGGAACAACTGGCCAAGTAAACATGTAGCAGCCAGGAAGCTATTAGCATGATTTTGAGGCAATTATTCCATTAGTGTTTAATAGTCTCCAATTAGACATCTCAGAATAAAAATGTTTCACCTTTTTTTTCCTCCAAAAGGAGAAAAGTAGTTTACAAGAGTCATAAGTATTCAAATAGGTCTTCTTTTCCCATTCTGAATGAACAAAGTCTGAGGTGATTGTGTCATACTGGTCCTGACTAATTTCATTAATATCTTTTGTTTTTAGATCGCCTAGATTTACCCCACATTTCTGTTGCCCATAGAGGTGAGGGCATTACAAATATTTTTTAAAAGAGGAAGAAGAGAAAATCAACAAAATAAGTCCACAGACAAAAAATACATTATATTTGTATTGTTCTACACACTTGGCATCCCCCCCCCCAACCAAATTCCTCTGCAAAGGAACATGGGGAGTATTCTTCATTATTAATAACCTCTACCCAGAACCATATAAAACCCTATGCTTGGCACTTCTCTATCTATAATGCAACATTTTGTATAATAGTTGTATGTTTGTGTTTTATCCTCTACAAGACTATAAGCTCCAAGAAAGCAGGAATCATGATTTAACTAAACTTTGTATCTACACACACACACACACACACACACACACACACACACACACACACACACACACACAGCCTAGAGTAGTATTCTTCACAAATAGACAATTAGTGTCTATTGAATTAATTAATTAAGTCAGCTCTCATACAGTGGTCAGAACTCAGGAGTTTTATCATGCTGAAAGATCTCAGAGACCGAGGGACAAGAGAAACTCTCCAGTGGGTGTAGTAATGGGGGTATTTCTAAAACTAACAAAGGGATAGAGATATATCTGAAATTGGGTCTATCTCAAATTGGGAATAAATTTTCTTTGTAGGAGACTAAAAGTTTTAATTTCTATATCAGATTTATAGTTTGGAAACTCCAGTCTCTGTCACCAGCAAATAGATATGGAAGCTGGAGTATAATAAAGGGAAGGAAGCTGTCTCACCCCACTCTCAGTTCCTATCCTAGACTGACTCTCTGGTACCTTTTGTGTTCAAATATATCTATATATGCCGGTGTATCACCTGTTCCATGCTACTTACACCACTATGAAAGCAAAGAATTATGAGGAGAAGGGGTGTTGTCTTCTCCAAAGACAATAAAAGACCTCTTTCTTTGAGTTGTCATATAATGGAAAGAGGTTTTAAATACAAAGGCTCAAATTTTGGCTACATCACCTAGTAGCCATATGAGCCTTAGGTAAAGGGAGCATTTATTAAGCACCTACTGTGTGCCAAACACCATGCTGAGTTATACTGGGGCTAATAATAACTGGCCTACCTACCTCATGGAGCTACCTTTCTGGGCCTAAGTTTTTTCATTGATAAGATGAGGGCATGGAACTCAATGATCCATAAGCTCTCCTCCAAATAGAAATCTTAATAATGAAGAGTGAACAGGCTTCCAAAAATGAAACATTATATTTATAAATGTTTTTAATGACAAAATATGAAATGACATTGTCATGAATTTTTATTCTCTTCACCTTAAATGAAGATCCTACACATGCATGTGATGAAGTCTACAACTATGTAGGTACTATAACTAGCTATGTGACCTTATTCAGGTCACTCAAACTCTTTCCTGCTTCAGTTCCTTCCCTGTTTTCTCAAATGGTTTTAATCCCTGCCCTTACAGGATTGTAATGTTCAGATAAAACGATGTATATGTAAGCATGATGAAAGAAATGAAATATGCAAACTAAATAGAGGATCAGAGATGCAGGGACTAAGATGTTCCCAGCAAGTCCAATCACATACTTTCTACACAGTTTTCTTTGAGGGAGTAATTCTTAGTTTATCCAAGATGCTATTTGGATGGGAAAAGTGAAGTTTGGGAACTGTAATGTTCACTGTAGGATTCTTAGAACTAAAGAAAAACTGCATCTTTAGTGTCAGAACATAAATATTTCCAAATTCTAGAACCCCAGAACAGTAGAGAACGCAAGATGACTGAATACCTATTCATTGTCGTTGCCTGCAGTTGTTGCAAAAGATACGCCAAATTCACAATCAAGCTTTGAACAAACCCAGTTACTGAGCAAATTCAGCCGTCCTTCAGTCGAGCCTTTGGAGATTTTCAGTACTTGATCCCATCCTTTGAGATGGGATTGGGGTAGAGGAAGAGGGAGCCATGGGGACAGAACAGTTGGCCAAAGAACCTGGATCCGAACAGGCAAGAAGGCACTGAGGGCCCTAACAAGCCAAAGAAGCCCTTTACTGAGGTCCTGAAATGGACAGCGGCATCTAACAGCTCTCTAGGCACATTCCACCCCGCTGGGGAGTAATGACCAAATTTGTACTCGGTTCCGACCACGTCCCTAGTGTTGTGAACTCTGCAAATGAGCCCCTTGTTTTCTATATGCCTGGGCCAGTAAGTATGGCATGCTTCTGTTGCAGAAGTCTTTCACCTGCAGCCCTAAGTAGTCTGAACTATTCTGTAACCTTCTAGGTCCGGCAGTTTCTACCTATCAGAGAGGTTCAATTCGTCTGGCAAGATTCCTTTTTCTACCTAGTTTCCCTTCCCTTACCTTTCTTCTGGCTTGAAAAACCTGCTCCCAATTAAACTTCTACCCGGTTTTAACCCTGGAACCAAGTGCTCTCCCCCCGCTACCCTCCTTAAAGTCGGTTTTCTGGCCAAGAGCTCTTCATACCATTGCCATGCACTTCTTCCAGACGCGGAACTGCACCTACAGCCCACAAGCCACCAAGCCCATGCTGCTCTGACCTCCCGCTTCCCCGCACACATCTAGACACATCTGAAAAGGTCTCCCTTGTCTCCTCTGTCCCAACAGCCCACTTCTTCCAAGAAGAACCTCTTTTGGTCCCCCGAACTTTCCTCGACTCTTTGGAAGGTGCTTTGTCCCTTTAAGGAAGACCCGAGAAGAATATTAATGACCTGGGAGGGTCTGACCGAGAAATTCACCAAAGCTGCTCAATTCTGTGTCGCGGAAGGAGCCTTAGGTCCTCCAACCGAAAGCCGAGCCCCGTGGAGGCGCACTGAGGTTGGTCATACAAGACGACCACCCGAACTCCCCAAAGCTCCTTCCGCCTAGACCCCAATGTCAAAGGAAAAAAATAGTACTGGCAGGACAAGGGGGCTGCAAAGCTCCAAGCATCCCTGGAACCCTCTCCACCCTTGCACACAGCCTAATCCAAAAGCTACTGGAAACCCCAGTCACCTTGACACCAATCGAGGCGCTCTGGTCCCCAGAGATTTGCAAAACGCCCGGAAGCCAGGGGCTCCTGGGCATGTGTTCCCCTAACCCTTAGAAAATAGCTTTTTTTCTAGCCAGTGACAAGTTGCCACTCAGTAGCAGATAAAGCAGAGCAAGGGTGGTAGGGCAGAAAGAAGAGAGGGCAAACCCATCCCAGCTCCTCCGGCCGGAGCCGACCAGGGCAACCACTTCATTCGTACCTGGGATTGCTAAATTGGTGAGGGGGATGCTGTGGATGCTTTCTGGCAAAGTTGCCATCCAGTCGGCGAATTTCAGCTCGTTCTTCCCTTGAGACGAAGCCATCCTGCTCCCTGGGTATCTCCGGCTCCTATCTCCTTTACTCCTCTGCCTGGCAGGCTCGCTGCCTATAATCCAATGTTTGCTCCAGCCCTGCTAGAGTTTACACTCTGCTCTGCACCACACCCACAGGATGGCGCAGACACATGCTAATTTTAATAATTATTCAAAACACCCCATGCTCCCTCCTTGCCGCCGCCAGACTCGACTAGGGCTTTTGTTCTTTAAGTCCCTGCTCTGCTCTCTCGGCTCCTACACCCTCCTTCCCTCCTCCCCTTAATTGTTCCCCAGTGTTTCTTCCTTTCCTCACAGTTTCTCAGTTAGTCTTGGCTTTCATACGCATAGATTTTTAAACTTGATACGCGCCAGTTGTTTTGCCTCCTTTCCTTTTCGCCCCTGCCGTTCGTCTGCTTTCTCATATGACTCCCTGGACCACTTTGCTGAGAGAGTGTGGGACTAATTTTTCCCCAAATTGTGGTCGACTTTAGGGTATGTTCACCCTTCACGGTAATAAAGCTGTCGCTTGAGATTTCTGCTCTTTCCATTCTTAATCTTCTGTGACTACAGTAGACATTCTCTAATATTGCTCCTAATCTTTGGCGCAGGTGACTTTTTTTTGTTTGTTTTAATACCAAATCTGGTCGTTGCAAATAGCAATGAGCCAGTGAAAGAAGGGGAGATCATGCAACTAGGACTCAGACTTTGCTATGCTAAGTCAAACATTCGAAGAGAACACACTTTCTCCCATCCACCTTTTTCCCCCCAAGGAGGAAACTGTTATATCCACAGGGAGTGTTGCCCGCATAGGTATATGGCTGTCGTCTTTGTTGCATTAAGGACCAGCCTCATGCCTGATTCTAGAAGGAGCTGCTACATCTCTCACTGACGTGTGCTGCAATAATTGTCAGTGGCGTTCAGTGGAATCTATTTGGCACCATTCAGAATGATCCATGTGATTGTCTGAATTTTCATTCCTTGGCAGACTGGAGATGTGACTCTCACAGGAGAAATGGCTCACAGAGCCTCCAAAGAAATGTCTTAGCCCACCTGCTTTTAAAAAGGGAAGAGAGCAAGAAAATCTTAGCAACACAATGAGTTCCAAAGTGCTAAAAGGATGAGTGTCTAAGGGATGTAGTATGCTTTTGGTCTTTCCAATCTCTCAGAATTTGGATTCACTCATGGTGCTTCTATTCTCTCTAGTCCATTGTTGTGCAAATCTTTCTTCTCCTAAAGCAGAAGCATTACATTGGAAAAAATGAAAATGAAAGTAGGTGCGTGTGGTGTAGGGGAGAGCTTTTAAGGCATGGAAATAGTCATTCATTTAAGTAAGCCCATTCAACATTTAAACAGCTAAGGACTAGCTTATTTTGTGCAAGAGCACAGAACAACAAAGACCCTTCTCTTCCAAGGGAAGGGAATGTAGGAAATAAAGAGACAGAAGAGATTTTGCTTCCTAGCTCTGGAATGAAAGAGTCAGTTCTTCTAAGGATCAAGTCAGACCTTCAAAAGGACACCTTGGGATTTACTTCAGAAAAGAGGTGCACAAGAATGTCTGCAAACAAATATCACATGGTTGCAAAATAGAATGCCAAAGTACCTTGGACTGAAGTGAACACTGACTTTACATTATTTCACTGGTCAACAATCACCCTGAGTAGACCATCATACTGTGTTGTGATTATCTGTTATCTCCAATATAGAACAATGAATGGTTTGCTAAACTAAAAGCCAAAAGACATTGAGTTCTATCCTTGACACTGCTACTAACCAGTAATACATTGAATTTTTCTGATCTTTGGTTTCCTTTTCTACTCTATGAAGATAATAAAAGGGTTCCACCAACCTCAAAGGGTTGTTATGAAGAGACAACGTAAAAGTTCTTTCTAAAGTGTTTGTTAAAGCTGAGGTAGGGTTATCAGGATATCTGCTATCTCTTTCCCAACTATTTTGTTCCCCAAAATATCTCTGTTTCCAAGTGAGTAATTTTGAGACCACCATAAGTGTTCAATGAAATGGTCATGTGAACTATCTATTGCACAGGTATGGTGCTTTTTATACAGGAAATGTGTTCTTGAAAAGTTCCCTGGGAAAAAAATAAAATTGCATTCTAGAAACACTAGGAAAATTCACTGCTTTCAGGACTCCTGCACTGAAGTCTTTGTTAGAGCAAATTTCGTTATTGCATTTTTTTAAAATTCCAGGTTTTCATGCATTGGGTTTATTTAACAGAGTGAATTTTAGAGGAAAAGCTTAAAAGACATAATCAAAACCAGAAGGGACCATGGGCTAGTCATAGCAAAAGAGGGGTAGATAATAGATGCTCAACCTAATTATTGTTATTCCAGTTCAACTCAATTCAACAAATTTAGTTATTGGCTTATTTTGTGATTAATAATTTTTTTGTCATTCTGAATTTGACAAACATGAATGTTTTCACATACAAAGAATAGAAAAAATATATTGCATGTGTAACTATGAATTGCTATCATGTAAGCTTTTTTTTCAGTGTAGATGGAAGTCAACATGTTAGCTTAAAAGATGTGATGCTTGTCTGTCTCCCATGAACATTTTTTTAATCTGTACATTTTTTTAAAAGATCCAATAACTTTCTTTTCTTTTCCCTTTTGATTTCAGGAGGAAATGTAAGGGAGAGAAATATTAGTGGTAGCTATGCTGATTTTCAAAACAACAAAAACAAAAGAATTTTTCTAGTACATTAGAGATTTCTTCTATGGCACTTAACAAAATAGAAAAGTTAGAAGATCTAATCTACACCTCTGAAGACAGTTCCCTTTATAATATGAAAGCAAAATGAGAGATATGTCTATTTGCATCAGAAAAGACAGTAACAGTGGAAAGCAACCGTCTTGAATGGAAGTTGTAAGTCTTGGGTTCTATTCCTAGGTTTGGTATCAACTCAACTCTGAACAAGTTTCTGATTGTTTCCTCATCTATCTCATCTCAGCTTTGTCAATAATTAATTAGCTATGTGACCTTGGCCAAATCACTTAACTTCTATGCCCTTTAATTTCCTTATTTATCAAATCAGAAAGTTAAAATAGATGATCTCTAATTTCTCTTTCGGCCTCAAATTTTGATAATTCTGTGATCTGCTAACTGGAATATTACTAACCTAGTTAATTGCCTTCCCCCCAAATGGCAGTAGGATAAATGTAAAACTTTCACTTTATTTTAGTTATTCTTTACAGCAACAACAAACTGTAGCTCTGTGTTATCTCTACCTTACAAATGAGAAAACACCTAATGGTCTTTCTCTCATAGCAACAAATGTCTGAAATACAAAATCCTTTACACACAAATAGGCTTACAGAAAGACTTATTATGGTGGCTTAATAAGACTGCTAAGGCTTTTTCATATAATCTGTCAGCATGAGATATAGTATGTGGTAGTGAAAAAATTAATGGCCTTTAGGTCAAAGGCCTGGGTTGGAATCCTGGCTCTGCCATTTACTGACCATATGACTTTCAGCAAATTACTCTTGGATATAGTTTGCTCATATGTGAAATGAGAATGGTCTATTAATTCCTTTCCAGCCATATCATGTTATGATTTCTGCCATCAAATATTACTATATGGTGAACTAATTCACAGTATGACCCCTCTGGTCATACCCCCTTTAGCAACATACACAAACACACACACACACAGAGTTTATACTGTGCTATCATATACTTGCATAGCATTGTTTCATCATTATTCTTAAGCTATTAGATAAATGTTTTGTTTCTTCACCTAAATTATGAGCGCTTGAAGGGCAGCTTTCTGTTTTCATATATTTTATGGACCTGGTATGGTGTCATATTCATAAAATCTTAATAAAAATAAATGATTGTTGAATACAACATAAACTTCTTATATCGTTGCTCTATCTCTAAAAGACATACTATAAACTTAATGGGTTAGATTTGAAAGTTTGATGCTCAGAAACTGTTCATTTTCTTTTAGGTCATTGGTCTATACTTAGAATACACTTGTCACTGAGGGAGTAATGATGCTTTTTGTAAATGGCTCCTGGTCTAAACAAGTTGGCTTCCTATAGATGTAAGAATAGCACATTTCCATTTAATTTGTGTTTTTAAAGTTTTTAAAGAATTTTATTGGAATGCCAATACTTCAAAAATATGTAATTTCATAGGAATGGGCAATAATTCTTCCATGAACACATTTCAATTCCTATTGTATATTAGGAAAGAGTTTTTGGGAGTTCATGTACCCCCAAGTCCATGACTCTTTAGTATAACCAGTAATGAACTTTTCTAAACTTAGCTGATCTGATCCCCAGACTTCAGGAATGCAGTCCATTCTAGAAATCAGATTTAAGACTTTCCAGTTTGACAGAACCTGCAATAGCTCATGGTCCTCTCAAACAACTTTCAAGAATGCAGGTCAAATCAATACCCTGGTAAGAGATCAAACTAAGACTTTAGTGCAGATTCTATTAAAATAGTAAAGTAAAAATACTAAAGAATATCAAACCAAAAAATAAAATATATGTTTAAAGCAAGATTTAAAGAACAAAAAATACTTAGGGAAAATTATATACCTTTTCTCATTAATACTTACCTGTTAATCAATCACTTCTTATGCTTTTCCCTAGGCTTATCTACCAACCTTGCTTTTATGTAGCTTATCACCTAGGTGGCACAGTAGACAGTCAGGCCTGAAATCAGGAAAACTCTTTCTGAGTTCAAATCTGTCCTGAAACATTTTCTAGCTGTGCGACACTGGGCAAATCACTTAACCCTGTTTGCTTCAGCTTCCCCATCTGTAAAGTGAGCTGGAGAAGGAAAAGGCAAGTCACTCCAGCATCTTTGCCATGAAAATCCCAAATGAGGTCATAAGAAGTAAAAAACAATATTTTAGCCAAATTGGACTATTCTATTCTTCAAACATGCTTTTTACTTTCCTAATTCCTTGTTCTCACAATATTCTCTGCACCTAAAATATTACCCTTTCCTTCATTTCCTATATTAAATTACTACCTATCATTTAAAGTTCAACTCTAATAATACTTCACTGATTAAGTCTTCCTTGATGCCTCCTTCCAGTAAAGCTGTTCCCCTTGGGATTCATATAGCCCTTTATTTTGTATTCTCTAATACATTTACTGTATATTATTTTAAATTACAATTATCTATGTTTGTATCTTTCCCCACCCTCACCCCCACCCCCACCACATGGGTAAGCTGTAAATTACATGATCCAGGGACCCTGGATCATCTACCAGTGGTTCTCAACCTTCCTAATGCCACAACCCTTTAATGCTTGTATGTGAGCATATCTGCATGTGGGCAGATCTGCATGGAGATGGATAGAGGAGCGGTGTCTCGGTTCTTAGACCATAGGTAATATGTATTTTCCAATGGTCTTAGGCGACCCCCAAAGGGGTCGTGACCCACAGGTTGAGAACCACTGATTAAACTTTGTACTTCTCCCAACATCTGGCCCAATGGTGTATATATAGTATGTTTTAAATCATCATTTGCTAATTGAAACTAAGTGAAGTGAAATTGTTCATTATTCTCTAAAATTATCTTGAATTTTCAACCTCTATACCTTTGTTTATGATGTTCACTCCACCCCCATTTATACCTCTTGAGATCCTCATTATCTATTGTGGCAGACCTTGCTCTTAAGGTCAGAGAGGGCAAACAGGGTAATGCAAAATGTGTGATTTTATATGACTGTAAGATTAATTAAGTAGGGGCAGCTAGGTGACAGAGTGAATAGAGCACAGGCCCTGGAGTCCAAAGATTCATCTTCCTGAGTTCAAATCTGTCTTCAGACACTTACTAGTTGTGTGATCCTGGTCAAGTCACTTAATCCTGATTGCCTTATTTTCCTTATCTGTAAAATGGGCTGAAGAAGGAAATGTCAAACCATTTTAGTGTCTTTGCCAAGAAAAGTCCAAATGGATTCACAAAGAGTCAGACATAATTGAACAACAACAAAAAGATTAATACTGTCTATTCCAAGTTCTAGACTAATCTAGAATACCATTCTCTAGGAGAGAAACCTCTGCTATAAAATGAGCCAAGGAAAGATGTCCATTGCTAATTATTCAGACAATGATAATACAGCTTTGGGAAGGACATCCATGATTCTACTCAGAATCACTGTGCTTTTGAGTCAAAGGATGTCTAGGCTGAAGCTCCCTTCTCTGGACATCATTACCTACTCCCTTATAATAATATTCATTAATTCCATCCCTTCTATGTCCATATTCCACTGGGACCCTTTCCTTTTGTTATTCCCCCTGGAATCCCAGTTCTATTGTTAAATTATTCTTTATATTTGACCTGTTCTTTCCATTCCTGTTCTATTTCCTTTTATTCATACTAAAATGGTTGCCCACAGAAGACACAGAACCCAGTCATCCAATACCAACCGCACTTTTCATTGTGACCAGCTCACACATTGGGCCAGGAGGAGGAGTACATATGTTTTGTGCTTCTCACTACTGCTTTCAGAGTCTCCCTTTATTAATATCATTCAGTAACCTCTGCTTTTATGAAGTTCACTCCTTCCAGGTATATTAACATATCTAGATCATGGTGGCTATTTTCTGCATTTCTCTGGCCTCTACCACCTTTCTTGATGATTTCAATAGCCTCCCCATCTAGGCAACATTGTGAATGAGTTATAGACTCAGGTTGGAGAATAATGGTGGTTTAGATCAGAGGATCAGAAGATTTAGAGGTGACAATAATCTTAGGAATAACATTAGGTATAAATATAGAACAATCCATTGATTTTACAAATGGGGAAACTGAAGCCCATAGAAGGAAAATAACATGTCCAAAAACACCCAAGCAAGTAACAGAGCAAGGATTTGAATTCAGATCTTCTGATTCCAAATCTTCTCTTTCTTTTTTTGTACTCCTCTTTCTCTCTCTCTCTCTCTCTCTCTCTCTCTCTCTCTCTCTCTCTCTCTCTCTCACTGTCTCTCTGTCTGTCTGTGTCTATCTCTCTTTCTCTGTCTGTCTCCCTCTCTCCCCTGCACCCTCCACCCCCATCTCTCTCTTCTAAAATTCTAGGAACAAGATTGAACTAGGTATGACTTTCAGAGGAAATAACTTGAAGTTCAAGAGGCAACTTTTTAGGGAGTCTTTCTCAACCACAGAGCCAGAGGTAAGACAAAGGGTTTTTCCTAGGCCAGAGATAACTATTAGAGAACTCATTTCAGAGAACACAAAAGGTGTCTTTCAAGGCCTAGGGACTTCCAAACCTAGAACTAAGTAGATTCTAGAATGTCATATGTATATATACGTAATGTGTGTGCGTGTATTTATAGCTTTGATTAATCAAATCTATTTTAGAGACCAATAACTCTAAAAATACCTTGCTAGAAGGCTCTAGAAAAAAATCTATAAGAAAAAAGAGGCTAGTCAGAATTAGAAGGACAAAAAAAAATCAAACTTAATTCACTTAACAACTTGTATATGTAGATAGAAGATATATTTACTGGGGAAAAAAAAACTATATAACCCTATAACCCATTGCTTTGGTCATTAGACCCTGCATTTCCCCCCATAACATATAGTACTTAACATCTTCTTGGAGTATCCACAGTCAGGAATAGGAAATAACTGAATCCCTCTCCTCAAGTTGTATTGGGTTTGCTATCCAGAAAAGAGTTGGTGAGAGGTAAAAACCAGGAAAGGGCTCCTTAGTGCTGAGGATCACATCAGGGAACAAAGAATAACACGTATGGGTGAGGTCATAGAATATTATAGTGGGCTTCACCTCAAAGCTCCAGAGCATCATTCTGAGGTTCAGATCTATGGCTACTTCCCATAGGAAGTATCTTTCCATTAGGGAGTACTCTCTCCTTCCTCTGAATATCTATAGCACTTTGCCTCTCCAGGCATGTTTTACACTCTGCTTTCTTTCTAATCACTTCTATAATTGTCTTCCCTCTTCTCTTAGATTGTAACCACCCCATGGCTAAGGATCATGTATTATTCATCTTTTAAGCCCCTACAGCACCCATCACAGAGCTTTACATCTAGTAAGAACACTATAAATATTTGGCGAAGTAATGAATGAATGAATATGCCACAAATTTTTGAACTTTGCATCAAAAACACTTCCCAAATTATATTCATGGCTTTTAGGCTTCTTCATTTCAGTAAGTATCAAATACCAAGTGCTTTCCACAGTTTAACAACTCTTCTGATATATAAATATATAACATATACGTATATACAACACACATGTTATATATAAATACACACATCTATGTATGCATATGTACATATGTATACATACAAATACACATGCATATAATTAGAATTCTGCTCAAAAAATGTTTAAGCCAGTTTACAAAGTTTCCATCTATCCTTCCCACACCCATTGATGACCTACCTAACTAGATGGCTATTAAGGTCCGTTCCATTTCATAGTCTTAGATTCTATGATCCTATGAGATCTTACTTCAGTTCCCTTCTTTCTAGCCTTTCTAATACTGCCTTAGTAGAGGTCTTCGCTGCATCCCCTTGACTATCCTAACAATCCCTCTCTCTGCCCAGAGTATTTTTATCATTCATTCCCAAACCCTTTACTCAAAATTCTTAATGTCACCCTATTTCCTATAGAATTAAGTCTAAACTACTAAGCCTGGCACTCAAGCCCCTACACAATTTGGAACCAGATTATCCTTCCAGCTTTCTCTTGCACCAGTCATTACTATAACCCAGTTTCCTATCCAATTTATTATCTGCTGCAAACTTTACACAATTTCTAGTCTCTATAAACATTCCCTATGCTTAACGTACTGTCTGTCCCCTTCTCACTTTTGTTGAAGTCATAACAGTCTTTCAGACTAAAACTTCAAAGTCTTGGCCTCCAAATCTTCCCCTGATGACACTTAGCCAAAATATTTCCTTCCTTAAACTTTATAACTTCCTTAAACTTCATGTTCTTATCATATACAATTCTACATCGTAATTAAATTTCTTGAAGATGAGTTCTAAGTCTTATTTTATATCTCCTCATGTGACTAGTGCATAGTAGGTGCCTAATTAATGGTCACTGCATGCATGAATGAATATTATACATTTTGAAATTGAGCATTTTCATGGACTATGCCCCTTGCCTAGAGTGCTCTCATCCCTCATTTCTGGCAACTAGGTGGTGAAGTGAATAGAGTGCTGGGGCTTGAATTAGGAAGACTGAGTTCAAATCTGTGTGACCTTAGACAAGTCATTTAGCCTCTGCCTGCCTCGTTTTCCTCAACTATACAATGGGGATAAATATAGCACCTTCCTCATAGAGTTGTCGTAAGGATCAAATGAGATATTTTTGTAAAGTGCTCAGTACAATGCCTGGCTCACAATAGGTGCTCAACAAATGCTTATTCCTTTTCCCCTTTCTTTTCTGCCTCCTGGATTCCATCAAATCTCAGCTAAAGTCACACTTTCTGCAAGAAGCCTTTCCTCTGAGATTATTTCCTAGTTATCCTTTCTATATCTTGTTTGTACATAGCTGTTTGCTTATGGTCACCCCCATTAGACTATGACATCCTTGATAGTAGAAATTGGGTTTTGTTTTGCTTTGTCTTTGTTTTAGGAGTTGTTTTGTTTTGGTTTTGCATTTCTTCGTAACTCTAGCATTTAGCAAAATACCTGGCCCACTCTAAAGGACTGATGTTCTGAGTCATTATTTCAATTTTATTTCCTGTTGCCTCAAAACATAGAGAAATTTTTGGCTATAATTAGATAAGCACTGTTACAAGCAGTGTATATCTGTTCCATCTACCTCTTTAAGTAAGATGCATCAGGTAGACTGATTCACTTTGTAGGAAGACCATAGCTAACTGTCCTAATCTAATCTCTCTGATGGTTTGAGAATACCAGACTAGTTCAAATATTAAATAGTAGATAATACTTTCTCATTCTCCAAATGTTTACATATATCACTGTTATCATCCTGTGGCATTTACTAATAATCTTTACTTTAGTGAATGAATGACAGAAAGGTATTTTAAGCATGTACTATGTGCCAAGAATTATATGAAGGGATGAAGATAAATATATAAATGTGACATAGTCCTTATCCTCAATGAGTTTTTATTCTACTAGAGGGAGACAATACTTTGCAGGAAAGTTTTTGCCAGGTAAGCATGTTTGGAGGCTGGAAAATGACAGGGATGATGATTGTGGAGACGGGGGAGTTCATTGGTCTGCTTCTATAAGCATGTAATGGCAAGCAAAGAAGTATTTAACACCTTGTTTCAGTTATTTAATTATTTAGCGCCTTGTTTCAGTTGAAATTTCTTTTAAGCCTTGCCCATGATTATATCAAGTCTTTGTTAAGAAACAGAACTTGTGAACCACTCTTGCTGATGCAACAGGAAGGGGAGGAGCTAATAGCCATATATAAGGAGAAGCCCAAGCTAGGAAAGAGCTAAACTGAGAAGAGAACTCTTGTGGTGGCAGAGTTGAAAAGGAGAAAACTTGTGGTATTCCAGCACTCTATGTTTGTCTGTTCTGTCTGTGTTGATTTTTGTTTGTGATACTTTTGTACAGAAGCTCTGGGACCTTACTGGAGGCCCTGAAAGAAGATTTTTTGATTGTCTGTTTCCAGAAGTCCTGGAGGAGGCTTTAGAGGTTCTGGGACTTTACTGATGATTTGTGTTGACCTCTCAGACCTTGTTTGTGGGTCTGTGTTGATTTCTATGTTGATGATATGTGCTGACCTCTTGGACCTTGTTTGTGAGTCTCTGTTGATTTTACAGGCAGATAGTGAATTGATGATGGTGCTGGCAATGTGTATAAATGTTGTTTTGGCTCTGTTAAGCTTTGTCTTCCCAGAAACAGGAACTGTGAAGGACTTGAGGTGGACTAGACACTGTGAGCTTCAATATGGAATGGGAACTGGATGAGGAGTTGGACAAGGAGCTGAGAGCTGCCTGCCTTTGAATTCAGGTGACAGTTGGGTAGATTCGGGCAGGAGCTGGAAACATGGAAGCTGAAAGCCAGCCTCAAGTCAAGATGAAAAGATCTCTTGTTGGGTACTTAATGCTGACTGAGAAGATTATAATTTGCTGTGACCTAGGGGTAGAGAACTTTGACCTTTGTACTTTGTGTCCCTTAAGGAGGATTTCTCTTTAAAGATGATTGAGTTAAGGACTTACTGAATGGTATCTTTTGTTTAAAACTATGTGTCCACTTTGGTAAAAAAGCTATGTGACCACTTTAGTGATAAGTTGTTATGTCATAATATTGTAAATTCTGCACCTTGATTTCTGTCGATGTTTTGTCTTATTTTATTACTGAATAAATAAAGAATTCACTATACTATGTAATCAGAACCTTGAAGCTGTTCACAGAAGCAGTCCTCTGGAAATCTGCTTGTGCTTAGCTTTACAAAGCAATATGTAAAGTAATAAAATGGTAGTATCAATATGATAGCATTGATATGATTATGTATCCTAGAGCAAGAGGCAGAGAGGTTATATGCCAGGGTGCTGGTGCCCTCACAATGGCAGAATAAATGACCAAAACATAACCAGGGTGGAGGGTTGAAAGCAAAGTCTAGAGATTACTAGATATAGTGGGCTACACAAATTTGTGCTTCCTGATTTGTCTATTGGGATAGCTGAGTCCTGGGGCAGAAGTTCAAAAGCTAGGTAGACTGAGGGCACAAGAGCATGCTTTCTGGAGCTCTGGTGGTCTAGAGAGTAAAGGACGCAACAGATGGCAAGAATGTGGCAAGAGCAGAGGTCTAGAAGCATGATCTGGTTGGCTAGAGTGAGTTTGTGTTCTGTTATCATGACCATTAAGCCCCCAGATGAGAGTTTGAAAAGTGAATAGATTGAGGTGCAAAGGCAAGTGATATTTTGCATTGTATAAACCTATTATTTTAACTATAAGCTTATGGAAGAAGGTTTCACCAATAGTTTAAAATTACAGCTTTTGTAAAGACCATAGAAATAGAAGAATGCTACCCCCAACTAACACTATTAATTGGTTTCAAGAAAGAAAATGATACTAAGTGAAACAACATTAAAGGGAATAGTTAGTTTCAAAGGGACAATATTATAAAGGGATGATTAGCTAAATAGTGTTCCCAGAGGATTTTGTGATGTAACAGCAGACTTTGATTATAATATATTAATTACATCACAAAAGATCTTGGTTGGCCCAATGTTATTAACCTTGTGTGTGAGTATGTGTTAGCACATGCAACTCCAGAGGATACTTTCCACACTTCTGCCATTTTCAACTATAGTAATATCTATGAACACTAGGAGATAAACCCTATGGCAGGGTAAACTTTCCCAATGTTTAATGACATCCTGAAAGCCCCTAAGGCAATTGTCTATATCTAGTCCTGTCTGACAGGCACAGATAATGCTTTGGTACACTGAGAACATCTGGTAGGGGGAGAGGAAAATCAGATAATGAGCTCTCTGTCTGGCCCCAGCCATAGATGATTGAGGGAAGAAAGGTTTCTAGGATGGCACAGCAATATACTATGTAAATGCATAAGACGTGTATTGCCATTTAAAGGCCTGGGAAGAATTTTGGGAGAATTAGAAAGCAACTTGGGGTTGGAAGAATGAAAAAGGCAGAATGGGAAGGATTCAGAATCTAACTCTTTCTGTTTGTTGCCTATTGATCAGACATCTTTCAAGAACATAATATTACCTAGTAAATTCTGTGAAGATCTCAAATATGAGATCTCACATTTATAGTTGTTAGGTGCTTTATGTAATCACTAGTTGGTAACTCTGGAACATTTTCCCTTTGTGGGTAACAATGATAGAGCAGGCACCCTGCAGAATGTGAACTTCTGTTTGCCACAGCTGCAGACTGCACATAATGACTCAAATACAGCCATACTCTTCTTCATGTACATTACCAAATTCTCTTTATTTCTACTGATTCATTCCATCATGTTTATGGTCGCCTTTCCTTTTATTCAACACCATAATGTTTGGACACACCACTCCTGTCAAAATAGCTTACAGTATCTCAGAAAGAACTAAAGAGAAACATGTATAAACAAGGCAATTAATCTTGTCTTTATCCCAGAAATAAAGTTATCTGTGCCTTGCTTGTATTTGCAAACAGAGGGATAAAGCTCTGTATACTCTATTTTCTTACCAAATGCATAAACCTTTCAGGATTGTGATGCTGAGTCATACACTACAGTCTGTGAGGACCTGTCCATATATTGAGTACTGAATATGGAAATATTCATCATCTGCTCCATGTGTGTCACTAACACAGTGTGTTGCACTCATCCTGTTACTGCCCTCCCCACTGTCACAACCTATGGTTGTGTTGATGTCCACAGCAGGTTCAACTTCTTTTAATTAAGTGACTATTTAACTTTGTTCCATAAGTTGGTCTTCAGTAATAGTGATAATAATGATACTAGGAGTGTGAGTTTAATTTTTGTAACCAAATTGATCAGTTGATGAATTGAATGACTATTCAATCAAAAAATACTCTATCATTAGCTAGTCTCTCTGAGTTTCAGTTTCATCATCTGTGAAATGAGAGTGTTGAATCTTAGTGGGTATTAGTGGATCATTTTCAGCTATGATTCTAACCATTTTTCTTCACATAACAATGAATAATTGAATTAATTCTGAATTTTCCAGCTCTTTTATCATTTGGGCTTTTTAAGTGTTTAAGATATGAGTATGTTTCTTACACACTAAATCCTAAATGATTCTTATTACATACTATCTAATGACTACATTGAGAGGGAAGAACTTTTTTTATTATATCAAAAGTTATTTCAAGAAGTCTCCACCAGATTGTAGATCATAATTTTTTTACACAATGTAAAGTATTGATTGTTTTTCCCATAATGCAAATGTATATAAGTGAGTCACCTAAAGTTACATTCTTTCACATTTGTCTTTTTAGAATTATCATAGGTAAATATAATTGCATGGCATGTATATGTCTATTCTTTGTCTTTAGGATTTGTGGTTGTACACACTATCTTCAGTTTCAAAATATCTCTCAGATATCTGTTATCATATGTTGCTCTAAGTAATGTGAAAATGTTATTTCACAAGATTTTCAAGGACAAGGCATTTTTTTCTATTTTGTGTAATTGTGATATAACCACTGCTAGGTTGGCGAAGAAAAAATATATCACATAAAAATGTGGAAAACTCAGAATCATTTACTTCAACTATAAAGCAATACTTACTATTGTCAAAATTTTTGTCCCAATTTGTGTTTTAGACAAATACACAAAAAGGCCACAACAAGGTTCACAGAAATGCTGTTTGCTGCCAAAAAGCTGAAACTTTCTTACCTGTGGATTAAATCACACTACCTTCACTCAATCTAAATCACAAGATTATAGAGTTTAAATATAGGAAGGCATCTTTGAGATCATCTGAAACAACTTTTTAACTTTACATAAAACTCAGAAATCCAGAAATGTTAGGTGAATTGTCAAAGATCACACAGGTACTAGAAGAAAGTGCAGCGAGGTTGTAAAAAAGCATCAGAGTTGATATACAGAGACATAAATTTGAACCTTACAGAGGTGGGGCAGGTTGCTTCACCTCTATGGGATTTTATTTTCTCATATTTGAGGGGGGGGGGGGATGAAGGTAAGGAAAATCTAGCTGATCTCTAAATGTCCTTCCAATTCTAGATCCTATGATAATCAATAGACTCAAATTCATTCAACTTCAATTCATTTGAAGCAAATCTATTACCTTTTCTCTACAACTTAGATAATTTGGTATAGTGTTTACATATTCTGCAAGATTTCTTTTTACCTTTACATTTCAGTAAAAATACTCATTTGGTACAAAAATGTCGTGCTGCTCACAAATAACTTTTGTAAAAACATTTTCTAATATCATTTCCAAAGAATTGTCTGTAAAGACATGCAAATCAGAACTTTATAGCCATAAAAATCATAATGGCAGGGATAGTAATCATGAACTCAGATAGCAATGACAAAAACAGGCCTAAATAAAAGAGATAAAAAGGAAAACTACATTTTGTTGAAAGGAACCATAGATCATTAATTTAAATAAAATAGATGTCATTAGCTAAATTGTTTTTTAAATAATAAGAAAACCAAATTATTAGTATCAAAAATGAAATAGGTGAATTCACAACCAATGAAGAATTTTAAAATTAGAAACTATTTTGTCTAATTATTTGCCAGAAAAACTGTAATCCAAATGAAAGAGGAATAGTAATCAGAACAAACTATTCAGATTAATAGAATAGGAAATAGCTGACATAAATACCTTAGGAAAAAAAAATGATCAAGCCATAAATGAACTCCCAAAGAAAAAAATATAATCCAGAACCAGATGTATGTAGAAATGGATTCTATCAAAATTTTAAAGAACTAATTAATTCCCATCAAGAAATAAAACATAGTCACAGTCTTCTGAGTCACATGAGTAATAAGATGGTAGACTAGACATTTTTTTTCCAATCCCCATCTCCTCTCAAATCTCTCCCAAACAGAATCTAGGCTGCAAAAGTTTGCTCAGACCTTTAAAGTCAGCTTGGTCATGGACCTTCAGGAGCAAAAGCTTGCCAAATACTGCAACCAGGAAGCACTAGGACTGCAAAACCGTGAACTGAACTGCTGGTACAAGGGAAAGCAGTCTGAAGTTCCAGTGCTGGGGAAAGCAAGCTGCCACCTTCTGAGCTGCCACTGCCAGTCAGAAAAATTAGGAAATAGAGGGTGTGTAATGGATCAACAGGATACTTGCATGTAAGGAGCTGTCTAGTACTACACTAAGACTGAGAGAGGGAGTGCAGCATCTAACTGGGTTTAGCTCTGACTACCCAAAAAGTAAGCTAGGGCAGAGACCTAGTATGGTGAACCATGAATTTCCCAGAGTAGGAATAGGCTGAGACACTGAGATCCAGCATTCAAGGAAAACACAATTAGCAGGGAGGGAGTCAGGAAGTGTGATAAGGAAAATAAGAAGGAAGGAGGGAGAGATTGGAAGTATCAAAGATTTCAGAAAGAAGAAAATGTAAGGTCTAAAACATAAATAGATAAATCAATAGAGAAAACAGTAACAGCAGAAGGAAATATAGCCAACTGATATAATTAGTTTAGGCATTTATGGATAAATACTTCAAAAAGAAGGAGAAATATCCAAGACTTAATGAGAAAGAGGACTCTGTAGAATTTAAGAACAACATGGAATCACAATACACTATTTCTGAGTGGTATAAAGGAGAAATGAGAATTATGAAAACAGAATTTATATCTTGCAGAACAGAAAAACTAGAATCTGCAATGGCAAGCTTCACCAAAGAAACAAGAGAGAAGTATAGATTAGGAATGCAAATACACAGAAGTGAAGGACAACCTAGAAGACAAAAAGCAAAAAAACAAAAACATTAAAAGACAATATGCTCACTGCACAAGCAAAACATACATATCAAAAAGACAGGATGGATAGAGACAACCTAAGGATCATAGTTCTCCCAAAAGAACAGGATGGGAAAAAACATTATGAAAGAAATAAAGGAAGAAAATCATCCAGAATTATTGAATACAGAAAATGAATTCTCAATGGAAAGAATTCACAGATCACCTTCAGAAAAAAAAAAAGCTGAGAATACCAAGGTACGTGGTGGTAAAATTTAACAATTCAATTAATAAAAAAGGTTCTGCAGCCATCAATAGAAAGGACTTCAAATACAAACAAAAGGACATTTGAGTAGTTCAAGACTATCCTACACCACCAGAAAAAGGAGGGAATGGAATAATGTGTTATGAAGACTACTGGAGCTCAAAATTCAGCCCAGAATGACCTATCCTGCAAATCTGAACTTAACTATACAGGACAAAAAAAAATGAACATCCAATAATTAAGAAGAGTTTGACTCATTTTAAGGAAAAAAACCTGCTTTTTGAACATCATAAACAACAGAATTGCGCAGGGAGTAAATAAATGCAGAAAGCAAAAAGTGATAATATTAATACTAGTAAAAAAAAAAAACCTTCTTTCTAAATATATGCAAGGAGACAGGAGTGAAGGCAGAAGTCCGGTAGAGGTAACAGTGAAGAGAGATGGGTCATCATGTACAGATTTGGCAACACCTCCCTACAGACGAACAATTTTTTTTTTGTAGAACTACATCACAAAATGGGAGGGTACATGAAACGGGGGAGGCAGAACAGAGGGATGGAGAGGAGTGAGTTAGGTACTGGGGTTAAATCAAGGACAAACATGAGGAGTAGGTGATCTCTATCATCTCAAAAAAAGAATAGTCTACAGGGAAGTGGGAGAAGGATGGAGATAATATTTAAAAGGGGAGGGGGGAAATGTCTTACTCTGAAACTGGGGTTCCACTGATGAATGCTCTTACACATGAAGGGAGATGAAGACCTTACATTGAATGAGACCTAGGGGATTTGGTGTCTGAAAAGTCTACTCATCCTGGGAGAGGGAAAATTGGAACCATGGGAGCATCTGGTCCTTGGAAGAGTGGAAGAATATGGATAAAGGGAGGTGAATTCTAGGCAAAGGTAGAAAAAATGAAGGTCAATAAGAAATGGAATAGATCAGAGGTAGCTTGGGATGTCTGCCATGGGGCAACACTCTCTCTGACACCGCAATAATTGGAATTGTTCTTAGAGTGAGGCACAGTGGAAAAGAGGAACCAATGGGGTTAGCCCTATAAGCCAGTGGCAAGAAGCAACTAAGGGGCAAAATCTAGAACGGATATATTGGAAAACTTGATTGTATAAAGAATATGGAGAAAAGAGAGAGACCAGATGATTATAGGGGTCAGGAATCAGATAATGAGGGTCTAAAGTAAATAGAAATAGAAGATAGATAATGAAGAGAGTGAGAGAAATTGTTCTTGGAAAAAGGCATAAAAGTGAAATTTAGAAACTAGTGAATAATACTAGCTGAAGGAGAGGAGAGAGAAAGAGAATCTACTTGAGTATTTAAGATGAAAAATGAGAGGAATAAATATATAACCAGATAAAAGCAGAGAAGAGAAACAAATAAATAAAATCCTAAAAGGAAAGCCATGACAAAGAAGAAGATGGGAACAGGAAGCAGAGGAAAAGGCCAGGAGGAACAGGGCCACCTTAGAAAATATTGAAGTAAAGTAATTGAAGGAACCCAGTATTGTGTTTATAGTAGAAGAGGGAGGAATCATAACTAGGAAATAATAATTTTGAAGACAGATGGAGAAAAAAATGAACCTAACTAATAACTTTAAATGTGAATGGATAAAATAACCCAATAAAATGGAAAAGAGTGACAGATTGGAAAATAAGAAAAGGAAACCCTACGATTTCTTGTTTACAATAAACACATTTTGAAAAACAAAGACATATACAAAATAAAACTGAGGAAATGGGAAGAATTACAATGCCTAAAGTGACTTTTTAAGAAGCTGAAGTTGCCATCAAACTACAAAATAAAACAAAAACAAACATTCAAAAAATAAACAGGGATTAAAAGGAAATTATATTATGTTAAACAGAATCATAGACAGCCAAACAATATCAATAATAAAAGCAAATGCTCCAAATGCCTTAGAACCCAAATTAATAAAGGAAACATTATCTGAGCTTCAAGAAGACATAGTCAGTACTATAATACTTTAAGTCTAATGACATTCCTTTATCAGTTCTGGAGAAGTGTAAGAGAAAGAAAAACAAAAGGGAAAATATGGGACTGAATAAATTTCTGGAGAAACTAAAGTCAAAAGATTAAGGGTATCTGCTAAAAGGAACAGTAAAGGAATATACATCCTTCTCTGCATGACATAGAACATTTACAAAAATCAGTCAAGCACAATAGGACAATATTTCTAACCAATTCATCCTTTATAGACCATAATGCAAGAAGAATAGAAACAGATTCAGGGACCACAAACAAAAGATACAAACCCAAATGGAGAATTAATAGCAAAATATTAAATAATGAGTATGTCAAAGAACAAATCATAGAAACAATTAATAACTACATAAAAGAAAATGATAATGATAAAACAACATGATTTCTGGAAAGCACCTAAGTAGTGCTCGGGTGGAAAATAATATTTTTATAATCATACATGAACAAAATAGAAAAAGAGAAGATTAATAAACTGAATACACATTTTTTAAAAATAGAAAATTAACAAATAGACAAACTTAAAATAATAAAAAAGGAGGAAATATTAAAAATTGGGGGAGAAATAGATAAATTGGAAATAAAAAACACAGAAATTATAAATAATATCAAGATCTAATTCTTTGAAAAGACTAGTAAAAGTAAGACCAGAGCT
Source organism: Pseudochirops cupreus (assembly GCA_028627135.1). NCBI lineage: Eukaryota > Metazoa > Chordata > Mammalia > Diprotodontia > Pseudocheiridae > Pseudochirops > Pseudochirops cupreus. The sequence continues at coordinate 301,544,177 of CM053580.1, forward strand.
AATCAGATGAAAGAGAGCAGACAATAAAATCATAAAATACTGAGTGGGCAAAATGAGTCAGAGCAAAACTAGAAGAAATTCAAAGAATAATCAGAACATATTACACATAGTTATGCTAGCAAAACTGAGAATACAAAAGACATATAGGAATACATTAAAAAATATAAAATACTCAAACTATCAAAAGATGAAATGAAGTACGTAACCTAGTTTTCAAAAAGGAAATAGATCTAGCTGTAAAGAAACTTCTAAAGAATAAAAGACCTCCTGGACTTGATGGACTTGCAAGAGATTTCTGTCAAAATTTTAAAGAACAGTATCCACAGTTTATAAATCATGCTCAAAAACTGAGGAAAAAGAACCCAATCAAAATCCTTTCATGAGACAAATACAGTCCTACTCTCTAAATGAGGGAAAGATGCAACCTGGAAAGAAAATTATAGACTAATGTCACTAATGAATATTGACTCAAATTTTTCACCAACATTCTATCCAACACAATGTGTCAATTTATCCCATAAATTATTTGTTTTGATTAAACTGGGGATGCAAAGATAGTTCAACATTAGGAAAACAATCCATGTAATTAATCATGTTAAAAGCCAAAACATTTAAAACTTACATACTCACAAAGTCCTTGACAAAGTATAACACGCCTTTATGTTAAGAACTCTATACTATAGAGGGACTTTTTTAATATTATAAAAAGCATCTATCTACAACCCCAAGCAAGCATAGTATGCAATAAGGATACACTATAACCCTTTCCAACACATAAAGGAATGAGAGAAGGATGCCCACTACCCCCACTATTCTTGTATATAGTTCTGGAAATGCTAGCAATAAAATAAGAAAAAAAAAGAAGTAAAGGGGAAAATTGGTAAAAATTATACCTGTTTGAAGATGATATGACTTGGAAAACCTCAAGGAATCATACTAGTTGAGACAATTAAAAACCTTAATAAAGTAGCAACAGCATTTCTACATAAAATAATATCAAAACACAAAAACCAATAATAAAGAGGGAAATCAAATCCCAAATAACTTCAAAATGCATTAAAAACAATTCTAGGGATTGACTTCCCAAGGTACACAAAAAGCTCACATAAATTCAATTACAAAGTATTTCTTAAGGAAGTAAAGAACAACCTAAATAAGTAGAGGAATATTTAGTGCTCATGACTGGGCCATGCCAATATAATTAAAATGGCAATATTACTAAAATTAATTAACATTCTTAATGCAGTATATCAATTAAATTACCAATAGGACACTTTAAAGATATTGATAAAATAATAAAATTCATTTGGAAAAACAAAAGATCTAAAATATCAAGGGAAATGATTTTTAAAAAATAAGGGCAAAAGGAGAATAGCACTTTCAGACCTCAAACTATATCATAAAGTGGCAATCATCCAAACAATTTGGTATTGGGTAAAGAATAGAGAGAGATCAATGGAAAAGGCTAGGCAATGAAGAGTAAAAAACTATAGAATTCAATAACTCAATGTTTGATAAAGTGAAAAACAAGTTTCCTAGGGGAAACTCCCTATTTGATTTTTTTTTAATTGTTGGAAAAACTGGAATGCATCCTGACAAAAATTAGGCTCAGAACAACATCTTACACCACTCTCCATGATACATTCTAAATGAATACATGAGCATAATACTAAAGATCATACTATAACAAAATTAGAAGATAAATAGATCATATAATTCTAATGACTATGGGTAAGAGGTGGATTGCTAATAAAACAAGAGATAGAGAAAATTACAAAAGATTAAATAAATAACTTGGTTTTCTTGAAACTGAAAAGCTTGTGCATAGGCAACGTTAATGCACCTATGATAAGAAGGAAAGGAATGGAATGGGAAAAATCTTTGTATCAAATTTCTCTGATAAGAGCTTAATGTACAAGGTTTATACATACACATATGTATGCATGTATGTATGCATGCATGCATAATAGCCATTGCACAAAAGATAATTGTCAAAGGATATAAACAAATAGTTCTCAAAGGAAGACCTGGAAACAACTGCATGAAAAAATGCTCCAGATTACTAAAATTAAGAAAAAAGAAAATCAAAAGAACCCTGAGGTTTCACCTCAAACTGTACAAATTGGAAAAATTAACCAAAAGGTGACAATACTTAAGGTTGAAGGGGTTGTGGAAAGATGGGTACACTAATACATTGTTGGTGGAGTTGTGAAGTGGTACAACCATTTTGGAAATCAATTGGAATTATGTAAATAAAGTGACTATAAACTATTCATACCTTTGAGGCAGAAACACCATTACTGGTCTTATACCTCAAGAATGCCACTGATTAGGAAAAAAGTCTCTGTAATACTCCAAAATATTTACAGTACCTTTTTTGTGTTAGCTAAGAATTGCAAACAAAGTAAGTGTCCATAAGCTGAGGAATTACTAACTAAATAGTACATGAATGCAATGAAATACTAATTGGTGTGTGTGCTGTAAGAAATGTTGTGTGTGAGATGAATACAGAAAAGCATGGAAAACTCTATATGAACTAATATACAGTGAAGTAAGTGGAGCCAGGAAAAAATATACATAGTAACTACAACAATGAAAATACACCAAAAGTAAATGTAACAAAAGTATAAATATGAAGTAGGACTCACATGATGAATTGTGGGAAAACATACCCATCATACTTCTTTGTGGAGGAGGAAGGTCCACAAGTGTTACACAGTGCACATGTTTTTGAACTCTTTCAATGCATTGATCAGTTATACCAGCAGTTCTCAACCTGTGGGTTATGTTCAATTTGTAACAATGAAAATACATCCTGCATATCAGATAGATTCATAACAGTAGCAAAATTACAGTTATGAAGTAGCAATGAAAATAATTTTATGGTTGGGGGTCACCACAACATGAGGAACTGTATTAAAGGGTCACAGCATTAGGAAGGTTGAGAACCACTGCGTTATACTAACTTTTTTTCCTTCTTTTAAAGAATACCTTTTGTCATATGGGAGGGTTTTTAGGGATAGGAAGGGGAAGGAATACATGAGATACTATGGTGATGTAAAAAGCAGAAAATGTCAGTAAGGATTTTTTTTTTCAATTTTTTAACATTGTTTTTTAGGTTTTTATTCTAAATTATATCCCTCCCATTCCCCCTCCCCTAGATGGCAAGCAGTCAGATATAGATTATACATGTGCAATTATGTTAAAATATTTCCATATTAGTCATTTTGTACAAGAAGACTCAAAAGAAAAAATGAAATAAAGAAAGTGAAAAATAGCACGCTTCAGTCTGTATTCAAACATGGACTGACCAACCATGAGTAAGAATAAGCATAAGAAACAAAGTAAGAACAGCAACCAAACCCTAGATTCCTTCTTTGGGGAAAAGAAGGATCATGGCAGAGAGAGGGAGGAGAGTGCAGCCAGAGCACCCCCACCAGGGGCTTCCAATAAACATGAATATTGCCTTAAAGCTAGAGATGAGCTGAAGAACGAGTTTGAAAACCAAATAAGGGAAGTGGAAGAAAAATTGGAAAATTGAAAAAAATTGAAAAGTGACCATTGTGGGGCGGAGTCAAGATGCTGGCGTAGCAGCAGCAACACATCGCAGCTCTCACATAGCCACCCCAAAATACCCATAAAATAGGACTCTAAACCAATCCTGGAACTCCAAAACACACACAAAGATACTTCCCACTAAAGTCAGCTCGGCTACGAGGAACTATATCAGCACTGCGAACCAAAACCAGCCTGGCCTGAAGCCGCGGCTGTGCCCCAGGGGCGGCTGGACGGGAGGAGCTCAGGAGCTTCAGGTGAGCGGATTAGCAGCAGCTGTGAATGGGAATTGTGAAAGGGGGAGATAAGCAGTCCAGCCAGAAGGCCTCCAGAGCGGAAAAGCGAAAGGCAGAGGTTTTGCACCCGCCTCGGCGTTGCAGCTTCCCGCCCCGGCCTGCAGGCAGCAGGGGGACTGA
>CM053580.1:301548647-301558692 GCA_028627135.1 Pseudochirops cupreus
TATTCCAAATGGTGAAATTGTGAGGAGAGAGAGGATTAGATTGAGAGGAGACAGGGAGAGTCAAAATGGGGTTGTGCATGGAAAAGGCAAGAGAGAATTGTTACAATAGAGGGGGAAAAGAGGAAGGCAAAAGGTAAAGAGTCAACTTAATGGATAAAGGGGTGGCTTCAGAGTCAGAAAAATATGATTTCAAATCCCAGCTCTGGCACCTACTGTCTTTGTGGCCTTCGGCAGGCAGTCCATTAATATGTCATTGTCTCAGTCAACTAAGGCTGGATGTTGCAGAACTAGTGATCGTCAGCAATTATAGAAGAAGTTTATGCATCTAGAGTTTCCTGGACCAATGAAATCACAAGTCTGATCCCTCCTCCAAAAAATACAACCTAAGACTAAAACTTTATTTTATCAAAAACAAACAGAAGAAAAGAAATCAAATGTTTCATTTACACATTGACTGTTGCCTGAAATGTTCACTTTTTAGATGGGTGGTTTACCAATACATTTACATAGCTTAAAAATCTGAGCCAAAAGTGGAATCCAAGGAATTTTTTCTATCCGTAATGCTTATGAAGCGTCCAGATCCAAATGAAAAGAGCATACGAACCAAGTTTAAAAAAATGATTTAATCGGAATCCATTATTGTGAGTTTTCGAAACCTATGTCTGTAGGACATATGGGGATTTTTTCATATTACGGTAACCATCCTTTACCCAGTAATGCAAACACCCACAGCTTAGATTTATATTAGCTATGTGCTACAACCAAGAGAGAAAGTTATATTCTCAGCAAGCTCTTACATCATAATGCAAGTACCAAGCAGTCTAGGTCAGAGAAAAAGTGCTGAATTTAGAGTCAAAAGACCTAGGTTCAAATCTGGTCTCAGTCATTTACTCTGGGCATGACCTAGACAAAGCAAGCCATACCCTCTATGGATTTCAATTTCCTCACCTGTAAAATAAAAGATTTGAACCAGATTGCTTCTAAACTTCTAGCTCTATAACTATGATATTGTGACTGCTTATGTCATAATCACATAATCACATGACTAATTAACAAACAGCCATCCCTAAGGATATTTTAGGAATATCCACATCCTCAAATATGGATATTCCTAAATGAATGGTCCAGAGGCCCATATTTTCCCACATATATCTAGACTCCCCTACACTAGAGGTGTCAAAACACACACTACATGGCCACATTGCAACAACACTTGAATGTAGCCTGAACCAGATTAAAATGTAATTGGGAAATATTTAACAAAATAAATGAAAGTGCAATTGAACCTAGATAATATTAATATGTGGTTTCCTAGTTCAACATACAGACTGCAGGGATCCTTATGTAAGGTTTAATGGCCCTGTTTCTATCTGACACCACTGCCCTCATGGTCCCTGGGTAGGGACCCAAGGGGAAGCAGGTCATAGCTAACACCTGAGGTCCACATACATTCTACCAGCTCAGAAATATTCTTACCACCAACTGCAGCAACAAAACAAGGAGCACTAAAGAGATCTGGATTCAAGTCTCAATTCTGACAATAACTAGAAATCTGACTCTCAGTAAGTCACTTATTAGTCTGGGCCTGTGTTTTCTCACCTGTAAAGTGAGGAGCATTTGTTGGTGGAAGAAAATGATATCTTGCAAGTGTAGGGGTTTTAGTATTTTGCATTGTCCCTTCTCACTTCCATATACCCTCCCGTCTGTCCTGTGGTAACTCCCTTTCATCTTCAAGGCTGCTATTGCTATTCATTTTAATTTGAATGCACCTAAATACAAATTTTGGGAGACAAGGAGACTTAATACTCAGTTCGATTTGCTCTGACCTCAAAACCATCAGGACAGCCTGCAGCAATGAGCTCTTCTACCAACGGTCCTAGCAATAGCATCAAGTGAAATGACAGATGCTCTTTTCCCAGACTTTGACTTTTATATGGAAGTTGGGGATAGAGGTGGGAGTTTCTTGCCTCATAAGGGGAGTGCTCTCAAGCTCACTTTTCTATAATTAATTTCCTCCATGATTATTTCATAAAAGAGCATGATCTATAGGATATTTGTGTAGGAAAAAAGAGTATAATCTATGAGATACTTATGTAGGTAACAAGCCAGTTTTTTAATCATAGTCCTCTTTGTAAAGTACTTCTTGTGTTTGAAAAACTTAGAGCAAACATGAATTTGCTTTGTTCCATGTGTTGAGGTATAGTCTTGTTGTACTGAAGAATCTACAGAATTTTAAAAATCAAGCATCTATCTATTCCTCACAAACACAAATACCTCTGATGCCTAAGAGTCTTAAGATTTTTACTGAATTGTAGCCTTAAGCTATTGCTGCTAGAAACAGCATAGACATGAAATGAGAAAGGTTTTGTGTCTGCTTCAAAATTGAATTGTAAACAGAGTATAGCTCGTCTTCTCCAAATTTTACCAATAACCTTTTCTTTCTATTCTTGTAGCATGAAATTGAAAGGCAACATAGCATAATAGAAAGACAATGGGCCTCAGAGTTGAGAAGACCTGGTCTCAAGTCCCACTCTTGACACGTTAGCTATAAAAGGAAAAGCCAGTCTGAGTTAATCGGGGATCATCATTTAACTTGTCAGTGCCCTGTGCAACTGACTAACAACACATGTAAGGAAAATGATAATACATAATATTATTAATATAATATATAATGTTATACATAATAATGTGTAATAAATATATAAGATAATAATGAATAATGAATAAATGCAGATGTAAGATAAAATTCAATATACGATAAAGGGAAGGTACCAATCTGTATTAGTAAAGGTAGCTCCCTCTCCAGGAGTTCCCTGTACCAGTAAAATCACAAATTTCAATGCAAAAAAAGGATTATTCACTAAGAATAAAATAAAACAAAATAAAATAATTAAAAATTAACTTTATGAATCTTCTGAATTCAAGTTGTTCCTCAACAGAAAACAAACATGATTTTGAAGTCTTTTGACCTGATAAATTGATGCTATTCAACTATAACTGGGCTTTCACTGTAGGAAGACAATAATTTTATTCCTCCCCAATTCCCTCTTTCACTGTCCTCAAAAACTCTTCTAAACTTTCTTTTCTCTCTCCCTTCCCACATTCTCTTGGTTGCCTTTTACTTTGCTGAGAAAATTAAGGTCATTTGCCATTCACTCCCTTTTCTTCAAACCTCTTTATGTCAAAGCTCCTTAACATCATCTGCTCTCTTCTCGTTTCTCTCAGTTTCTAATAAAGTTGTAGTCCTTCTCCTTACCAAGGCTAACCCCTCTATATTTTCCCTTTATTCCACCCTGTCCTGTCTCTTCCAGTAAATTTCTCCTCACTTATCCCCCTTCTAATCTTCAGCCACTGCATATCTACTGATTCCTTCCTTACTTTTTTCAAACATACTCATTTCCCCGTCCTTAAAAGGCCTTCACTGGTCCCTTGAAGTTAACATCCTATCTCTCCTCCTTTTCTTAGTCACATTCAGAAAATCTGTCTTTACTTATTGTCTCTACTTCCTCTCCTCTCGCTCATCAAAAATCTGGTTTTCAAAGTTACCAGTCACCTCTTAATTACCAAATGTAATGTTCATTTTTTTTCAAACTTCACCCTACTTGACTGCTTTGCTGCATTTGACACAGTTTCTGCCCATAGATATTCTCTGCTCTTTAAGATTGCATGACACTGTTCTGTCCTGGTTCTTTTATCTGTCTGACCACCCCTTCTCAATTTCTTTTACTAGCTCACCATCCATATCATGCCCCCTATATGGAGGTATTCTCCAAGGCTTTGTCTTGGATTTTAATTTTTCCCTACTTTATTGGTGACTGCTCCCATGGATTTTATTATTGTTTTTATTCAAAAAAATATGTACAGATCTATATTTCTAGCCTGTCTCCCCCGAAATTCAGTGTCTCCTCACCAACTCCCTACTGGACATTCCAAAAGGGTTGGATGGCCTAGAGAGAGCTCAAGCACAATATGTCTAAGATGGAACTTATGTTTCCCCTCAAACTTACAACTATTCTATCAAAAGCATTACCAGTCTTCCAGTCTCCCAGATTTGTAATATCCACATCATCCTTAACCATCCTTAACTCTTCTTCCTCCCTAAAATCACATATTTTATTTGTTGCAATATCTTTCCTCCTTTGTAACATCTATGCCATCCTACCCCTTCTCTCTAGTCCCATAACTACTATTTACTACTGTTCTCCTGAACTACTTGTTCAAGCCCTCATCACCTCTTGACTAAATTATTGCAGCAGTCTGCCAATTGGTCTCGTCTCTCCTCCCTTCTTTCTTTCTTGTCAAACAGAACTCACCATCTCACTCCTCTAATCCACAAAGACCAGTGACTGTATATTGCTTCTAGGATAACATAAACTTCTCTGTTGGGCTCTCATAATCTGACCCCAGTTTATTTTTTCCCCAACATTATTATACATTATTCCCCCTCCCATACTCTGCAATCCAGCCAAACTGACCTCCTGTCTCTTCCTCATACAGGACCCTCAATTTCTTATCTCCAGGATTTTGCATTGGCATTCATCATGCATGATATATACTTGCTTATTCCTCACTTCTGCCTTATAGAATCCCTTTCTTTCTTCAAGACGCAATTTAAGCAACTCCTTCTACACATTCTTTCCTGATTCCCCCACCCTCAAAACCATTGTCCTCCCTTGCCCTACCCACTTTGTATTTAACTATATTGTATTCAGTTATATTTTTTCTCTTGGCACTTATTCTGTATGTATTTCGTACATACTTGTTTCCTCATTAAACTGTAAGCTTATAAGTAGGGACTACATCATTCTTGGTATTTACATCCTCTATATGCCTGGTACTATTTGCACCTGACCTGGGGTAGAGTTTTCTGAGATCGTACTGGACCCAGTCACAGTTGGACACACTGTACCTCGACTCCAACATCATGATGTCATTGGTCCTTTTCGAGTATGAAAGACAAACTACAACTACAAAATAAGTGCTTAATAAATCCTTGTTGATTGATCACACTTGCTTGCTTGAAGGTATTGGACAAAGATGTTTCTTCTTTCTATATATGAAGACTGGGTCTCTCTATCTCAACTCAATTTGAAAATGCAGGGACTATTGGTGAAATCCATCTCATTATGATCAACATGGGAGCTTTGGCTTAGGGCAATTCACCTCTCCTTAGGCAACCTGATAGCCCACCTACTCCTGGGGACTCACCATATTGAGGGCAGACTTAGTGTGCATATTTGATTGGTTAAGTCCGTTGAAGCTCAGAATTCCTGAACTCAAGAGGGCTGTCAGGCCCAGTCTTCCTGAGAGCAGGTATTATAAGTGTATAGCACTATTCTTAGTAGGCAGAATGTTTCAAATATGTTGTGCCCTAAAACAGAACCAGCAGGGGATCCTTCCTTTTTCCTCTTTCCTCCTTTGTCTTCTTTTATTCCTTTGCTCTTTGGCTACTATAACTACTGTTTTCACATGTCTGGTAAGTTAATCACAAGGGAAGTAAGAGGGTGCTCAATCAGGGATCTAAAAAGTCTTTATGACCTGGCATCAGGATGCAGAAAGCATGGAATGAATACAGTACCTACTCCAGAAAAGGATCCATCATAGATAGCTTTGGCTAGTTTTCAGGTGTCTAGACACAGGTTACAAGTTCTTTGACCAACAAGGATATGTGGCTTGCCCATGGTCACAAAGATAATGAATAAGAGAATTCAAATGTGAATGTAAGTCCTCTGGCTACAGATTTGTTCTTTCTACTAAACCATTAATGGCACAATGATTCACCTAATTTCTTATGCCATTTTTGTTGTTATTTAAGAAAAAAAATCTCAGCATTATCTTTGAGCTTTCTGTCACCTTTCATATCTAATTAGTTGTCAATTCCTGTGGACCCCATGGCACCTCTCAATTCCATTCCCCACCTCTACTTTTACTGCCACACCCTGCTTGGACAGCTGCAACAGCCTCTTAAGGGATCTCAGTCCCCATCCCCTCCCCGTCTTCCATCTATGCCATTACCAGAATCATCTTTTATAAGAATTGACCTAGGCTTGCTACTCTTGTACTCAAAAATCAAAGACTCTCTAGTTCCCACTAAGTCAGGCTCAGACTCCTAGGCCTGGTGGTCAAGAGCTTCTGAGATTTGAACCCACCCTGCCTTTCTTCTTTTTTGGTCATTTTTGGTTTATTGATGTGTTTTGTTTTTACATTAAATTTACAGATTATCTTCACTTAGTAAAAGGTCTCTCATAGCAAAGTGAAATAAAGTAAAACTAGCAACACAGTGACTTTATCTAAAAGTTTAGTGCTCCTCTACTTTTTTATTTTTGAAAATTAACAGAAAGCTGTATATTTTTTGCTTTGTCTTCATACCATTGAGAAAAAGAGTGTTTTAACAACTTGCATAGCCAAGCAAAACAAATCCCCTCATGACTATATGCAAAAATAGTATCTGATTCTACACCCTAAATCCATTATCTCTCTGTCATGGATAGCATGATTCATCATCAATCTTCTGGAATCATGGACATTGTATTGATCACAGTTTTGTGTCTAGCTATCATTGCATCCATTGTATTGATCATGGCTTTTTACAGCTTTCAAAATTGTTGTTTTTACAGTCTTTTTGTCGTTGTATAAATTGTTCTTCTGGCTCTGCTCATTTCATTCTTCATTAGTTTATACAAGTCCCCAAAACTATTCATGTTTATAATATCAGTGTTACAATACAAATAATTCTGAATCTGTTCACTCTGCATGAATTCATAAAGGTCTTTTAAGTCCCAACTAAAATTCCACATTCTATAGGAAACCCTTCCCAATCACTCTTAATTCTAGGGCTTTTCCTCTGTTGATTTTTCCAGGTTATCCTATATGGATCTTGTTTCACTTCTTTCTTTGCATGTTGTCTCCCCCATTAGACTGCAATGCTACTTGAGAGGAGCTGTCTTTTGCCTGTCTTTGTATCTCCAACACTTGGCACATAGTAATAAGCTCTTTATGAATGTTTACTGACTGACTACTAGAAACATTTTTGTACATAAATGACCTGTTCCTCTTTCCTTTGGTTATAGGTCTAACACTAGTATAGCTGAATCAAAAGACACACATTGTTTATTAACTTTTTGTTAATAAGCTTGCTTTCCAGAATGGTTGTACCCATTCACAAGTATACCAGCAGTTCATCCATATCTTGTTTTCCCAAAGCCCCTAGAAGGACGTCCAATAATTGAGGAATGACTGGATAAGTTGTGTTTTATGAATGTGGTAGAACACTATTGTACTGCAAAAAATGAGGAAATGATTTCAAAAAGACATAGAAAGACTTAAGTAAATATTTTTATTGTTCTTAGTTCTACCTTCTCAGGCCAGGGGGAGCAAGCCTATGCCTTTTTCCAAATATTAACCTTTCAAATATTCAAAGACAGATTTCATGTTCTCTCTAAATGTTCTCTGCTTCAGGTTAAATATCTCCACTTTTGCTAGCAACACACACACACACACACACACACACACACACACACAGCATGGATTCAAGACCCTCCTTGTTAACCATCCTCTGGATACTCTTTCCAGTTTGTCAATGGCCTTTCTAAAATGAGGTGTCTGGATATTACTTTGCTAGCTAGACACAATGCTCCAGATTTGCTCTGGCCAGGGCAAACTATCACTTTCCTTGCTCTGGACATGATCTATTCATGTAGACCAAGATTCACTTAATGGTTTCTGGTAGTCACATAACAGGCCTAATTTACATTGATCTTACCTTCTACTAAAACTCCCCAGTGTTTTTTCACATGTATTGCTGTCTACCCACATCTCCCCTACTTCCCACTTGGACTTTTAATGACTCATCCTTCAGATGCCTCCCAGGGAGTGAGTGATCCTTTTTAGAATCTGGGTTTATAATAGCAAAATGCTTTACACATACAGCTTTGATAAGAGGCAGTTCCCACACACTTTCTGGGAAGAGTCACAAGTTATTAAACGTAATTGGAATGGGCAGGGGGTTGGTGCATACCTGCCCTACAGAACTGAGATGATAGTGATCAATTGTGGTGACAACACTGTGTGCCTTGATACCAGAGATGCCAATACGTAGAGGCAAAATCAGCAGCCACCAAGAGATTCCAAAGAGATTTGGACTATTCCAAAAGACCTCTCTGCCTACCTGTTATGGTCTCTGAAATTTCCATCAATGAAACCCCAGACTTATCAAAATATTGAAAAAAATCATGTGTTTCAGGGCATTTTACATGGGTTATGACATGTTACTTGAGAAACATGTGAGTTAGGTACATTTGCAAGATTACTATTGCAGTTGGTACATACCTGATTCCCAAACTGCTCAGAAACTTATGTCAGCTGGGGATCCCAAAGGTTCCTAAGGAGCGCACAGGGAGCTCTGCTCAGACCATAGACAAGCATGGTTAAACCTCTGGAGAGGAGAAGAGAGCAAAGGAAAATAATTCCCTTATGTGGCAGCAAAAGGAAGAGAGAATATAACACCCACATTGGAAATTACGTAGTTTTTGACTTCTGCAAAATTTCTACATGTGGACTGTGTCTCACTGCCCTCTGCTGGGTAGAATGGTCCATCTCCTACCTTCTGTGTTGGTCTTTGCCATGGCTCTTACTTAGCCATGGTGCTCTATCCTTCCTCACACCAGAACTAAGGAGTGAAAAGGCTGCTTCTCCAGGTTCTATACTTTTGAGATAAAGAAGTTAGCAGAATTAATCTTTCTTGTTAGTTTTCTCTTTCTATATGTCACCCGAGTCCCAAAACCCATTGGTATGGGACACTCTTGTCTCCCTCTAGCCCATTCTGCTCTGCTCCTCACAGAGATGTGGGCATTGATCTCCATCAATGAGGTGAGAGTCCCATAATGATAGGCTTTGGAACTCAGGTTATATTCATAAAGCATAAATGTCCTTCAAGACCAAGAATAATTACTACTCTATCCATAAGGCCTTCCCTGGAATACTCCAGCCCATGTGATCTCTTCTTTCTCTGAACTTCTATTGTACCTAAAAGGACTATCTCAAATTGTCCTGATCTGTATCTTGCCACTGGACCCACAGGGCTCCAGAGGAAAAAGTGAGGCTGGTGACTTCACACAGCTTTCCCTCACTTAAATTCAAGTCACTTGCAAGTCATAGCATCAACTTCTTAATGTCATGGCAACAACTTCTTAATGTCATGTTTCTCCTTGAGAATGAAGAAGAAACAACAACCTTTGAGTAGTCCTAGCTGCCCCACTGGGGACCCAACTGTCCAGTTCCAGTTGGGCAACACAGCTCACTCTTTCTTTCTCTTCTTCCTCCTTCCCTCCTTCCCTCCTTCCCCCTCCCCTCCCCTTCCTTTCCCTCCCCTCCCCTTCCCTTTCTTTCCTCTGTCCACATGCCTTTACATGCAGGCATTTTGTCCAAAGGAATGTAAATTTTGATGGCTGATATTTAGCAAGGTATCTTGGGGTTTATGGACTAGATTTCTTTCCTAAAGACTTTGTCTTAAACCCAATTCACTCTGACTCTCATTGATTGACCAACAATAGCTCCCAATCCAAGCCTCATTTAGTGGTCATAGTTTGGGCTCTAATAGCACAGAGTGAATGTAAATTAATTGTTTCTTAATTGGCCAGAAACCCTGAGTGTCTTCTCCTCCTAGACTGATTTTTTTTTAATTAGGTAAAAGGGGCCATTCTTTAGCTCATTTCTTACCTAGCCTTAATCATTGAATGGGTATTGCCTCAGTCAAAGTAAGAACTTGGAAAAGCCAAGGTCTCCCACTGCATCCTTGGCTGTCTCCAGTCATCTTGATCTATATCTTGTCACTAGACCTAAATGGCTCCAGAGGAGAAAGTGAGTCTGGTGACTTTGTATAACCTTCCTTCAGTTAAATCCATTTCACTTGCAAGCCATGGCATAACCTTCCTGATGTCATGGTCCACTTCCAGAACACAGGACAAGGAATGAAATATTGTACCTAAACTCGGTATTACATGTTTTAGCACTTAATTAATGTCTAATTGTTTGACATGGGTGAGTT
>CM053580.1:301558792-301581939 GCA_028627135.1 Pseudochirops cupreus
GGTCATTTGTATTTTTAAAAAGAATTCTTGTTAACCTCAATGAATCTCTAATTGCCAGAACTCCATGCAGTGAGAGTAAAATGAAAACTCTTAGGTAGTGTGGGTGGAGATATTTTTGGATAGGGAGGGACTTCTTGGTCAGAGGATAGACTATCATCTACTCTGTGGTTACATAACACCATCCCTACCTACCATAACACCATCCCATTTTAAAGAAGATGCTAAAAATACTTATTGATTGAATGACTTGAAACATCATATATGTGAGGATCCTTCTTCTCTGAGGAGAACTGGATCATGTAGAAAGTGAGTTCACTTTAGTCAGATGTTAAAGAGACTGAGTTTTTCTAAAAGTCTCTGTGGATCCTCCTTGCTAAAAATCTCCTGGAGCCTAGGTCCTAGAATCCTAATTATTGTCATCTCTGTTTATAATACTGAGAACTTAATTTCTGATTTTGAAGTCAGTAAAATAGGAAAAATTGAACTGGAAAGACAGAGACCAGTCAAGTCAAGAAGCATTTATTAAATAGTGCTTACTATGTGCTAGACACCATGCTAAACATTGGGAATAAAAATACAAAGAAAAATAAAGACAATCTCCATCCTCAAAGAGATTACATTCTAAAGGAGGAAGAGAACATACAAAAGGAAGCTTAAAGAGGGTGGAGGTTCTGGAAAGAACTGAATAATTTCACATCCCTGGTCACAAAATCATAGTTCTGGAGTAGGGGGTGGGGCTTAGAAGTCATCTACTGCAATCCCCTCATTTTACATAAATGGAAACTGAGTTCCATAGAAATCAAATTCCCAAAGTCACACAGCTAGTAAGTGGCAGAGCAGTGCTCGAACTCAGGTCATGACTCCAAGTTTATCCCTGTCAAGTTTCTTTCATCCTATACAGGATCAGTAGCTTTGCATGTACATTTATCCATCTCTATAGCAGATGGAGTGTATTTCACTAACAAGGGCTGTGATATTCTGGGAGATTAGAAGTTTCCTAAGGGATGAAAAGTGTATTTAAGGAATTACCACTTAGTCACTGAGGCATTGAGTCTCCATTACTCATCATAATTCTCATGTAGCTTTGGAAAATTGTTTCCATTATGGGCAAGTCTTATAATAAGAACACAGCATACGTAGTACTTGTAGAATTGCTAACATGGGGAGCGGATGGATTTTTAAATGACTCAAAACCTTGAGCTTAAGACTTTTCAAAACAGAGTGCATCATAGGTTAGATAGCAATTAGTCAAGAGAGATATTACAGTCAAAGAATATGACTCAAAGAATTTGTAATGGACAGATTTTTGTTTGGGGTAGGGAGGAAGGATGTAAACTTATGGGAGCTGGGAAAATGTAATTATAATATCCACAGGCATTCCTACAATTCCTTTCACTTCCACTAAGGAAATGACATGTAAGCCCATTAATATTCCACTGTTATAAATGTTTTATAAGGTCTAAGAGGGAAAAATATTACCACAGAAGCATTACAACTTTTAAAATGTAAGGTGGTCTGTATGCATGGCTACTGAAAGAAATGGTGGATATAATGACCAAGCCACTTGTCGGGGATATTTGAATGGTCATGGATGATGGAAAGGTATTATAGGCCTGAAGAAGAGCAAATGTCTTTGCTTAAAGGAGAGAGTCAAAGCTGTGAATTTCTGACCTTCAATTCCTGGCAAGACTCCAGAACATGTTGTTAAAGGAGTAGTTAGTGAAGAGCCAGAAAAGGAAGTAGTGATCACAAAGAATAAGAATGACTTCCTCTGGATCTGACTGTGTCAGATTAACCATGTTATCTTCTTTGAATGGTTTACCCAAGGTGGATCATGGAAATTTTGTAAATATGGTTGGTAGATCATTTAATAAATTCTCTAGGCTATTCTTATGGGAAAGATGGAGAAATGGGGACTAAATTATAGGACAGTTAGATATTATAGAATTTGAAGCTGACTTAAAGGACCTGACACAATTAAGTGATTACTGGACTGATGTCCATGTAGAAGGAGGTCTATATTACTGTGTCACAAGTTGATCAGTGACTTGCATGAAGATATAGGTGATACGTTTATCAACACTTCCAATTGCACAAAATTACAAGGGATAACTAAAACAGCATTTGACAGTCGGAACCCAAAATTATTTTGAGAGGCTAGAATTTTGGGCCTGATTTAATAAGAGATTTAATACTAACAAAATTTTATTATTTACAATAATAAGATTCAGTAATAAATCTATTGCAGCTGGGCTGCACAGTGGATAGAGTGCCAGACCTAGTGTCAGAAATTATGAGTTCAAATCCAGCCTCAGACATTTACTAGCTGTGTGACCCTGGGCAAATCACTTAACCCTGTTTGCCTCAGTTTTCTCATCTGTAAAATGAGCTAGAGGAGGAAATAGCAAACCATTATAGTATTTTTGCCAAGAAAACCCCAAATGGGAACACAAAGAGCAGAAAAGAACTGAAACAACTGGACAACAAGTAATAGATCTTGCAACTTATACATGAGTTCAAAGATTCAATAAGTATAAGGCAGTGATGGCATAACTAGATATCAATTCATTTGGAAAAAAGAAAGGGTGGAATTAATGGACTTAAATGGTTGGAAAGTCAACAACTCAGCAATCAGAACAGCTTACATAGACTTTATTAAGGGAAAGCTGGTTAGATCACATTTGAAATTATGCTTTAGAAAAAAAGGGGAAGGAAAGGGAGAGGAACATAGAACCTTCTATGTGCCAGACACTGTGCTAAGCAGTTTTTACAAATATTTCACTAGATCTTCATAACAAGCCTGGGAGGTAGGTCCTATTATTATCATTTTATAGTTGGGGAAACTGAGGCAGACAGAAGTTAGATGATTTTCTCAGGGTTGTGAAGCTGGTAAACATCTGAGGCCAGATAACTCAGATCTTCTTGATACCAGGCCCAGCAACTCTATCCACTGTGCCATCAATTAGCTCAAGAAAAAACACTGAAAAGATGGATATTGTTGACTGATTGCCTGAATGTTATGCAGATCCCTTAAGATGAGGAGTGTTTATTGGGTAAATAAAGGATAGACTGATCAGAAGCAAAGATCTGTTGGTGCCTTGCATGCAGTAAGAACACAAGAAATGACTAATGAATGAATGACTAAATGAAATACTTGTGCAATGTTGCTTCTTGGAGCAGCAATGAATGTGTATAAAGCCAGCATCATTATATCAAAATATATATACTGGGAACATTTCTCTTGATTGAAAATTAGTCAATAAAAATTCAATTTTAAAGAATTGCTCCAGTCAGGATCTGCCCTTGTTTCCTGAAGGGGAAGAGACATGCTAAGAATCTGGAAAGGAATGATACTCAGGACTTCATAAAAAGCTATAAAGCCATGAGAAGGCACAGTTCCCAGTTAATTTTTTAAGAAATCTATATGCAGGTCAAATGTTCTGAAATGGAGATCACATACTATAAATTATCTTTTTTTATTGAACCAAAAAATTATTTAAGTATTTTCATTAAAATCTGTCTATGTTAGAATGATAAAGATAATTAAGTGCAAAAAATAAATGTAGTTATCCACTGGACACTGAGAAAATCAGACAGAAGGATTTATAATAAAAATAAACCTCCAAGGGACTCAGACTCATTACATGGGCAATTAAAGGCATACATTCAAGTCACTGGGTCATAGTCTTGGCTTCTTAGTCATTCTAATTTATGAGTATTTAATTAACTCCAGGGGGTGGAGTCCCTTGTTGTTACTCCTTGAATTTAATAAAATCATAGAGAAAATTATAAAACTAATTTGAAATTGAGAGGAAAAAAATACCAATGAATCAAATGAAGCTTCACCCTCTCTCGTAAACCCTCAAAGTTTATAATCCATCTGTGCTTAGCAAAGTTCTTCAAATTTACACATTATTTAGCTTGTCCTTTGCTTGGGGTTTTAGTGGACTTGGAAAAGAGGAAATGAGGTGGAATTAATCCCTACCTACTTTTTTTAGGAGAGTTTGAAAAGCGTCCTTTGTCCTACTTGCCTACAGAGGACCACAATTATGGATGAATTAATCAATGAACACATATGTCCTAAGAGAACCCCTACCAACTCTCATCTTCTACCACCATCCCTTAATGACATCCCTGTCATTTTCTTGCTTTGCAGCTGAAATGATAGGCCATGGAACTAGAACCTTTAACCTGGAAGAAGCCTCTGAGACTATCTAGTACTGCACTCCCACCTTCCCACCCCCACTCCTTGAGCAGATTTGAAAAACAAGATAGAGTGGTGAAGAGCCTTTTACAAGGTCACACAGTTGACAAATAACAGAATTCCAGTTCAAACTTCACCTACTACTTTAATCGTTGTCCGTCTTCACCAAATGACTTATTTGTCCATGTTATTTATTGATGAGAGAGTTACCTAAAGCAGAGACAGTTTAGACTGCATTACCTAGTATATATGTTCCTAAAAAGCCCATTATAAATGAGATTGAACTTTAAATGAATTAGGTGCATCCACTACTTAAAACTTAAGTGAACTTTGCCAAATTATTTCCTTTCTCTGGGCCTCAGTTTCTCATTTCTTACATGAAGCCTGAATCACCTCCAAAGTCCTTTCCAGCTCTAGACTCTATGAACCTCTGACTCCAAATTCAGTATTTTTGTCCAATTACACCATTTGGAACATAGATTCAAACCCAGACCATTAATTCTAAATCCAGTGTTCTTTATATCACTATTTTTTTTATACTTTCAGTGTCATTTATGTTTTGTTTTTATGTTACATTTACAGAATTACTCCTACTTTGTAAGAGATCTCTTGTAACAAAGTAAAATGGTTAACTAAAACTAATGATATGGAGGCTTAATCCAAAAGTTCATGCAACATTTCACATACGTAACAGCCCCCCATCTCTCTATTTTTCAAGTGAACAGAAATCTATTTTATATCCCTCATACCCTCACCCCTTGGTAGAAAAGGAAGGAAGGTAGAAAGGAAGAAAAGAAGGAAGGAAGGAAGGAAGGAAGAAAGGAATGAAGGAAGAAAGGAAGGAAAGAAGGAAGGAAAGAAAGAAGGAAGGAAGGAAGGAAGGAAGAAAAAGCAAATGTTTTATAATAAATATGCAGTCAAACAAAATAAATGCCCTCAATGGCTATATACAAAAAAATTCATGTTTCATTCTTTACCCAAAATCTATCTCTTCTCTCCACGTTTTGTCATCAGTTCTCTGGAATAACTGAAGACTTGGAATGATTTACCCAAGTTCACACTGCAAAAGTGGGCTAGAATCCAGTACAACAAAAATCTCATCTTTCACTCATATATATTTCAATCACTTCCCTTCTCCCAAATGTTGTATTGGCCCACAACCCCTCAGAGATTTAGGAAGAAAGGCAGACCTGGGAGAGCATGAGAGAAAAGGATCTGGCTGAGAATATTAGGTGAAGAGAGGATTGCACTCAGGTCAGACTGTCTATGTTATGCCTCCCTTCCTCCTTCCCTTCATCTCCTACCTTCCAAACCCTTTTCCTTTGCTTACCCCCTCCCTATGTTCTCTATCACTATCAATTTAGTCCTAACCCTCTCCAATCCCCATCCTTCTTTGTCATCCCTTTCCACTATGTTCTCTGGAACCATTCCTTATTGTTGACAAACTCTCACAACATCCTAAATCTCTTCTTTTCATATTCCTTCCATTTCCTGGTAGTCAGTGAAACCTAACTTCCTCCTGAAGGCATTCCAGCTCTTGATACTTTCTCCAAAACTAGCTTCTCTACATCTATACCCTCTATCTCACTTAAATACAATTCACACGCAAGTCAAGATATGGCCCTCATGATGTCATCGGTCCTCTTCAAGAACAAAGGACCAACAAAAACAATGGCAGACACACTGAACCAAGGAGAGAAGTTAGCATAATCCTTCCTCCCCACTTACACTTTCAGACTTTCCTATTACCAGTCAGCTCTTCTTCTTTAAAGTTGCCTCTATACTGTCTAGACTCTTAGGCTCCCAGATCACACTCCCTTGACCTCAGTGTTTGGTACCTGGCTTACACTCTTTATCTCAACCCCATCACGTGCCCCCTTTGAACACTTTAGTCTATATGTTCCTCAACCAAGAGGTCATACCTTCAGCCAATGGTTCTTAAAGTGGTGTCAAGTCACAAGTGTGTTTACTAGGCATGCCATAAAAATCCTCTCTACACCCTGAAACTTCCACATTCTCCAGCACTGCCTCAGCCCTTTCTCTCACTCCCTGGAAATTTGCTGCCTGCTCTTTACTAGTAGTTTAACAAAAGTATTTCTATCCCTGGAGATACAAAATTGCCTCCTCTATGCCAAGTCCTGGGATATTTCACTAAAAAAAAAAAGAGGACAATGAGAGGGTTTGGAAGGAGAGGTAGAGGAAGTCCAAGTCCCACAAACTATTTTTGTCACCTCTATAAACATCCAGTGGGGCTCAATTCCTCATGGCAAAGAATGTTATGCTGTGAGAAAACAAAGAAAAAATTGAGATCCACTGCCCTAGACATATCCTTATCCCTTATGCCCAATCACTGAACTTGCCCCAGGTGCTAGAATTTCTAGCTACAGCTCTGAGCATGACAGCCAAACTGACTTATTCACTATCCCGGTGGATATTTTGAGTATTTATGCCTCGGAGACTTTGCTCTCACTATTTGATTTCTCTCCATCAGTCCAGACCCTCCACACCCCTTCAAAGCTCAGGTTATATTCTACCTCCTCTCTAAAGCATCCCTTGATTATGCATGCTGATAGCATTTGCACTCCCCTCGCCAATTTCCCTTAGTATTCCCTTGACAATATCCTTGACTCCCTTGTGTATTATTTTGTGATAATTTCATAACTAAGTTACCTTGAGCCCTTATTTCAATCTTGTAATATTTAACTTTTTAACTTGTTTCTCCCTTATCTCCCCAACTAGACTAGAAACTTCTTGAGGCCAGGGACATGCCTTATATCAGGGCTGTCAAACTCAAATAGAAACAGAGACCACTAATCAGTACATAAGACTCTGTCTAGACCACATATTGACTTAATTTTAAAATATAATGTCATCTATGTTTTGTCATTTTTTGTTTATTTTGTTAACTATTTCTCAATCACATGTTAATCTAGTTTTAGCCACCATGGGGAGTTTGACCAGTCACATGTGTTTAACACTTCTGCCTTGCATGACTTTGTAACCACTGAAGTCTGTAGCATTATGTCCTGCTTGTAGCAGGTATTCAATAAATATTTTAAATTTGATTTGAAATCAGATCTTCATAAAATCAAATGGTGACTAAGGAAGGATCCTGAGCTAGGACCTCAGTGTACTTTTTATACTCAGATCCATAGAGCCTCTACCTTTGGATACAAACTCCATTCTTGGACCACAAATATCAGCCACCATGGCAGGTCTCACATGGACCTTGACAAGACCCCAGGTAGCATGAATTCCTTGCCCAGTCCTTATCAGAGGCAAATGTGATTTTGAGAAACAGGTACCAAACTGAGATGGAAGGCTAAGGCATAGTTCTGATTTATATCTGTTGTTCCTTGGGTATCTCCAGAAGCATAGCTTCTATATTCCTAAACACCCTGCTGACCAGAAGGAATACAAGAGGCAGCTTGATGTAATGGACAGAGAGTTGTAAGAGCCAGAAGACTTGAATTCTAGATTTACCTCTACCCCACCTAGGGATGTGACTTGAACTTATTTAACCTCACTAAGCCTTGCTGTTAAACAGGAATACTCCTTCTTCTTCCATCAATACCACAAGACTACTGCAAGGATCAAGTGAAACCCTCATTTTGGGAAACTTTCTTTTGGTATCAACATATGACATATAATTTCCAATGTGGTATGCAAATTATTGTTAAGATGGGCAGTAACTAAATCCAGAGCTATAAAAATTGCTTAATACCTTCTTCCCCTGCTATCTCCTCACTCAACACATACCCTATTTAAAAAAATAAAAAGATAGGGGCAGCTAGGTGGCACAGTGAAAAAAGAGCACTGACCCTGAAGTCAGGAGGACCTGAGCTCAAATACGGCCTCAGACGCTTGACACTTATTAGCTGTGTGACCTTGGGCAAGTCATTTAATCCCAATTGCCTTGCCTTCCCCCCTCTAAAAAAAAACCTGCACATTAAAAAATTTTGCTTTCATATAGATGTGAGGTTTCAGCTAGTCAAAATGTGGTCACAAATATTAATGTGTACATCTTCCTGATTAGCAGAAGACAGCAGAAGTCTCCCTTGTCATCTTGCCATAATTTTAGTCTTTACAGCTTAGGATAGCAAGAACTGAAGACCTAGGATTATGCACCTTTGCTGGGGCCTTCATCTGCAGATAGCAGCCCTTGGACAATTGGCAATGCTTTTCTGTTTAGAACCATTTTACCTAGTCATATTTGAGGATGTAATAGATATCTGGAAACTGGTGCTAAAATATATGTTCAGTACTTAGGGAAACATTTACAGCTGAATAACCTGCAAATGCTCTTAAATATATTACCTAGAATCTACTACCTTCCAATGTTGTCCTTTGACAATTGATCCACTTAAAAATGTACAAAGAGTTGGACTTCATTGGTATGTATCACGTGATGGATAAACATAATCAGTCCAAATATGATAAATTCCTCATATAAACACACACATACACACACACATACAACACACACGAGAAATTCAACACACAGCCAAAGGTATCCATGAGCATTGGAGTTGCCCACTTTTTTGAGGAGGCAAAAAAGGTGGAAGAAAAATGGGTGCCCGTAAGTTGCAGAATCATAGAATAAACTGTGGCATATGATTGTAATGGAATATAAACATGCCTTAAAACATGAATATGACAAAGTTAGGAAAATTTGGGAAGCCCTATATGAACCAATGTGCACAAAGCAAGCAGACACAGGAAACCAACTACATGATGGCCACAATACTCAAAAGGGAAATAATATTGAAAGATTACAGAATTCTGTCAAGTGTAGTAATCATTTGTGAATTCAGAGGACTGAGTGAAACATATCTCCCATCTTTCAACAGAGGGTTGGTGGGCTTTAAGAGCAGAATGAGGCACATATTGTCCAACACGGCAAATGTCTTCATGTTGACTTGTTTTGCTAGATTATACTTCTTCCTTACAAGAGAAGTTTCTGTAGATCGAGGGCGAAAAAGTATGTAATCACTGGGAAATGGTAAGTAGTGAGTGGTAAGTAAGTAAGTGGTAAGTAATCTGGAGTTCAGGTATGTCCATTTGCATAAGCCTGTCTCCATAGGTGGAGAGAATAATTACTTCAGATTTTGTGCTTGTATGAGAGGTAGAGTTGGTGATTGTTTGGGAGAAGAGCTTTTGTTTTGTTTTTTGTTTTTCTCTTCTGGCTTCTGGCTTTGACAGAGGCTATACAGGGGTCCAGGTTTTCTTCAAAGCAGGCTACTAGAGAGAAATAAAGACATTGAAAAGATTGATTGGTTGGTTGTTGTTCTCTGTTCTTGAAGAGGACCAAAATGATATCACTATGTTAGAGTCAAGCTACAGTATGTCTGACTGACTGATGAGACCAATATGAGTTCAGAATGCTCTACCACAAGTCAGGTACAAATAACCTATATGAACATTTGGGGTGAATTCTTGGAATTGGTACATCTTGCATTTCTTTTGAGCTATTTCAATTCTGCTTTGCTCATGAAGCACAGCTCCTTCTTTCATGAGGGCACGCCATGCTGAGTGGTCCTGTGCCGGTGTCTCCCATGCCATACAATCAATTCCAAAGTTCTTATGAGAGACTTTGAGAGTGTACTTGTATCATCCCTGCTGACCTCCATGTGAGCACTTGCCTTGTGTGAATTCTTCATAAAATAGTCTTTTAAGTAAGCATACATTTGGCATTTGAACAACATGGTCAGCCCATCTTGGTTGTGTTCTCTGCAGTAGAGTTTGGATGCTTGGAAGTTTAGTTCAAGAAAGGATCTTTGTGTCTGGTCTAGTTTGGAAAGACTTCAACATGTAGAAAAGGTGATGCCTTAAGTATCTCCCTTTTTCCAGTCTGTCATACAAGATACTTTGAGCAATTTCCCTTTGAGTGAGATCAGGGAATCTCTTTTTGTTGATTATCTCACTATGCTGAGAAAAGTTCAGTCATTCATTGGGTTCAGAATCTGACAACCACCTCTGTTTTGTAACTGACCTGAGAAATACAATTAAGTCATTCTGAGAATACAAAGAAAGGCAAAATAAGAACTAGCATTTACATAGCACTTCAGGGTTTGCAAAGTGCTGTACAAATATTACCTCATTTTATCTTCGCAATGTCCTTGGGAGGTTAGTATTATTATTATCTCTATTTTGCAAATGGGGAAACTGAGGCAGACTAAGCCTGGTCAGGATGTCACACAGCTAATAAGTGTCTGAGGCTTCATTTGAACTCAAGCCTTCCTGACTCTAGATGCAACACTTTATCCACTGTACCACTTAGCTGCTTCAAAAAACATGATCCCTGTTCTCAAAGAGCTCAACTCCAATGGAGAAGGTGGTATACAAATAACCATATATAAACAAGATACATATAGATGGAAAATGATCTTGGAGTGAAGAAATTGAGTGGGCGGGCCAGGAAAGGCTTTTAGCAGAAGGTGGAATTTTAGCTGAGTCTTGAAGGAAGCTAGAAGTACCTCCCTCAGATAAGAAATAGAGCAAATAGCAACCCAAAATGAGTGTGACCTTTGAAACAGGAAGAGATAAGGATTCCTGTGTGCTGTAGGCAGCCGATGTAATAGAAACACATTCCCAGAAAAAAAAATGGCACCCATCACTGAAGCTATAAGGCTACAAACAAGATCAAGAATAGACACTGAAGGCTCAGAATAACAGGTAAAGAAGCCAAATTTCACCAAAAGAATCATCCTTAACAACTTGCTTTGATGTGTACATTTGGCTTCAGCCTGACTCTGAATATGATTCAGGCAGATGGGACAAATTATAGAGAAATCAATCAAAGGCAAAGAATTTTAGGATTTCCAGGATCCAGAAAGTGCTCTGGGAGAGGAACAAAGGAAGAATTTAAAAGAATAAACTAAAGCCAGGCAAAGAATATGTAGGGGCAAAATAAGGAAGTATCTTCCTTGTGCAGGGGTTGGCTAAGGACCACAAAAGGATCAAGGAAGGAAGGAAATCAGGGGGGAGGAAGAGAGAGAGAGACAGAGACAGAGACAGAAAGAGACAGACAGAGACAAAGAGACAGAGAGAGAGAGACAGAAGAGAGGAGAGGAGAGGGGGAAAGATAATTCATTCTTTTTTTGTCCCTTTGCTCAAAATCTTTGATGATGTTTTCTCATATGATAAACCTGATAGCATATTTTACCCTTCTTATGGAAAAAGACAGAGAAGGAATTGAAGAGAGGGAAAAATAAAGCAAATAGGGGAGGTAAAAAGAAGGGGATGGAGAAAAGGAAAGAAAGAAAATAAAAAGAAACAAATATCAGTCTCTCAGATTATCAAACTGTTGTTGCCTTCAACTGTTTAGGAATAAGGAAAGCTACTAAGTCCTTCGTAGAGCTTAAAGACTTAGAAGCACCAAGTTATGGAGTTAGTAATAGACTGGGCCTGTGATTTTGTTGGTTTTGAGAAAATTTGGATGAGGAAAGTCCCTCTACCAAATGCATATTGGTACCTTCTGTGCATTTTAGAGCCTTACAGTAGTGCATAGAGGTGTTAAACAGTTAGTATTTGTCAGAGGCAGGACTTGAACCTAGGTCTTCCTGGCTCTAAGACCACCTCTGTATATCATGCTACCTCTTTGAGTGATACAAAGACTAAATAAAATGTATTCTCTACCTTTAAGGATTTCATATTCACTTAGTAGGAAGATGTACATATGACAGATACACACTTAATGGTAGTACAAGATGGTACAAGTACATAAAAAAAGATTAAATGGTAGTAGCTAACATCTATATAATTTTAAGATTCATACAGCACTTTACATCTGTTATCTCCTTAGATCCTTACAATAACCCTGGGTGATGTGTTACAGCTATTATTTATTCTCCTTTTAAAGCTGAATTATTTGTCCAAAGTCACACAGATGCAAAGTGTATGAGGTGAGATATTAAAGAATTTTTCTCTGATAGTATCATTATCGATGATGATTGTCCCCACTCAAATTTTTAGAAACAATAGCCTTGGCCTATGTCTAGTTTTTCCTTACCTTCAGTTCACCTTCAATGACCAATGGTACCAAAGAGCATTTGAACAAAGAACAAATTTATGGCAAAGTATTAGAAAGACAGAAATGGGATTTACCTCCCAATTAGTAACAAATAAACAAAGATAGGAGCCCTCATGCTGAGCCTGTTCCTTCCTCAAGTTCAACTCATAGTCAGTCCCTGTAAATTCCTAGCACCATTTGGTGAAGGGCCCACTTCTCAAGTGGTGTTGAAGAACTCACTGGAGAGACAAATCTGTCTGGCTGTTCACCTACTTTCTCTAGATATAATCTTCACCTTGCTCCGCTATCAGTATGCTCCATCTACATCCTGTTTCTCTTGGTTCTGTGCTCATTAGATTTTGCTGTCTCTCCCTAGTACCAGAATATTGTAGCAGCTTCAGCAATTTTCTCATATCTCAAGAAACCCAAACACTTACCCAATAGCCAGGACCTTTTCTTCTTATCATCAAAATCCAGTAGCCCCAGCGCATCTTATGGCTTCTCCTCCCCAGAAGTCTCTATTCTCCTCCAGGGATCCTCACTTCTTGCCTTTCTGCATAAAAGATCATGGGATAACAGATTTCATTCTAGAAGGGATTATAGAGGTTTTCTGGTTCAACCCTGTCCTGTCACAGATGAGGAAACTGAGGTCCAGTGAGGTTATAACTCACCTCAAGCCACATACATAGCAAATATCAGAATTTGAACCTTGGTCCACTGGCTCCCCACTCAATGTTTTTTCCACTTGACCATAGGCTATAGAACTATGAGGACAATAGGCTTTTTCTATCAATAAATGTTTACTATATCTGATTTTATATATTAATTTTCATTGCTGTGACTAACTGTGCCTAGGATATAACATATGGGTCCAATAAAGTACATTTTTAATACTACCTTTTATAAATGCATATTTTAATGTCAAAATTCTGCTGTTCCATGGCATATCAATAATTATTTTGCTATTAAGTGAAATCCTGTATGAACATAATAAAGGTTAGAAACCTCTTATAGGCAATAACAAACAAAGAAAAGAATTTTCCAATGCAGGGCAAAAGAGGGTAGAATTTTGTCAAAATTTGTCCCAGGAATTCAAATGTTTTGCTGTCCCCCACCTCCACTCCAATCAGGCTGTTCCTTGTTACATACATTACACAGAGTCTGCTGGGGGGAAAACAAAAACAAAAACAGGGTAGATTTTTTAAAATATTTCTTTTAGACTTGACCTTATTGCTTTCAAATCCAGAAACTTGCTAATTAAAAAGTCTATGACAATTTTCCCTCGGATGGGTGACTTGAATACTATCAGCATTTGCAACTTCTAGGTTGTCAATTTCAGATGCATTCTACCTGTGTCAGATAGAGGTTTTCTAAAGAGGGCCTCTTTTCTGATAGTTCTCAAGAATTCATTTATTTTCTTCACCAATGTGCCAGCTAATGGTGACAGTACACTTTCTCTCTCATCACATTCCACTGCTAGAGTCAAATCCATACTACAGCCTCCCAGCAGAAAGACTTTCTAAGGCACACGTGGTTCCATCAGATAGACTGTGCAGTCCCTTACTCGCTGTCAACAGGTCACAGAAAATTTCTTAATTAAAACACACCAGGTTTATCAATAACAATGGGCTCAGTTCAGGCTGCTGGTGAGAGTTCAACTCTGTTTAAGTTTTCTATTTATTTACAGTCAGAGATTTTCCTGGTGTTCTTCATTTAGTGCATTAAGTTTAGATTCACAGCTGTCTTAGAAAGAGTCTCACCTAGTTAAGAGGAAAATTGAAATTTGTTACAGTTTGGATGGTAATAGGATGGATGTTGGGGAGTCAGAATGTAAGGGCTTACTATCGGGTGGAGTATAATAGAAGTGGGGAGCAGAGAAGTGAGAGAGAGTGCTTATTATGTGCCCAGCACTTCTAAGTCTTGGGGCTACAAATAAGGAGTAAAAGAATACAGTCTCTACATTCAAGAAGCATATTCTAACATAAAGGGGAGCTAGAAGGGGAGCAGGTACCTGTGTTGGAAGAAATTTTGCTGGTGAGGAGGTGGAGATATCCAAGGAGTGAACTTAGTTAAGATTTAAGTGAAAATGGTTAGGGCCCCTCATGACATGGTAATCCAGGTCAGGGACTTATCAATGGAGATCAAGCTTCAGGGAGCACAGGCAACTCCAGGTAAGCTAGTTTGCTGGTAAGGAAGGGGAACAGTCTGGAGAATGAGTTGAGCTGAGAATGAGTTAACTTTGGTGAGACCCAGTCCTTCCTCAATTCTCTCTTATGTGAAATGTATTTCAAGGACACTTACCAAAAAAAACCAAGCAAATACATGAACAAAAAACCAAGAAGAAAGTAAAAAGGTAAGAAATTCTAATTCTGGTTTAGCCTCTAATTTAGTCTGTTTGTAAATCCTGGCAAATTGCCTAGAGCAGAGAGAGGTCATACAGCTTATGTCAAGGATGGGATTCAAATCTAAATCTTCCTGATATTAAGCCTAGGATTGGATACATGGTACAACACTTAATCTTCATGCTACATTTTGGTTCCAACCTGTGATTTCATTAGTGTGAGGAATTACCAGTGAGGAATACTTCATCAATCTAGATCAACAAAGTGTTCAGTTATAGTCTTCAGACCAGAGTTATAGTTTTAAGAGAGTTGCCAATGGTCATAGTATTGTTGTGGTTTTATGATGTATTTGGGGGGGGACTATCTCAAAGAATTCAGAATCAGACTACATCTAATCCAAGTTTAGGCATTTATTGAGATTGACACCTCTCATGAAGCAGGCTGAGTTCCAAGAAGAACCAGCAACTTAACAAGACAAGATAGGCAATTTTATAGGGTAATGATGCTGATTACACAACAGAAATTATGAATATTAAAAAGACAGGAGGGGTTTGTTAAGGGATTAGGTAATAGAGGAGGGGTCCCTCCTATGGGTCATCCAGATTTTTGACTGGCTAGCTATTGTGGTCTTGTCTGATCAAGATGGATGTTGGGTTTTGTGGTCCTGTCTTGGGCTAAAATGGATTATGTGATTGTGGTTGAGCACAAAGAAATACCCATTCAAATATGTGAATTGGATCTGGGGGCAATGGCTAGCTAGGGTCAGTGGCTTACTGAGTCCGGGGGTCTGTGGTGTAGTTAAAGCTAGACTGTGATTAAATCATGACATGCCTGATATTCAGTGGGTCCTATAAGGAAGTTAGAATATTGGGGCTGGGGGGTAGACTTATTAGGATTCCATTGTTCCCCCCTCAAAGAGCTGGGGCCCAAATTCATTTGGGAAAAGAGATGAAGATCTCAACTTCTATAGTTTCTTCAGGCTGAAAAGGCATGTAAAGCTGTCCCTGTCTCAATGGGTCCCACGGAGAAGGTTGACTTGAACTGAGTATAGGCCATATTCAGGTAATGATAAGTTGGTATGAGCTAATACCCACTGTTTGCCACCAACTGTAAGTGAATGGCCTGTAGTCTGGAAGACACATATCTGGCAGGCAAGTTTAACATGAAGGGCCCCAGAATTAGGGAGAAAGAGACAAGAAATTCATGATACTGTTATTTATTTTTGATAAACCGGATTATCTGATTTTGTTACTTTCCCAAAAGTTTCCATTCTGATTCCAATTCCTTTAGGAGTATTAGATACTACTGAGGAAATATAAGTAACAACATCTTTGCAGGGAGAAACTTTCCATCTCTCGATTTAGTAGTTATATGAATGAATTTGCTTATAAGAAGTTAACTTTACTCTAACTATAATAAAATACTTGGGAGGACACTTTAAGAAATTAATTAACAGGCAGATGACTAGATCTAATATCCATTTACTAAATTGTTTAAGATATAGAAAGGAATATAATTTTAGGCTAAATAACTCAGATCTTAAGCATACATTTTATTATAGTAGCTGAGATGCATCCCAGCCTTAGTCTATGGCAAAGGAGGAAAATCTGCAACCTCTAGGTCACATGTGGCCCTCTAGGTCCTCAATTACAGCCCTTTGACTAAATCTAAACTTCACAGAACAATCCCCTTAATAAAAGGATTTGTTCTACAAAACTTGGACTCAGTTAAAAGACTGCATCCAAGGACCTAGAAGGTCATATGTGGCCTTGAGGCCACAGGTTCCCCACCCCTGATCTATGGGATAATGATTCAACATTGTGTTTGTTCCTTTGTTTCACAAATTTCTTTTCCCTTTGTCTAATTATTCCCATATCATTCAGAAAGAATGTTCTATTGTAGGGATTTAATCTTTCACTTAGCTATGCAGACAGGCAGATGACAGGCCCAAGCACTAATATACCTAGTTGTTTGGGATATGGAATGCTTTCAGATTGAAAACGGAAAGATCTAACATACTTACCCTGTACTCATATCTTTTACTGACCACCTGCTCTGATTATAGGAACTTGCTATAAAAGAAAAAAGCAGGGATATGGTTATGCCAAATATGACAGAATAAAACATTCTTAGCTCTTTCTGAATTTAGATAAGAGTCATGGTTATCAGTTTCATCTCACAGCCAGATTCAGGAATAGCCATTTGGAAAGTATTACTTTTCAAAGGAACACAACAGGCAAACCTAGCCAGGAGTATTTTCTCTTGGGCAGATGCCAAGATTGTCCTCTTGGCTTTTTCCAGAAGCAAATCTCTGCCTGTAACAGGATTTGAACCCAAGTTTTTCTGACTTCAGAGACAGCTCCTTTGACTGCTATGCCATGCTGCCTTCTGTATACAATGTTAAAAATAAACATTAGCCTTCCCCCAGAACAGTAGTTATCAAACTTTGTGATTCAGGACCCCTTTTACACTCTTAAAAACTATTAAAGCTCCACCACCACCCCACACCAAGAGTTCTTGTTTATGTGGATTACACCTATTGATATTTATAAAAGTAGAAATTAAAACATTTATGTATTATTATGGAACTGATTTTATCTTTGCAGACCCCCTGAAAGGATCTTAGCACCCCCTAGGACTCCTTGGACCACACTTTGAGAACTGAGCAGGAAAAGCATATTTTCCAAATCACCTCATTATTTCAGAGTTAGAATCTAGAAAAAATAAAAGGGTGGATTTAACATAATTAATGAATGACTGAAAAGCACTTTGAAAATCTTATGATTAAAGGAGCTATTTAAATGAAAAACATCATCAGATTACATTTTCATAAGCAAGCAAGATAAAAAGGATAATAAAGGGAAGTGATACTGCAGTTAACCAGGGAAGAAAGGGAGGATGATTCCTTTCCAATTGTACTTTTTGTCAACAAAGTACTTTCAGATAGCTGCCTGAAAGGCAATGTGAACTTTGTTCCCCTTTCCTTTCATTCTCCTCATATATAAAAGCTCCCAGTGACTACAAAGATCACAAGTGCATGGGGTGGATAAGATGTCATACAATTTCTCTAACATTTTCAGGTGTTCTTTCATTTGATCATCAGTTAATATCCAATTCATATGTCCTCACCTGGTATAAGACACTAGGAACTCTTCTAGATAATACTTAGCATTGTTCTCTATATCAATGGTATCCAAACTAGGAACCACAATCCCTTAGGGATCCATGGCATGACCCTTAGGGGTATGCTAACAATTGATCAGAGGGTCTAAATAGATTTAAACTGAGACCATTCTATTGAGTTGAAATCAAAAAAGTTTTACTTCTGAGTTGTTACATTGTTTTGTTTTTACATTGTCTTGTATCTATATACAGAGAAATGACTCCTGCTGAAAAATTTTTATGTTCATTGACTGTAATGACCTATTATTAAATTATCATATTGAATAATATAAAAAGTATCTTAAAAAGAAATTTATATTCTTGTATAGCATTGATCAAATAAAATAAATAATTCATTGCTAATAATTATTATTCACAAGTGTTCCCTGTCTCCTGGGCCATACACATAATAAAGCATATTCAATCATGTTACTCACACAAAAATATTATTAAAATGTTTTTGTACCCTTGATAAATAAAATTTTGAAATACTTCAATTTTATCTTATCCTTAAAAATTTTCAATTTCCACATGTTTTATTATGTATGTCATATATGAGTATGTAGTACATATAACAATTCAAAAATAAATATACATATATTTGATAGACTTAATTTTTAATTCTGATGAGGTGCAAAGTGAAAACAGCTTGGACTCCACTGCTATAGATCATCATCTTTTAAATAGAAACATAGAATCTTAAAATTTTCGTTAAAAAATAAAATTTAAAGAAAACACCAATTGTTTGTTCAGTGCATGAGGTCCTCCTCTATCCCAACAGCCTTGACCAGAATTCCTTCAGTCTCAAATCAAGTGAACTAGTGTTTAACTGAATACCAGGCTCTGTGCTCAGCTGGGAACACAAATATAAGCAGAAAGACAAACAATTTCTATCCTCAAAGAGCTGACATGCCAATGTGGCAAAGCAACACATAAAAGAATTGGGGCAAGGGTATCCCTCTGAAGGTATGCTAGAGATGCTGAAGGGCTGAGGGTACTTCTGATGTGAGAAGTCCAGGGGAAAAGTGAATTTCTAGGGTGAAAAGTAAACTTTCATCATAGAGAAAGTTCAGAGTCAGGACTGTAGCTGAGGGGTCCAGTCAGACTGAGGGTCTCAACTCAGAAATAGCCACTGTAATTTGCCATTGAGCAGCTGTAGGCCTAAGTTTTCTCATATATATATATATATATATATATATATATATATATATATATATATATATATAAATTCTCATGTATATAAAATGAAGTGGTTAGATGAGATGGCCTCTTAGGCCCTGTAAGCTATAAATCTGTCTTCTTATTATTAGCAGTCAAGCCTATAGCTGGTTAGTTCTACCCATTATAAAGTTCTTTATTTGGAAATTTACCTCCTTCCAATCAGTGGTCTTAGGTCTACCTTGGGAAGTCACACAGAATATGTTTAATAAGAATTCAAATACAAAAATTCTTTCAAATACTTAAAAATATATTATATACTACCCTTAAACCTTCTCTTCTCCAGGATAAGCATCATTAATTTCAAACAATCCCTAAGTGAAATGGTTTCAAATGCCCTCATCATTCTGGCCACTCTTTTCTGGGTGTGCTCCAGCCTGTCAAAAATGAGGTTACAAGGGGTGAACATAATAATATTCCTAAAATGGTCTGACAAATACAATACATATTGAGACTATCAATCAATAAACATTTTAAGCAACTATCTTGTGCCAGACACTGTACTATCAGCTTCCTTGATCTAGGACATAATATTTCAGATAAGTGGGGGAAATGAGTACAACCAAAATACATTGTTAGTGCCTGTTAAATTCATAATCCATAAAAATCTTGTCTCATTTATAGGAAGTATTTAGGCAGTCTTATCTCTCCTATTCTTTACTTATGTGATTGATAGTGTTTTGTTTTGTTTTGTTCTATTTTACCCATTTGTTGAGACCCATTCATTTATCCTGATTCAATTTCATTTTTTTTCTTTTCATTGTTTAATGGGTTGCCACAGCTAAAGAATGCATCACTTGGTACCAAACCCACTGGTGACAAGCCCTCTCCACACATAGCTGTATTAGTCACCCAACAGCAGACTCATTTCATTTCTGGGATTGTACCCAAATCTTTTTCAGCATAATTGAAATTTCCAGAGCTTATGTTCTGCTAGCCTAGCCTTCAAAGAGCCTAGGAACACCTCTATGTGTAATGGTATTTTGTGAATATTTAAAATATTTCATCTTGGTAGTTTAGGCCCATCTTTTTGAACTCCAATTCTGCCACCCAGTGTTCCTGCTCTCCCAATAAGCTTCAGGTCATCTGCAAATAAAATTAGCATATATGCCATGCCTCCATCTAAGTCACTGATAAAAATATTTAACAGGCCAGGACAGAAGACAGACTTCCATTAAACAGCGGCACCCTTCTGCATGACATTAATTCATTAATCATTGTTCTTTGCTTATTGATACTGAAGGCCAGCATGGTAGTACAGTGGATAGAGTGCCAGACCTGAAATCAGGAAGACACCTCCATGAGTTCAAATCCAACCTCAGACACTTACTAGTTATGCAACCCTGTGTAAGTCATTTAACCCTGTTTACCTCTTCTATAAAATGAACTGAAGAAGGAAATGGCAAAACCACACCAGTATCTTTGCCAAGAAAACTCCAAATGGGGTCACAAAGAGTCAGACATGACTGAAACAATTGAACAACATTGGTATTGATGTATCAGTAAAAATAGCAATTGGTTCAAAGAGCACAAACAAAAGGCTCAGACCCAAATACACACTTCCTAATGAATGGGTCAAAGAACTCATAGAAACAATTAATAATTATGTGAGAGAAAATTATAATGATGAAACACCATACTGAAATATCTGGGATGCAGCTAAAGCAGTCTCCAGAGAGGAAACTCATATCTCTACAAACATATGTTGACACAATACAAAAAGATGGGATTTATGAACTGAAATTGCACTTTTGAAAATTAGAAAGCCAACAAATAAGCACACCTGAATGCACAAGCCTAAAATAAACACAAAAGAAGAAATATTCAAATATCTATAAGTCAATTTAAATATAATTCATCCAAACTACTTTATTCCATCATGTAAGTCCCAGCTAGTGAGAGTAATGAATCCTGTGTGGTAGTCACATATATTTGAATTCATACCATTAGAAGTTAAAATTATGTAAAATATGGTAATTTGTTCTAGTGCAATGGTAATACACACTACAAATTCTAATAATGCCACTTCTCCATGGGATTCATTATTGGCACTATTGGGGACTTAGCTGTAGGGGGTAAAAGGAACTAGAGAGATCACACGTATCCGAATCACTTCATTTTACAGATGAGAAAACTGAATCCCAGTACAAAGAAATCACTTAACCAGTTGCATATGCAACTGCATAATAGACATTGTTTCTCTAATGTTAACTTTAATTTCTCCTTAAGAATTCTAGAAGGATACTTATAGTTACAAGTATTTGTAGAAAATTCATTGTTTTTTCAATATGTATAGCTTGAGAACAATCTATTATATAGAAAATGAGTTATAAACAGATAATCCATCTTCCTTCTTAGCTCCCTTTGTTGTTAAGAGACCCAGGGCTTTTAAAAATTAAATTTGTTCAGCCTGTCAATAATTGACAAAAATTAACACTGCAATTTTAATAAGATTTTTCTATAATTGTCTGTCTGAAAAGTGTATGTCACTCTCCTGCACATGTCAACCATATACACAAATACCCCTATAAGAGCTCACATGTCATGCAATATTGTGCCAGGTAAACACCTTTTACTTCAGACAAGTCTAGCATAATATTCATTCAACACTAAGGAAACAATTATCAGAGGGCCTACTTGGTAAAAGGCACTATCCTGGGAGCTATGGGTAGAACATTCTAACAGGCTAGATGTCACTCGGGAAGTAGGTGCTTAAGTATAGTGGCAACCATTGTGGCATACCCAGGATGGCTGCTAGCACAGGTTCCTAGATCTGCTTTGCTAGGAAAGATAGCTGTTTAAGGGGTCAACAATATATTTTTTTTAATTACATTCATTAGTTCAGGGGAAAAGTCAGCACCCTGGACTTCAGAGAAAATACAAGCAGAGAAATAAAGACCAACAGACATGACTTCTAAATGTCTGTAATGGTAATAGAAATTTGAAGACCTTCCCTGCCCCTTCATAAATCTAAGTTGAACTTGAGGACCTTTCCTTATTTGAAAATATACTCTGCCCCCTTAATAGGCTGCATGTGCTCACCTGGAGCCTGTGGTGGGAGTCTTGTTTTTCAGGAAGGCACAACTTTTGTTACTTTGTAGTCAAGTGGGTCACAAGGGTCATGATGTTCTCTGACCTTGGAGAAGGCAATATATATCTCTGAGGCAAGGTTTTGCTTTGGGGCTCACTTATGGGAAGAGTTGAGTGATTTGGCCAGATGAGACTTTGGACAGCAATTGAGCCCGCAGCTTTGAAAATCCAGATGTTGGTGCTTCTCTCTCCGGTGACTAGGTATGGATACAATGGTCAGACAGCTAGAAGCCTTGTCTGCTGAATTGTGTTATTTTCTCTTGTAACTTCTGTTTTATTCTCTGAAGTTCAAGGTGCCGACTTTTTCCCCTGAACTAGGTAAATGATATATGTCTGTCTGAGAAATTAGCACAGATCAACAGACAGATCCAACCATCTGACCAAGGCAATACATCCATAGTTACTAGAGAGAGAAGTACCAACATCTGGGCTTTTGAAAGCCACAGGGCTCCTTAATGGCTACCCAGAGTCTCATTTGGTCAAACCACTGGAACACTTTTCCAGTGAGTGAGCCCCAAAGCAAAACACTAACCTCAGAGTATATATACCCTTTTTAGAGACAGAGGGCATCACAACCCTTATGATTCAGTGCCTAATTAGAACTTAACAAAAGGTGTGAAAGCCTTCCTACAAGAAAGCCTCCCCTAAACAAGTTTCCTTTAATGGGCTCCACATGAGGCCTATTAATGGACAGGGAAGATCTTTTATCCCATTAAGGAAGCCATGCTGAATTGAACTAAATGAAACTCAACTGAATGGAAGTGAATATAACTGAATGCAGAACATCAAAATGCAATGAGAAAGTATTGTGGGTTGGTCTGTTTGTTTTTTTCCATATAGCTCATGGTAATAATAGAGGAGTATTTAACTTCCCCAATCCATTCTCCTATCCCGAATGTGATGGGAAAGGAGTCCTAGGTAGTTTGAATAAACTTCTTCCATTTGGCCCCAAAGAATCAATAGATTTTTGAAGGATAATTGGCAATAAATTAGAGTGTTTTCTTTTTTTTTTAATTTTATTTTAGTTTGCATCATTCATTTCCACGAGATTTTGAGTTACATATTTTCTCCCCTTCTTTCCCCTACCCACTGCCCCAAAACAGCCATCCCAGTGTATCCC